>VYXF01010846.1:1858163-1968349 GCA_013397295.1 Polioptila caerulea | reverse complement strand
GGCGCCCCGGCGCTAGGGCCGCGGCTGGGCCGCCAGCCGGGCTCCCCGTTGCGCCTGCCGCTTCAGCCCGCCCGGGCCTCCCCCCACCGCCCGGGGCCGTCCTGGCGCCCCCGCCCCTTCCCCGGGACTTTCCCTGCCGAGGACCGGGTCGGTTGCCCTCCGGTCTTCTTCCCCCTCGGGTCCTTCTCTCCGCGCTCGGCTGTGTTTGTTTTCCTCTCCCGGCTCCGCTTCCGCCCCTCAGGACTTCCCGCCCGGTCCTGGTGGCCGCTTCTCGGCTCCCTTCCCTCGCCCTCGCGGCTGCTTCCCTCTCCCCGAAACCAGGAAGGACGGGCAGGCGGAAAGTTCAGCTTAAGGAAATTACAGACGAGCCTGGGTTCGTCCCGAAGTGTGGCCGTGACTCCCAGGAGGGTCTCCCGTCTCCCAGGCCGGGGCAAAACTCGCTTGTGTTTATGGGGTCGTGTAACCGTATCGGCTCCCGTTAGGAGTTGTTTCTCGGCATTAGGAACTGGACAGTTTCTCCACTGCGCCTGGTAATGTTTAATTGGTCAAGTCATGGCAGGAAAATAGTTTCGACTTTGTACAGAAGAAGGGTTTCGGAAAGGGTGGACTTGGGAGGGTGTTTCTAGAGAACTGTGGGTGGAACAACTGATAAAGACTTATTTCCTCTATTTCATTTGGCACCTCTCTGCTTTTTCTGGGCTCTGCCTCTGCGTGCATCAGTATGTAGGTTTATTAACAAAGAAGCTAGCGCTAAATGCTGGTCTTTCACACATTCTCGAAAAGTAACATCAAACTATGGGAAACTTCAGTAGGTTGTATTTGTGGCTAAGCTGTGAGGTAGAAAGCAGGGCGATTTGCATGGTCAGAAGCCATCCTGTTATTTATATGATTAGCAGTGGGATACACAAAAGAATTTAGGTTTTTCTTTGTAAATTCTTGTAAGCTATCGAGATATTTCAGACTTAATTGTTGGCATGCTTTCAAGGCCGCTTTGTTTTCTGGACTCAATGGTGCTGGCAGAGAACTAACTCAAAATAATTCATTAACCAGTTGTGAGGGTTGTTTTCACTATTTAATTCCAGGCAGGCAATTGTGCCTTAAAAATCGCAGTAAACATGTAAATTGCAGTCCTCTGGATATACAGAAGAAAGTTCATGAAATGTCTTTCAGAAATTCCTGTTAATTTTTTTCTTTGAGAGAAGAATGGGCACCTTCAACATTTTTGGGCACTAGGAAGCACACCTCACTAACAGGTGGCAGAAGTGCATGTCTTTGGTGTGTAGCAGTGCAGCTAAATCTTTAAAGAAAGATTAATAATGCTGGATAGAAACCTAGTGATAATGCCAAAACACATCTCTAAAATATCTGGTAGAACTTTTCTGGTAAAAGTCTGAATGTAATTATGAAAGACTTGCCATAGTTCTATGTTAAATTAAATATAGCTTTTTAAGTTTAGGAAGGTCTATTTTACTTGTGTTCACATTTCTAGAGTTTCTTATATACTGTAAATGTTTTTATTTGTTTAAAAAAGGGTTCTTCATTTGTGTATTTTTGCTTTTAGGCAGGCATTAATATCTGTGTGGAAGAGGCAAGTTCATGATTTTTAAGTTACTAGGAGAGCAGTGCAAACTGGAAAGGACTGAAAAGAACCCAACAATTTGTGTTTCATTTATTTGCAGTGCACCAGACCTCACTAATTTTACACAGATCTTGAAGCTAAGTTACATTTATCTGTAAAGTTGTTTGGTTTTAAGCCAAATAGGTATTAAATAGTAATAGTTTTGGAAGTTTCAATAATCTGCACTTTAAAAGTGATTAGGGGTTTGCATGTGTGGTCTAAGGTTGGAGTATTTTTACAGGATACCTGAATTTGAGCTCTCTCCGAATTACACAAGGCTTTGTGCCTGGGTACTGTGCAGGCACTCTACATACTCTGCTGTAATAGTATTGAGATATAAAGATATAGATTAACTGAACCAACTGTAACATTAGCTCACAGCTAAGTATGAATCATAAAATCAAAGTTTTAAAAATGGTGTAGCATGATTTGGATGGTTTATTTGAGAAGGTTTCATGAAATCCCTTTGTTTTGTTTAAAAAAATTATTTTCTATTATAGTTTATATTGTTCTTAAAATTATGTGATGAGGATGCAATCAAAAGCAATCAGTAGTGCTGCTGCACTGGTGAAATGTACTGCAGTGTGTGTCTTGGGCTGCTTCACAGCTTTTGGTAGGTTATGTCTGTGTGGTGAAAGCAGACACCTTATCAGAAGTTTGGCCCAGAAACATTCTTTATCAGGACCTAGGTATTAGATCACTTCTAGTGTTCTCAACTGTATAAATATTACCTTCAGAAAACCAGTGGTCCAGCAGGTCAGTTTGAATACTGTTTAAATAGTATAAGAAGGAAAAGCCATGCCGTTTCTTTTGTTTTCTTTCTGTCAGTAATTAGGGAAAGCTAGAATTTAGCTTCTGGTATATGGTGTCTACTTGAGATAGGGTGTATGTACCTTGACTTTTAAGAATTCTTTTTTTTAGGTGAATCTCAATGTTTTCCCCAACACCCCTGGAATTGCTAGGCTTAAGGGATCTATTCACTGACTGGTGTCATAAATTTTCATGTGTGTGAAGTGATACTTAAGTTGGGTAATATTATTGGCAGCTTTTTGGAGCATGCTTTGTTGCACGTGATGAAGATGTATGCATGTATATTAATCAGTACTTAATTATCCATACATAATGATGTTTGCAGAGGAATGGAAATAACTAATTTAACTTCTCCTTTTACCTAAGGGTTATTTAAAAAAAAAAGGGAAAGGGCAATAGCAAACACAAAGGAGAACTGAGGCCTCTGACAAGCTTGGATTTAACAAGAGTGACCATGGTTTTGCTAGGCTGATCAAATGCTGAACATTGTTGCAAATCTATGATAAATAGTTTGTTGTCACTGGTACAATATGCTCTTTTTATGTTGCTAGGACTTCCAAGTTGTATCTTAGTGTCTTGTGCTGCTGGATATTGAACTGCCTGTTTCCCAGTGAGCATGGGAGAAATTCTTTTTTTTTCTGGACACATGGGGGAGTTGTGGGAAGGCATTTATGAGCTATCAGCATCTGAGTGATTTAGTTGTGTTTTTACTACAAATTGAGAAGAACAGTAGCCTTCATAAATATGGCAGCACTCAGCCTCCAGCATTTATTTGGAGTTTAAAATAAAAACATTATGATTGGGACAGTGTCTAGTCAAGACAGCTGTCATATGGTTGTTTCAGGAATGCCTATGGTAATTAAAAATAAATAAAATCAGGTGTTTCAGTGGTTGTCTTAAAATACTGTTGTCCAAAAGCCTCAGACTGCAGTTTATTTGTACTTTTAAAAGATCCAAAGGTTCGTTTTTGCAGTATGGCAGAGCCACTGTGCTGAGTTACTGCTGTCTGGTGGTCCTGGCCTGGCCATGCACTCCCACCTCTCCTCCCTGGCATGAGAAGTCAATCCTAAGAAAACACATCCTGCCAGATGTGTAACTGGAGTTGCTTAATTGAGCAAGCTCAGGCGTGATGGGGAAGAAGAACTGGGACTTTCACAGGGTGGAGAGGAAGAAGGTCAATAAAAAGCAGACATCTGCTTGCACTGGTGTTGCCATACTGTCTGACCGTGCCCTAAATTGAGGCCTCAGTGACGGGAAATGATCCTGACTTGACTTCTTGATTACATGTTTTTCTTTCACCAAAAACTCACTTGACCAGAAGAGGGAGAAAATTTTTTTCAGCTGAGCCTAGTGCCAGTGCAAGGGGAGAATGGGAACAGAACAGATGTAAAAGGGCAGCAGGGCCTGCCCTTTTCTGACAGTTTAGAAACGACAGCCTGGCTAAATTCTTCAGAGAAGTCCAAGTCAGGAGCTATATGGTAGAATTTCTGGCTTGCTAAATCTGAATGCCGTGTACATTGTTCAATGTCCCATGTAAAGGGAGCTTTTTGTAACATAGATTAACTCTATGTTGAAAACAGCTTAAAGCAAAAGTTGCTTTGATTATTTAATTAAAATTATAATAATAATTCTCTACAAGATGTTTATCATATACTGGCATTTTAAATCTGCATATTAGTGATGATGCTTGCAGTAATAAGACTTGTCTGGTGAGTTAGCTTGGCTTCTGAACAATTTCTGATACTCTGTCAAGTTGTATTCTGTGCTTTTTTCCACCCCACTAACAAACTTGAGTTGTGTTTGAGCTATTTGCATTTGTCACGCAAGTTTTAATCTGAGTGGTTTAATGCAAACTTCATCTTTTAGAACAGTGCATGCTTGATTTATCATCTTATGGGAAGTTAAATGTTATTCTCTTTTACAATGATGTGTATAAAATTAATAGATACTTATATTTATGTGGGTAAACTTTCAATACTGTTTACTACTAGTCATTTTTTTTGTGCATGGAGCTAGCTTCCATAAAAATTGCCTCCAGAATCTTCACAGACACCGAGCGTCACTAGTCTGACTAGCCTGTAATTCTCCAGGCCCTCCTCCTTGAAGGTGGGGATGACATTTGTCAGGAGCTCCCCTCTATAACAGTAACTTTTCAGAGGGGTGATAGAAGCCTTGAAATGGTGTCAGCCAGCCCCCTCAGTGCTCCGGGATTCATCCCATCTGATCCCGGGCACTTCTGTGTACCCAGCTGGCTGAAGCATTCCCTTGCTCAGCTCGTCTGCTGCGGGTGCTGCTTCTCTCCTGCAGACTGGGAGGAGTGTGTCTGGGGGGAGAAGCTCTTCTTGGTTTTCTCTGGGGAATAACCAACCAGGGAATCATTTTGTACCACCAAACAACTGTTAAATGTGTTTGCTCACCTTGTGCCAGGAAGCCTACAGCTAAAATCACATGGATGATCCAATTTAGCCTTTGCATAAGGCTGGTTAGAAGGTGAGAGAGTACATGCCTCAGACTCCATATGTGTCCAGTGGGATTTGTTTGTTCACAACCACAACAACTGTAGATCCCCCACAGCTCTCTGTGGATCCTGAAGAGTTGTGTATCTGCATACACAAAACATCTTTCACAGGGACTGTCACACTGAAACATTTGCCTAAATGCTCTGCTGGATTCTGTTTAAAGTCCTTCCTGGTATTTGGTTCTAAGCTGGTGAGAGTAAAGCTTCATTCCTGCAGGGAATTTGTCATAGGAAATGCCACATCTAGTTTAGGAGGTCTTTGGAAGACTATACTGTCAAGTTCAAAAGCCATCCCCTTGTCACTCTGTGATGTCTGTATCCTAAAGGGTTTCTGTCTCCTAGCGTAGAGTTTAGGTGAAGTGTAATGTTGTTTTATTCCACCAGATTGCCTGGGAAGGCATCATGCTGTCTTTGTTTTCTTGATGGCAACCTGACACTTGGAATTTTTAGAGCTATTCCCATAAACTACATTTAGATGTTCATGGTTCAGTGTTTCTTACTGGGGGCTTCCTGATTGTGTCCTTAATTGAAAAAATCTTTGTCATGCAATCTTTGTTAAAAAACCCCAAACCTTCGGTTTTTCTTTTACAGAAAATAACTGCAGTAGTTTGTACCAGAGGTTGGGATCTGGTATGTGCTATCATAATGTTTTCTTGGGGTGTGTCACATCCAGATTCTGTGATAGACTTCTTCCTTTTTGGTGCAGCCTTTTAATTACAGAAACTAGAGCCAGCGGTTCTACCTGCCTGATGTACTTCAGTGAAGTTTTCTTTCCAGTTTAAAGAACTTTTGCCTCAGAATCCTCTATAGATTCTTGTGTTTCCAAGGTTGAGCTAAGCTACCTTTGTGAAGAAGAGAATCCCTTTTGATAGACAGTTGATTTAATTAGAAGGAGTGTGATCAGCTGTATCAATGATGGTGTTCTAGAGGCTTCTGGAAGGTAAACTGTTCATTTTGAAGCCTTAAGTCCCTTTTTGGAGAAGCCATAGTGCTCTAGGTGGTATGCAGCTGCTCTGCTTAAGCAAGAAGATAACAGGAGGAGTGTTTGTTAAGTATTTGCTATGAGAGTACTTAAAACATAAGGAGTTCTTTAAGTTTTGGAGAAAGGGGGAAGAAACTGTTGTTGCCCTGTGTGATCATACCAAGTGTGTGATTTTTTTTTTTTTTGTTAAGAAAGATCATTGCTTAAAACCCTCTCTGCTTTTCCTTAGCAGAGAGAACAGTTATAAAACTTCCAGTGTCAGTAGTCTTTTGCTGTCTTGTCACAGTAGTTAGCACTTTAAAACTATTCTTTGTGACTCAGTTAAATGCCGTCTCTCATCTTTTCATGTGGTCATGAGACCTGGATTGAGTGCCAAGTGTTACTGGGTCTTCAGTAAGTTGTCACACTTCAAAATTTTTTTCTGGGGGCCTGAAGCTGTTCAAAACCTATCTTGCAATACTGAGAAGAAAAATGGTCTGTAACAATTTGAGTGCATTATTAAAAGCTTCCTACCACAGAAAATTTAAAGATGATTCAGAAGCACAGAAGTTTGCACATTCTGTAGTGCATTTGCTCTCTAGTTTTGACCAAGTTCTTAAAGCGAGTTATTTATATTGTATTCTAGATTCAGGTTTATTTAACAAACAAAACTTTTACGTTTGAGGCTATATCAGTTAATTCTGAAGCTTGTTCTCTTTAACATTGACACTTGTGGGTCATACACCTGGAATTTGGAAGCACATATCTGTAGCCAGGCACATGTATATTGTGCATGGTCTCAGGCCAATTTGATTTGGTTATAGAAGTTCTTGGGTTATAGGAGGTGTTAGGGTTCATTTTGGAGGGATTCTGTTGGAAGTGATGAGAGAAACAACAGATACAGCCAACATCCTGCATCCTCAAAACTCCTGCTAGTTACTGAAACGTCGTAAAGGTCCTGTGTCTCATTGGGATTAGAATTGATGCAGACTTTCTTGAACCAGACATTTTAAACATTATAAAATGCCTAAGACACTTCCCTTTCTGGAAAGCTGAATGAGAATGGACATGTATTTTGAGACCAAGAGTGAGAGGAAATTAGAATGGAGTTTTGTGATTGGACTGTATTTGCAGTTAACAATGAAGAGTCAACATTTGCAGAAGCCTACAGTACTGTGAGGAAATTTTAATGTGATTTCTCTGCAGTATAGTATTAATTAAATTTTAAACAGATACAGCAATATCATCTTGTGCATATGGCGGCTAAATGCAAGCAATGCATTTGAAAGTATTGTTTTACTTGGTCATCTTTTAAGATACCTGAAGAAAAATACCATATGTAATCCCTGAGAACTCACATTTAGGTTGGTTTGAAGTTAAATTGATCATGAGATACTAATTTTTCTTCTTGCATAATTCAGAGTTCCATAATTCAGAGTTTTCTCCACAAGTTGTATTTTGGGGGTTTTTTTGTGATTAGTGTCTCTTCCTCTATCAGGATAGGAGGGTCAAAATCTTTGCCATTTTCTGCCTTGAACTCATATGAACAAGGGTCATAAATATTACCCTAGAAGGAATTGTGCAAAACTCAACTGAATCTTCATCTCTGGAGATACATTTTAATAAAACTTTTCCATGTGGTAGAACATTCCATGTGATACACAATGTGTTGCTAGGTGCCATGATTTGCTCTTAATTGCCCTGAATATTTTACATGTAGAATACAAACATTCTGAGCAGATACTGTGTTGTGACTGCAGAGTGAAGGTGGAAGCACAATTTCAGGGAACCTGAAGAAAGATACTCAGCTGTTGCACTTCTTATTTTGAATCAGGAGTGCCTTTCTGAAACATCTCTCAAGCATTCCTGTTGACAGTGATGTAGTTTGCTTTGTGGGGTTGTTTTGGAGTAAATGAACTATACTTGTTTTGATTGAAGTTCAAGTGGAAGATGCTTTCCCAGGTCCATCTGATGCACTTAGAGCTGTAGATTGTGTGTCCTGTCTGTGGGACTAGAGTAGAATCAATCTGATGTGTACAAAGGAGAAAAGTGAGTTAAAATGGACAGAATGTGGAATTTGGATCCTTGTTACCAACTGCTTTGCACCACAGGTCTGCCATGCCTGGTAGTATGGTTATAACCTTACTTGTCTCTGTTTTTCAGGCCAGTATGGAAATCCTCTAAATAAATATATTAGACACTATGAAGGACTGTCTTACGATGTGGATTTGTTACACCAAAAACACCAGCGTGCCAAAAGAGCAGTATCACATGAAGAGCAGTTCTTGCGCCTAGATTTTCATGCTCATGGAAGGTTAGTGATATTTTAAAAGGTATTTGCTTTAAATATTTTATTCATATGTGTTTTAATTGTAGTGAGATGTAAAGGATGATATACAACCACCAAAAGGGCATTAGCTAGAATACACTACATTGCACTGTTTACAGCTTCTGTGAAGTTTTTTCTCTCATGTCCAGTTTAGGTATGAAATTGTTACTTGCAAGCACTTCTTCAAACATCTGGTGCTAACTATTAATGCACTCTGAAGCTGAAATAATGAAATCATGCTCGGAACAGAATGGTAGTTGTTTTGAGATTATAATATAGTAGTGTTGCATAGATGTTTGTTTGGGTTTTTCTTTGGAGGTTTTTTCTTTTTTCAAGAATTGTGCCAATTGTGCCTGAGGAGATTTAATGGAGAAAAAGTAACATTTCAAATTGCATTTGAAGCTACAAAATAGGCCAAAAAATGTTCTGTTTTGTGTGTACTGATGTTATCTGATTTTTTTGTGCTATTGTGAAATTTAGAGTTCTCTTTGTGGTGTGAGAGTGTGTTGAAAATCCTTATCCTGTAAAAATGATAGTTGCACCTAGGATAATGAGGTCTTAAAAAGATTTCCTCTCCTACTTCACAGAGGAAGACCAGACTTCAGTCAATAAGGTTTATAAATATTTTGATAGCAGCTACTGTTACTCATGAAGAATAATGTTGGTGTTTATATGTGGAATCGATCATAAATCCCAATGGTTTGAGGCACAAATTCATCATTAACTGAGGAGGCTGATTGGAAACTGACTGTAAGGTCAAACCAGTCCATAATTTAGGATTTGGGTAGTTTCCTGTGGCACATCTAATGCTTCCTGCCAAAGAGAGGGTAGTTGACAGGGTGTAAATTTAGTCCAAAGTTCCTGTTAATCGATTTGGATGCGTTCTTACAAAATGTTTTCATTTTGCTTTAAATACGAATTAGGAAGGATCAGGTGAATTGAGTTTTACTTCACAGAGTCTGTTTATTTGCTTTGAAGGTGTGTAGCAGTTTGAGAAGCTCTATAAATAGGATTGGCTTTTTGCAGTTGCAGCTGGTTTATTGTGAATAACCAAGAGATTTATGTCATCACTGAGAAGGACAAAAGTAAAACCTTTCTATCAATTATTTGAGTTACTTTGTGTGAAAGTAGGAAATACAGCTTTTGCAAAACACTTGAACTATTTAGATACAGGCCATGGACTTTTACAGTGCTGTGGCATTTCAAAACAGATGGTGAAACTTAAAGGCATCCAGCCAACATGAGAGCTGAGATTCTGAAAACTTATACCTGATCTTTTTTGAATGGCCTTTTGCCAAATGGTCCGTTAGGGTTTGTCCAGGTGCTGTGGTTTATTGGAACACAGCTGTCCAACTGGCATCCCCTTAACTTAATAAATACAGTAAACAGCTTCTACTGAATGAGGACTGAAATGACAGTGTTGTATTTTAATTCTTATGAAATGGCTGCATTTTGTAGCCAGGAAACAATGGAAAAGCTGTCCTAATATTTACTGCCTTTCTCTGCTGGCAGCAGCAAGTGAAGCTGGGCCGCAGTGGTTCTCAGGCTGTATCTCTGTGACCAGTTGGAACTTCTAAACTTAATCTTTTGGTGTGTGCCAAAGGAAGCACCTGCTGCTCACGTGGCCAGTCAAGATGGGAACGTGATTTGGCTGCTTATTGTTGAGTGAGGTTAATTGGTTCTTCTGCTCAGTGTAGAGGCAAATTTGCTTTAAGAAGAAAGCGCACAGAACTAAGCAGCAGTGGTGAGAGGGAGGATACAGTACCAGCCTTTGCAGTGGCAGTGCTGACATATGCCAGATAAGCAGTCATCAAACTTACAGTTTCATTGTCCAGAAAATGGCTGGCAGCTACCAGCATTTTAGGATTGTGTCAGTAGCATCTGTTCTTTTCAGTAGGCTGTTTGGGTTTAAGAACTGTATCTCATAGTACCCTTCTGTTGAAAAAGGAAAAAATAAAAGCACAATTTAAATATTACATATGTATACCAATTTAAAGGGATCATTTAACTATAGGCTAATAGTTTAATAATGAAATAGATACTGAAATGATGGAATTAAACCCAAAGCTACCTTTTTTCACACCAGAGTCAGTAATTCTACAAATGAATATAATATGGCATCACTGAGAAATCTTTTCTGTTTACCTTTAATCTGAAAGTTAGATGCTGTACAGTATACTGCTTAGAATAGAAATTTTTCAAAATCTTTGTTTGCTAATATAAAATACAACTTGTTATGGTAAAGCAATGAACTAGACTGAGCCAGCTCCACTATTCAATGCTGAAGTACTAACTTAATAGGATAATTAAAATTGCTGAAATTAAACTACAAATCCTTATTAATTCTTTTTAATAATAAACTGTGTATTCGATTAATTGGCATTGTTGCTTCCTCAGTGGTGCAAAATGTGCTTATTTCTATAGCACTTCAACTTGGAAGGAATATGAAGGTTTGAAACAGTCCTGGTTGTGTATCAGAGCTCTTCCAGCTGCCAGTTCATTTTGAGTGTTCTAGTGTGAGTTAATTTAAGGTGCCCTGTAAGTCCAGGGAAGGCTCACACAAAGTTAGTGCATGCATAGTACTAATACCAGGAGCTTGGTTAATATAAAACAAATTTTTTGAACCCACCCCACAGCCCTTAGCCCCAAAGAGCAAAACATAGCAAGACAGACTCCCCAAACTTGCACATGTTCACTTACTGGACACAGCTCTTCCCCTGCAGAGAAACTGGAAAGTTTGCTTCCCTTTGTCAGTATAAACATTTGCAATATATTAGTCACAGAATATCTTGACCTGAATTCCTATCCACTGTAGAATGTCAGAAATATGCTGAATACTTCCTAGTGATTTTGAGGACAGAGCTGAAAAAACTTGAATGATGTCTGATATTCTAATTGTACTTCTTTACCTAGTGACAAAACGGGGAATTCCTGAGATGCTGATGCATTCAGAAGGGTAAAAGTATGCCTGTATATTGTTTAACTCTGTTTGCAGTCAACTTTTTATTTAATGTATTACTAGTAACTTATGCTTTCTGATTCTTTGTGTGATCCTGTTAATTGTCCATCCACACCCACTTTCACTACTCCTAGATTAGTTGATGACTCTTGCTTGGGAAAGTGCCCACACAACTTGAGTGAACAGTTGAATTTTCAAGTGGCACTTGAACACATGATAACACCTGCTTATTATTAAATAAAGGATATGTTGAGAATTTCTTTCAGATATTTTACAGCTTAGCTACTTTTTTCCTCTAGATTTTTACCAAAAATTTGTTTTTTTGAGAAATACTGTAAGTTGTTCAGACATGTTTTTAGGAATGTGTGGTCTGTACACAGGAAAACTGTGGACCGCAAAATTCCAGTTCTAATTAAGTCTGAGGAGTTTTTTCTTTTTTAATTCTTGATTCTGTAGTAATCTGTAATCCTTCATATTGCCCTAATTATTCACAGCTGGTAAATGTGTTTAAACAAGATAATTGTTGGCCATATTTGAGTAGGTTATGAAAACAAAGGAGGATACCTGCTGAGAAATAATACATTGATAAGCTCATTTTAAAAGTGCTGTTCTGAGCATGCTGCCATGCTGAGATGGACTGAAGTAAGGGAGCTAGTTACTCTTGCATTGAAGCAGACTTTATATTGTCAACTTAAGGACTTAAGGTCTTTATTACACAAGATGTTCTTTTTATGACATTTAATTTAAGTACTTTTAAAATTGTGCATACAGCACAGTGCTGAATTCATGAAATGGGTCTGTCTGCCATGTTCTATGGGCCTGTCAGAACAAAAAGCAGATTCAGTATTACTGGACTAATCTGGAAATATATGTTGTGTCTCTTTCAGTTCCATGTGCACCCAAACACAACCCTAAACAGCTCAGCTTCTTAAGTAGGTTGATTTTGTGGTCATCAAATAGAACCTGCTGGTTGGCTTTGTGAGACTTAGGAGAATTATCTTCATGGATTTTACTAAGTGAATTTTTTGCAAGATTCACTTACTGCAACTCATTTTAGGCTGTCCTGAATTTCAAAAGGAAAAAAAAAAATTGTTGTCTTGGGTTCTTTCTCTGGTCTTTTTAGTATTCAGTGCCCTGTGGCAATTCTTCAATCATCACCTATACCTTTTAAGTTATATACCTTGACAGTAACTTGTCAGACAAGATGCCTGTGAATCAGGTGTCACTTCCTACACCTGTTTTGTCAAAAAAAACCAAAATCAAACCCACCCTATGCTGGTGCTTGTAGGTAAAGCAATTTTATCTTGCAGAGAATTGGGAAGCAGAGTCCTAAGTTCTTACGCATTTTTTAACTGAAACAAAGTTAAAAAGTTCTAGAGGCTGAATCTGTGGGTTAAATGTCTTGGATTTTACGAGTTTAAATACAGTGAGCTGGATTATGTGTAGCCCTCAGGACAGAAGGCTTTGGATGTTTGACCTGGGTTTGTCTGGGAGACACCTGGTGTTGGACTGGTGGGACAGCCCAGCCAAGGTGCAGCATTGCCACTGTACTGTTTAAATTCATATTAATGGTTTACAGCACTGCTCCCTAGCCAGCAAACTTCAGTAGACATAGCCATGCTCTGAGAAAGTCATGTTCTTAAAATGGAAAGCAGTATATTTAAATGCATGTGCCTAAACTGTGTGCTCATATATTCAGCTAGTGGATTTATCTTCTGTGTCTTGTTAAACTAAAAAAGCTTCTTTCCTAACTACTTTCATAGTTTGGATTCATGTAGTAACTTTGCTTGAGCTTTTATTCTAGTACATCTTTACCTGTTTTCTGATTTTTGGTTATCTTGCTTTTGTTAGAACATGGTATTGCATACAAATAATCAACTTTATGTACATACAAATGGGAAGGTTATTTTCTCGAAGCAGGAAATCAGGTACTCTGTACTGAACTTCCCAAATTGGTTTTACTAAAAGGACAAAAAAAAAGTCAACCTTGGGTAAAGGCTGTTCTGCCTTTAAAATCTGTGCACTGTCCTCTTCAGGACAGAGAGAGACTTTGTTAGAGTGTAAATTAGCCAACATAGAGCTTCTTGTAATCCTCCTTGGATGGTTTCTGTTATCTGAGCTAGCTTGTGTTTGCTGCTATGCATATCGAGAGTAATCACTGGCAAAGGCTCTGGAATGAAGGCTGCATCCTCATTGTAGTGTTCTAGAATACCAAGTTTTGCAAGTCTGACTTCTGAAGGTCAGGAAAGACATCTGAATAACCACAAGTGTCATCCTAGAGGTGTTAATGGAAAACAAACATAAGTTGCAAGCATTCTAGCTGGGGTGGCTGAGTGTTGAAATACTGTAGAGATTGGGATTTACATAACTACTTGCTAGGGGATGATTCTGTGTGCATCTAGGTGGATCAAAGAAAGAGTGATAAACCTGGAGACCCTATCATGTGCTGCTTCCAAGATAAATTTTCTTCAGTGTAAGTAGCAGGACCGTGGGAATTAGCAGTTAAGTGATAAAGTATGTTGTGTGGGTTTAATAGTAACTTAAAACAATGAAAAAAATCTTTAAGTGGGATGGTTCTGTAGAATTGTGGGTAATATAAATCCAGTATTAGGTTGTTAAGCTGTCTTCTATTTACTATTGTTCAGAGCTGGAATGAGTCTGACAGTCTTATGGGGACTGAGTAGATTGTGGGATGCCTCATGGAAGCAGTTAGAAAAAGGAGCTCAAGTTATTATCCCTGTCCATTTATAGACCCAGGCCCCCCCCCCTCCATTTTTCCAAGGAGAGAGTCTTTGAGTTCTAAGGTAGGAAAAGTTAGGATAATAGACTTGCACCTAAAGCAGAACAGTATTTTCTAGATGCTGACTTGTGAGCAGGCTGATGGAGCCATGGCTGTGAGGATTTTTCTGGTTCCTACAGGGAAAAAAAGACTGTGAGCCTAAAGATGGACTTTCCTTGTACTGAAGTCATATTATGTGCTGCTGCCAAGTCATCCCCTTCAGTTTCCTTTCCCCAGCCACTTCTTTCAGCTTTGGAGTAACTCCTCCATCTCCTTTTTTCCCTCTTTTCTCCACAATCTCCTCTGGTCACTTAATGATTCTGTGAGCCTGTCACCAGTTACAGCAGTTTGAGTGAGGAAAGACAGGAAAGGGAGAGCACCAAGTGCCCTTTTTGTATGCCAGATAACAGCTTTTTCTGCCAGTTTTGTGGAAGTCTGCAGACTTGTACCAGTGACCCAATATACTGGCTATTGCTGCTCTTGGAAGGTAACTCATATTAAAAAGAAACAGAATGATAGATTAGGCAGTAACTCTTGCATGTAAGCCTTTTTATGCCCTTTACCAAATGCTGTCAGTATATAAACATGACTTGGTTTTGTTTCTTTTTCTTTCAAGTACTTGCTCTGATTAGAGTGTAGAATCAGCATAACTTGAGCCCATGGGAAAGTACTGGGTCTTAGCTAAGTGTGGTGCTCTCAACTATAATTTTTCTTTAATTATGACTGAATTTCTTTGTTACTTGCAAATTGGACGTAGTCTCCCTGAGGTAAGTGAAAGAGAAATAAAAATCTACCTCTTGATAGTCTTTTGGGTACTGCCATTAATATGTAAGATGTAGTTTATTATCAAAGCAGATTATGTAGTTTTATATGTGTGTATAGATGTAAAAGTTTTACCAAAATTCTGTCTACAACCAAATGGGCAACCATATTGTAACTAAGTAGTGTTCTCTTACTGTATCAGTTTTCAGATCTGTGGAAGACAGAAGCAGTAACAAATAATAAGGTCAAAACTTGGCCTTAATTAATTTAATTCTATTCTGGAGATCACTACTGCTGGGAAGTGTCTTCTCTGAGGTAGAAATTGTGTAAATAAAAGAGGCATAATTTTTCTGAAATTATACCTGGTGTGTATCTAGGCTAAGGAATAGCTTGATTTGCACTGAGCACTTGGTGCATGCTGTTGAAATTGTAATTGTCACAAGGTTTTTTTTGAAGCTTCTTGTCTCTTCCATTGTGGCTAGTTTAGAAACCATATTCAGTAATGATATAGACAAATTTATTTAACTTCCCTGGAGTTCCATGTCCTCAGAAGAATAATGAAGTCACTGAATTTAAGAATTTATATTTGAATTTATATTTGAAGTTTGGTGATGTGCTGAAATTGTTAATTATTGGAAGTAGAGATGGATAGATGCTTGTTTACTCCTCCCCAGCCCCTTTCTTCCCCACAGTCCCAAATTGTCTCTTCCCTCCTTTGGTGGGGGAGAAGTAAAGGAATATTTGTCAACTTTTCATGATTAAGAAGGTGAACAGTCCAGACAGATAATCCTGCTCTCGTCAAGCATGTTTGAATGACTTAGAAAAGACCTGTTTAAAAATAGCTGAGAGATGATCAGGTTATCTAATAGTTAGCAACTAAGTAAAGAAATCAAATAGAGAATTGTTAGTGTGAAGCACAGCTGAGTTGTTTGGTTTTTTTTTTGTATTTGAAATAGTTCTCTAATCCTGCAAATAGAGCTAATTTTATTAAAAGATAATCAGCAACATGGGTTAGAATCTGTAGTGTTTATCATGTAGCAATGTGGAAAGCAAGGAGAGGGTGAAAATTAAAGGAGAATAAATAGAGGCTTCCTAAATGTTAAACTGGTAAAACTTTTAATTTGCTACATAAAACATCTAACAGTCCATTTTGAAGTGACATACAGGTAATGTTGATTGAAGGGTATCCCACAGAAGGAACAACCATTCCCAGCTTCATTAAACTCCACTGAGCCCCTCTTTCCCCTCCTAAAAGGGAGTCCTGGTGTGTTGGATGTGTAGGCAAAACTCAAGGCTGGCCCTAAGGCGTGGTTAGATGGCCACCAAGGGCAGCCTCTGACTGCACCACAACTGACCTGCTGCCTTGTAAGGGTCAGAACTGAGGATGCCCTGGGTGGCTTCAGGCCTAGGGCTCATCCATCCATGCTCTTGGTTACACTAAGATAAGCCTGGTGAATTACCACTTTCCAGCTGAGATCAGGTCCTGGGATTTTTCCCCCACTCTGCTCCTATAGATGGAAATTAATATATCAGCACTGTGTACTTCAAAGCTGTACAAAATTGCTGATGCAGTTGAGTGGTAGAGTCAACTTCTCCTCTGTATGTTTTATTTGAAACATACATGAATACAACCAGAAAAATGTAATTTGAAAGAAATGGTATATTCACTTCTGAAAGAAAAATGCTATAATAGAGTGAGATTTTTTTCCCCAAAAAACTTTCTTTCATGAGGAAAGGTAAGAAGTCTTCTGTCAAATACTAGAGAAGGGAGGACAGATTCTAATGGGTCCAAGATCTCTTGCCATTTAACTTCAGTTCAAATGCACTGAGAGTCTGATCCATCCTTGGGTGGGACAACTCATTCACAGAGAAAGCTCAAACTAAAATGGGGCTCAAATCTGTGTAACACCCTGAGCAGTGTATGGCATCTAAAGTGAGTAGTGCTTTTTCAGGTACTTATATGAGGTTTGTCGTATCCTCATCAGTGTTGGTCTTAATTTCTTTCTACCTGCTAATTCTTAACTTCTGCCCCAGAGAGCCATATAAAGTGGTGTCAAGTCTCCACACTGCCCACCACACCACCCTCAAAAAATTTGTTGGGCAATCTTGTGGCATTCAGTCCTACCTCGTGTCTCTGGGTTGCTTGTTCATGTTATTTCCTCTTCCTCATGAACCTCTGGGTTACCAAAGGACTGTTGTGGCAGAGGTAGTAAAAAGATGAACTTGAAGAACAATAATTCCTATTTCTTGTCTCTGTGGAGAGGATCCAGGTGCACAGTGAGCTTCCTTCCTTTGTAACAGGAGGATCTTCCTCATACAATACAGCTGTACTGGAACTGTGGTGGGAGCACTGCTGGGCTTAGCACAAGCCTGAGTCTCAGGGAGTTGCTGAAGTTTAACCTTCCCCATCCCAGCCACATCTCTGAGTTTCATAACTCGTAGTAGATACCTGTGACACATTGCCAGAGGAGAGTACTTGCTTTGAAGCTGTATTAACACTGTGGCAGGAATAATAAATATTATTTGATTGTGCAATGCTGTTTGCATTACAGAATAGTCAACATGAGTCACTAGAGCCCTTCCCAGGTTTTACATGTAGGCATGGCTTTTTTTTTGATCTTGAGGTTTGCATCTTAATGTACATCTTAATGTTTCAAAATACTTGTAACTATGGTGTCATATTTAATGTGCAGGTGGAGGCTGAAGATACACTTTGTGTATGCTTCAGCTCATTAGTAAAAAGTAACTAGATTTAATCAGCTTTACACTATGGCTCTTAATTGCCTGGGTTATTTTGTTGGTAACGTGCTTAGATGCTAACTTTCACTGTGAAGGTCAGCTCTGCTGGTCATGGTTTTTAGAGGAAGACTCTAACCCAGATGTACTCAACAAATTGTTACAATTTGTGTAACAAATTGGTGACATAACTATAATGTTCCTTCAATTTCATCATTGTACGGAGAAGGCAAAATATAGGAAGAAAGTCAAGTCTAAAATTGGAATGGCTGAAGTTTCAACGACTTCATGATCTTTATTTGCACAAGTGTTTATACAAAATTTAAGAGAATACCAAATGAAGCAAGCTAATGGTTGTCACAGGTATGAATTGATATAATGTCAGGTATGTTGCTTGCTTGAATGAAACTCCTATTGTCATACAAGCACAGCTGTTTCATATAAAGATTGGCAGTAGGATTTGCATTAAAGTATGTAGTGTTGCAACTGAACCCAGCTCCAATGGATAGAGCTGTTTACTTACTTGTTCATGTAACTCTACCTGTTTTGAGTATTTTTATTAGATGTTGTTGCCCATCTTATTTTTTGAGTTTCACTTGAGACACTGATTAACTCACTTATATTCCATTTAGATTATTTAAATCTTAAGTGTCATTAATGAAAGTAAAATAAGTGAAAGCTATTTTTATCTGTTCTGCTTCACAGTGCTGTGAAGTAAAATAGTTGCATTTTTCCTAAGCTACTTGAGTGTCTTCTGAAGGACTGGGAACAAGTGTGTAGTCCAAGTCAGCATTTTAGAATTATGTGTTTAAGTCTAATGTGTTTTCTGGCTTAAATCTTGTAAATTTAACTACTTCTATCAAAAGCTGAAACATCTTGCTAAAAAAATCCTTCTAGGCTCTGGTCTAATTCTTGTACAGTAAAAACATTTTCTACAGATAAATTTTACAAGGTCTGCAAATTGCACAAAAATGTCGTTTTGAAGTACTTTATTTAGTGCTCTTGTAGCTGAAGCTCAAAGCCAATTTACTATCTTGTTTTATTCATTTTAGACAATTCAACCTTCGAATGAAGAGAGATACATCTCTTTTTAGTGATGACTTTAAAGTAGAAATATCGAACCAAGTCATTGATTATGATACCTCCCATATTTACACTGGACACATTTATGGTGAGTATAACATGAAAATGCAGCTATTTTAAAGAGAAATTTTCAAATAGTACATGGAGAAAATTAGCATCTGTATGATTAGATTATCGTTAAACTTTAATAATGCATCTAACACATTTAAACTCCTATTTGCATTTATATGAGTCACACTTAAATGAGTATTTTATCTAATAATTTTCAAACCCATAAAACTTGAATTTCAAATCTGTTTATAAACATATTCTTCCTAGAAGACTGATGGATTTAAAAAAAAGAGAAAAGTTCTATGCATTGAAGAAAAAAAAACCCCAAGGTGCCATTTTTAGTTTAAAGGAATAAAAGGAATATAGAGTTACCATCATTAACGTTAATATACCTGATTTTAGTAAATACAAAAGATAAAATTGATAAAAAATAAAGAAGAATTACAGAATTAGAAGCAGATGCAAAGAAGAAATGGATTGAGATTTACTCTGCCCCTCTTGATACTGTTTGTTTGGTTTTCCTGGAGGTCTTTCTAAGCCATGTTCTGTCTTAAAGTGAGCATTTTCAACTTTGAAAAGTAATAAACACAGGGCTTCATATGTATCTAGGCAGACCAATTTACCAGTTATTTTGAGAAGTTCAGAAGGCTTTTTGCTAGTGTAAGTCTGAACTTTTCTCTGTGGATGAGTATATAAACATTGCTGTAGCAGAGTAATCTTTCATCCTTTAAATGGGAGAGGCTGTTGATTTGCTGCATGTTGTAGCAGTCAGTGATTAAACTTTGACAGTTGTACTTCTGATTGTGACTGTTTCAAATACAAATTCACTCCATGCCAGGTTTAAACCTAGCTACAGTTTTAAGAGGATTATGCTTGAAAAGAAGAGTGGATGTCTTAAATACAGGAAAGTCTTTCTTTGAAAGCTTTCAAAGTTCTGTACATGCTCTGATTTAATTAATTATTATGTCTAATTGTATGAACAGAGGTATAAGGACAGGATTTGATTATAGAGTGACATGCTGTGTGTGTATCAGCTTTAAAATACAGAGTTAAATTCTTTATTATATGCTTTTTAAACATTTCATTTTGCACCTGAGTGGGAAGCTGCTGAACTTAGACTGTGATTTTGCTGTAAATGTTTGTCTTACTGATGGATAATCTTTGTCTTAAAAAGGATTTTTGCAGGGTATAAAAAAAAAATTTTGTCCCTTAACAGGTGAGCAGGGAAGTTTTACTCATGGGTCTGTTATTGATGGAAAATTTGAAGGATTCATCCAAACTCACAGTGGGACCTTTTATATTGAGCCAGCAGAGAGATACATAAAGGACAGAAACCTACCATTCCACTCTGTCATTTATCATGAAGATGATATCAGTGAGTACTTCCATTTTGTGCTACAGATGAAATATTTTTTTTATTAAATGTCAAAACCTGTATGCCATTTGTAAGCATCAAATGAGGCCTTGGCTTGTGTATGACACTGGGAATTGTGCTGTCCTCAAGTGATTCATACACAGTTACAGTGGGAGAGAGATTTATGGCAAACCACAGTCCAGCTTTAGTCTGCCATTTTTAAGAAATCCTTAGCAGTCAGGCTTAAGTGTGCAAGCAGTACATTTCCTACCCAATGGATACATGTTTTTTTTAAAAATCCATTCTTAAAATGATCTCTACTGATTGCTCTTCCATGTGACCTGGAATAGAAAAGATAATAGAAGTTCAAGTCACTAAATGATTACCTATGTCTTCTGAGGGTGATGTTTGTGTGAAATAAAAATTTCCCCTGCATGTATCTCTCACATGTGCCTTCAGAGAGCTCTTAAGAAGAGGTGGTAGCCCCCAGTACATCCCATTTTCCACAATAGCTAATGGAAGTGTACTGAGAATAGTACTTAAATTTGACAAGTATCACCCCAGAAATCCAGCTTCAGTTGCCAATGCTCAGAAGGATGAAAAAGTTCCATGAAATACTTCTGTGTCTTCAGAACTGATGCACCAGAGTTCTTCTGCACTTTACCTGCCTATTTAGTATGATCAGTCTTCAGATGTAATACAAATCAGTTTTGTTTGATGCTTAAGTTATATTGAACCTCAAAAGTACTGCAGTAAAGCTGTGATTCCAAGTTTGACTCCTTCAGAGGTCAAGGAGGTAACAAAGGCAGATGTTAGCAGCATCAGTTTAACACGAGCTTTGGTTATTGAAGCTAACAAAGTGTCTTTCCAGCTGACGTCAGGATGTCAGTCTTGCTGCAAAATCAATTTAAACCATAACTTCATTTAAAAACATGTCCCATCAGGCCACTGTGCAGACCCTAGAAGACTTGAGTTTGAAATCTTGTTTGGAATTGGATGAGGAGGCTTGGATTAGATCATGAGAAATGGCTTGAACCACTCTGATAATGATACATGTATAAATAATTTTCGAAGTATGTCATAATGAGATTGCATTGTGAAAAGAAGTGTCAAAGAATAGGAAGTTGGATGAGGAGAATTTCTGATTGTGATTTGGCTTTGTATATTGTAATTTTCTCGTTTCTGTAAGCCAGTGAAAAAGCAGGGTTATTGCATATTGCTCTCCTTGATTACTTCTCTTGTGTGAATGCAGTGAAGAGAAATGATCTTTCTCCACTAAAAGCTCAGCAAATTTGGGTGGATTTTTTGTATTTTACTTTAAGTGGGAGTATGTGTGCTGTCTCTGAGTATATTAAAATTGCTGTGAGCTAGCAAATATGTTTGTCTTTCCTGTTATCTCATTCTGTAAATATGATTACTAACCCAAAAGCAAATAGAATTTCCATAATTTTAAAGAGCTTGTGAATGAAAGTATTTACTGGATTTGTAAACAGTATTTGTTTTCTGACTATGTATATATTTTCCAGGTGCTTACAAGACCCAGACTTGAGAATAATTTTATGGGATAACATTTGATATTTTTGATTCTCAAAGAGAAGCTGCAGCATGAGTTTCATTTTCACCTCCACAGAGCACTGCTAGTCAGTTCAGCAGGGGAGAAGTCAGTTCCAAGGGGAGAATGCAGTTTTCCCTGTTAGCTGCAGTTGGAGTATTACTGGCTTTGGTGCTGTAGCAGGAGAGTAGTGGGAGAAAAGTAATAAAAAAGTTACAAAAGTCTGACATGGAACTGTAAGATACATATTTCATAATATTTCTGAGTTTATATTTCATAACATACTTTTAAGTTTTGTGTTGCACCTTATAGGTCTCACTGAACAGTTCAGTTCACTGCTTGGCAGTGGGAATGTTGAACTTCCACTTATGTAGGACTTTGTGTAAATAAGTCACTGTCAGCTTCATAAAGGGTTTTGTTAACTAATCCTGTTGTTGAAGAGAGGAGGAGGAGGAGGAAAATAAGACACATAAGGCAGTGATGTGCCCAGTTTTCCAAGGTTGAGACAATCAAGAAGATTCTCATGTCCCAGTTCCTTATGCTGTAAATAGTGAGTGACTAAAAATACTCTTCACTCTTATCGAATACTGACAGAAATAGAACTGTGCCTTAAAGAAGCAGATAAATTGATTTTGTGGAAGTTACTGTTGCTGTTTTGTAGGAATGATCTCTGTTGGAAGAGTAAATGGATCGCTTTGGGAACTGGAAAAAGTAATGTTGAAATTGGCTCTTACTAATGTCCTGTTAAAGTGAATAGGAGCAGGGTATGTTGGGGTGTTTTTAAAAATCAGATTATCAGAGGGGATGGTCTAAATCCGTTCTGATGAGCCACATTAAAGCAGCAGTACAGTATGGCTTCCAAATGACCAAGTGAGTGAACATTGCTGCTTGCTCAGCAGGGTTGAAAATAGCCCATCCTGGAGCAAAGTCTAAGCAGCACTATTTAAAAACACATCACTGCTGTTGTTTGCTGCCAGTGCAGTCTGAGGGGCCTGTGTTCTGATTGTGCAGTGTCACTTCAGTCATTAGGATCATAGATGCCTCTAGGATTTCTGTTGTCTGAAATATCTGGAATATACAACTGCTTCTGTCTCTTTCTCAAGTGTGCTTTTGAAGCTGAATTATTTTTGTCTTTCATGAGACTTATTTTTGCATTGAACTGCAGCTCCAAAAAAACCCCAAGAACTCAAAAAAGCTAAGCTTTGTAGTAGATTTGTTGTTAATTTGTTGTTACTGCTCTAATCTAAATCTTGCTCTCATGAAATAGAGGCAAACCATTACGGTCTTACGTAGGACAAAAGCAACAAAAATGATCACATTTCTAACTCGAGAGAGACTGAGGTAAAAAGTCATCTTTGCTTTAATTTGGGTATTTTTTTGGTCACCCATGTTTCAGCCTTTTGAAACAATATGCTTTTTAGTGCTTTTCAGAAACCACAATGGAACATATGATTAGCATCTCAATGAGTTCTTTTTCAGTAGTTAAACAAAAGTCGTTTTGTAAATGGGGATTATATTGTCAACTTTATAAGGCAGCTTTTGTCTGTTACAGTGGATCTGGTGACCAGTGGAAGGCAGCCTTCTATTCATGACTTGAAACACAAGTTAAATGATTTTACTTTCTAAACCAGTCTTGATCAAACTGTTTTATAATTTAGGGTTAGAAAGATGCAAATTGCTGTCTACATTAAGATATTTAGGAAGCATTTCTTTAAGGATGAGGATTTACTTACTTTATTTAAATCATATTTGCTTTAAAGTTGCTGTAAAATACAAAATCAGTATTTCTTCAACAGTATACAGGAAAATCCTGTTCAGACCTTCTAGAAAATTAACATGGTCTCTTAATTGTCTTTATGGTCTTGGAAGGGCCATGCAACTAAGAACAGAAAGTGAAGTGGTTTGTAATTTTGCAAAGCTCTGTCTGCTGAATAGGCTGACCATTGCAAACCTGTGTTATTAATGAGAACGTGGTTTCTTTTTCATCACCTTGTGATGACAGTTGTCATGGGAGCACAGCACCACAGCATGCTGCAAATGAAATCTGTAAGAAGGATTTTCTTTTTGTATCTGCTTACATTTGAGTTTTATTCTGACATTATTGCTTTTGCTAGTATTGGGCAAATCTCTATGACTGTTACAGAATTGAGTTTTTATCATTTGTAATGCGAGTTTGATGTCATCCTTGCCCAAGATGCTGAAATCCAGTAATTATTAAGTAGTTAACCTAAATGCTTAACAGATCATACTATTAACTGATAATTAGAAGAAGAAAAACCAAATGTTCAGGAATGTCTTTGTGGAAGGTAGTAGTGCATCTTCTTAAAAGGAAAAAAACTCTTTATTTTGAGCATCTGGAGTTGTATATATCATTCAAAATCATCTGCCATCTAGTTGGAAAAAGACATTGTAGTCAGAAGGTATGAAATGATAAGATTTTGTGGGTGGTTTTTAGATTTATTGTTATTTTATTCTACTCTTTATTATTTTTTAACATTCTACCAGGATGTACAAAACCTGAAAGTGGACAGTACTGGGAAAGAAAAAGTTGGAGGTTTTTTGCCTAATGATTTTTTTCTAGTTAAAAGGTTGAACCTGTTACTAACTTCTACTGTAGCTCTGTTGAAAAATAGTCTTCTGTTTTCTCCTTAACTCTGCATTCACTGTAAGCCATCACTTCAGAGTGAAAGCAGGTTTTTTCCTTTTCACTTCTCAGGGTTGTGGTAGGGATGGGCTGAGAAGCTCTTGGTCCCAAGGAGCTGTCAGAAGGCTGCTCAGAAGGCTGGCACATCTCAGGGCTTCAAAAAGCTTCACAAGAGCATGGATCAGACTTGTATGTTGTGTGCCAAAACTGGCCAAGTCATCTGGCACCATGTAGTTCTTGCTTAGCTTCAGATATTTAAAACTGGAACTGCTGCAGGGGATGATGGAAATAGGAGGTCTCAAAGATGACGAGGGAATGGTGCCTTCACAGTTTGAGGGCAGTTTAGCATTTAGCAAATGAAAACTTAGCAGGCAGCTTTCCCTGTAAGTTAAAAGTGGTTCCAAAGTGAACTATCCTGTATTACCTGTCTCCTGTGATTACCAGGGTGGTTTCAAATCTGTCTCTGGGGGATTTGTCTTTTCCAGCACATACAAAACCTTGGCAATTGCTGTTGCAGACTGGTTGGTGTTCATTTTTTTGTAATTTTAACTGTCATGGCTTTAAAGTGTTTCTTACTAGGTTATTACTTTTGAAGGGAGAAATATTTGAATTGCAAGTAGTCAGTGTAAAAAATGTGTTAAGGGATTTCCTAACATCTTTGGGAAATAAGATAGAGAGAAAAGATAGATTATTTTGTGTAATACACTGAGAGCATTTATTTCCAGTACTGTTCTGTCAGTTGTCATAATGCTTCAGAGTGGGGCTCCTGCAGGAGTTGTGGGGGAAAGGCAGGATGGGCCATTGCTCCTGCCCCTGGGTGACCAACCTGCACTTGTTGCAGAGATAAAGTTGGTGTGAAGTCAGATTGTAGGTAATGAAAATTGGCATTACACTAAATACAGTAGAATTGTATACTATAGTGGGAGGAAAAAAGGGTGGTGGAGATGGAGAAGGGAAGGATCATATCTACAGTCCTTTGCTCCTAGCTCCAATCTAGTGATATTAAACAGGATCCCAAAAAGTAGAAGGTGACTCCCACAGAGTGGCGCTTTTTGCTTAATACTGGCTGTAGCCAAGTCAGTGTCCACTGCCATGCTGGAGCAAGTTGAGTGAGGTGACTTGCAGTAAGAGCATATTTTTCTCTTTTTCTCCATTCTTCTGTTACTGTGCTAGGGCTAATTGTGCTGGGAGGAATGTGGTGAGACAGCAGTTCAAAAATGGTATTTGTGTGGTGGTGGAAATTGAAATGAGGGAAACCAATATGTAGAAAATAATGAAATCAACTTACAGGCTAAGCTGTATATTGAAATAATTTAGCAGTGTCATGCAGTATGACTGTCAGAAACATCCATAGGAGTCAAAGATAATTAAAGGCAGCTGTCAGATGAAACCATGGCAGAGCCCATACTCCAAGGGAACACATCTGCTGTGCTCCAGCTGCTGCCAAGCCTTGACTCCACAGCCCAGACTAGAGTTAGTCCAGGGCAAAATCACCTGAAATGCATAGAATGTGGGCATCAGGTCCTTGGTACCTAGGCTTTACAATTCTACTCTTACAAGTCTGTTCTATTTACTCTCTCAGTTTGGATCTCCACTCTTTAAAAAATAAACACACCCTCATTAAACAAAAATAAAAAGACAGATGAACCAACCAACAACTCCCAAAACACAAACTTTACCAAGGTTTGCTATACATTTCTGACAAAAGTTGCACTTCGTTAAGATGGTGCTGGAACTGTGATTTTCCCTACAGAAACTGACTTGTTAAAAATCTATAGCTGCCATAATCTGTATTTCATTATTTCTTACTTGGGCACCAATTTATGACGGGGTTGAATCTGCAAAGAAATCAAAGGGAAAAGTATTCAGCATTTCTCATGTGCAGTGGAAGCCTCTGCAAATGCAGGTTACAAATCTGCAATAGGTACTGACAGTAAACGCTAGGCACGTGTGTCTGCAGCACATTCCCTTGAGCAATGAGGTCTGCACTGGCAGCTGTTGCAAGAGTTGGCCTTGTTAAACAGGTGATGGTGAGATATCCTCTCTAGTTTGGATCTCCAGCATGTTTAACTAACATGTAGTTGTTAACTATACCATGGTTCTATCCATTAGCATTTCCCTTCTTATGTATTCGTAGTTAAGTAGCATAATGTGAAAACTTCCAAAAAACAGTGGGAGATGAATAAAATAACAAAATCCTCTAAGAATGTTCGTGAGGTTTTTGGTTTGTTTACCAAGTAGTATAAAAACTTTCTCTCTTACCCAAGCAGTCTTTAGTATACTTGATAACTAATAACTTTCCATTGTGATGTCATCTTTTGAAGACTGCTTTTTGTTGAAGCAAGGGGGTACAGATGTGTAAATAAAAGCTCTTGTTCTTATGTTAGGCACTGCTCATGGTATTTTCTTGTGCTGCCTGAGAAAATAATGTTAAGCAAATGTGAGTTTTGTTCTGTTTGTAAAACTAAGAATGTCTTAGTAGGAATGTTTAATGAAAAAAAGCTGCATAAACCTTGAATCTTCTAATGCTTCCCTCAAACCACATGCACAATATTGGACACCAGCTGAATAAGTTGCACTGATGCAGCCATATTTTGGACTTGTACTTGGAATTTGAAAACTCAACCTGGCCTTCCTCTTTTTAGAATATCCACATAAATATGGACCACAAGGAGGTTGTGCAGATCATTCAGTGTTTGAAAGAATGCAGAAGTACCAGATGACTGGTATAGAAGAGCCAACAACAGAGGTACAACAAAGGCTAAAGATTATGTTGATTAGTACTTAGTGTGATAACTTCCTATTTCTTGTATGTTGTCCCTTTTACTTTAGGTGAGCTATCATCCCTCCACATTGTGAGATAGTCAAATTATTGCTGGAGGTTTCTTTTTAACATAATATTTCTAAATTCTTTCTCTCATTGCTTCTGTAGCCCAGATGTGCTACTTACAGTCTTAATGAATCCTACATGGCCTCAAATTTTTCAACAGCTAGAATTTTAGATGGGGATGGAAATCAAGCTTGAAATGAGGAATGTACTTTATTGCAATTGAGAAGGAAGAGTTTTGAGATCCCTTGATCTTCAAGTAATACATTGTTTCTAAAGAGTAATAACTTCTAGATTTTCAAATTATGTTACTATAACACACTTGGGATATCTGAGTGCTTTCAGTGGAGAATTAAGTGATATTGGTAGGAGGGTCTCTCTAACAACCCTCTAAGCTTGTGGGGGTTACAGCAGGTTACAGATTGGCTGCTGTGACAGGTAAGTGTCCTGTGGAAGGAACCTGTGTACCTGCCTGGAGTCCTACAGTGGGTTTGCATTCAGCTTTGCACCACATGTCACGAAATATTGTTTTTCCAACAGCAAGTTACTGAGTTTCTTTTAGACTTTGCTGTGTTTCGAGCTGTTCCAAGTCTTGGCATAATTTTGTGGTGTCAGCTAAATATATACCCAGAAAACTGTGCAATATGGCTTGTTAAATAGCATCAGCAACTTAGCTTATTTATGTTGTGACTCCAGAAATTGTCAACATTAATGCCCTTTTCAGCATTAGGAGCAATAACATGCTTTCCCAAAAATTTGCTTGTCAAACTTTATGGAGAGAGAGGGCCATCAACCCTCATCCACCAGTGAGTGCTGTAAGGCCAATGTGCTACCAGGTACCACTTGGGCTAGCCAGTGTTCCTTTAACTTCTTGTTCAGTGCCCCATTTGTTCCATGCTAAAGTGCTTAAACATTTCTGTTTGCTAAGGTAGCTGACTAAGGTAATTACAATTTAAAATAACTGGTGTTAGGAAAGGTGCATTTAAGTCCCACCAGTGCTGAATTTTTTCCTAACCTACTAACAGTTTGTTTATCTTAGAAAAAGGTTTATAAAAAAGAAAAATTCCAAAGATCACATGAGTGAAAAAAAATCTATGTAACGTAGACTGCCTTTTGTAATATAAAATAAAGTGCATGGAGAGCTTTTGCTACAATTACATTCCAAGTATTTGAATACTGAGCATAATGTACTTACTTCAAGATTCATCAAACTTTACAGGGTAAAGAAAAAGAATGTAAACCTGTTTGTATTAGTGGAGTATGTTTAGAACCCTTGTTATTTTTAGATAATCTAGTGCAGCATGTGGAACTATGAAATCAATGTATTTCTTTCCTGTGCATATGTAGAAGCCTGTTGAAGAGCCTAAGAAGGATGATCCACAGCTTTTGAGAAAGAAGCGTGCCACTCAGGCTGAGAAAAACACGTGTCAGCTGTATATCCAGACAGATCATTTATTCTACAAGCATTATGGAACCAGGGAAGCTGTGATTGCACAGGTATTTCCAACCCCTTTGTTTTGAATGACCTGCTTTTGCTTTGAGTAGTCCTGATAAATTTCATGTGTGTATTGTTAAATTAATATTAAATTATCTGCGTGTATTTTTGCATATTTACTTTATAAGGTCTTGTTTCATTTGTTAAAGTGGTTGTGACATAATTGAAACAATGTTTTTTATTTTGCTAAAAAGATGCTCTTACTGTGACTAAAGTCCTGGGCACTTGTGCCTCCTTTAGTAGCAGCTGTGGTGTGTTTAGCACCTCTGAGCAGGATTTGCACTCTGACTGTTTTCAACTCTTACTCAGAAAAATACAATTTCCTGAAGACTTCTCTCCTGTTTGACAGCCTGCCAAGCCTCTGTTTTAAAAACCACTTGCATAGCCTTCCCTTTGAAATCCTAGCTCAAAACACTATGAGCTAATGATGCTGAGATCTATTCCTGTAGTATCTGATACAGTGGGTGCTTAAAAAAGCAGTGGCAGCTAAAGGCAGATGCTTTTCATTTGTCAATATAGTATTAACTGGGGAAAGAGTTGATAGGATTTCGTGGTTTTGCTGATAGTTTGCTAAAAGTACAGCTAGCATGTTAACATACTTCTGAAGTCTGAATTTTCACTGCCCTTGCAGATGTGAGTTTACTGTTTATCACCCTGTACATAGGCCATTTGAGTAACGTGTTTCAAAGCCCAGAAGTCACCTTCAAAATCAGCTTTTTAGTGAGTTAGCATCTCTGCATGCTAGAAAATGTAAATTATTAGGTGTTTTCACATGTCTTCTACCAGAAATGAAAGAATAATTCTTAACAAGTAAATTTTTTTCTCCAAGAAAGAAATACAGTACTTTGAATTACACTTTCACTACAGTGATGTCTTTCCAAAGCAGTGAGTAAAGGAATGTCACAAACAGCTATCTGAAAGTTGATAGAATTACGTTTTTTAAAAAAATCAAATGGCAAAATCCTTTGATGGCATCTGGCATGGTGGTGGTGCAGGTCCTGGTAGTGATTTATTTCCATTATGTGCCATCATTTAATTCCAAAGGCCTTCTAGGAGTTCCATAGATTGTAGGAGTGTAGGCCTTGCAGCTGTTGCTGTTAAAGATAAGCTATAGTGTAGTGCATAGATCTCTGAACTGTAGATACTTTTGTTTTTGACAGATTTCCAGCCATGTTAAAGCAATTGACACCATTTACCAGTCAACAGATTTTTCAGGGATCCGTAACATCAGCTTCATGGTGAAACGAATCAGAGTAAGTTGGAAATGCTTTCAGCTTCACTGATGCTGCTCGGAGGTTGTATTCTTCAAATGTCCTCTTCCTGTTCACTTGTACCCATTTATTGTTTTATCACAGTTCTTCAGCACAAGTATCTTCTGCAGTAAATGATGCCCTAAACCTTTTATTTGGTTTGGTTTTAGTGATTACTGTCAAAAGCTCACTACTTCTGTTATTTAGCTGTGGTCAGTTTTTCTGTAGGAATCAACTGACTTTGTTTCAGCACCATTGTTGTGTGGTGAATAGACTATTGCTATTCTCCAATAACTTCAATACTAAAATAAAGAATGGCTATCCAGGTTGGGACTTCCTTGTAAAAGTGATAATTTAGGAGGATAAATACAAATTTTTGGGTACTGATGGGAAAGAAATAGAAGGCAATAAGAGAATGGGGATTTTCTACACAAATGCAATTCTTCATTTATTGTAGCACATTTTTTTCCAAATATTGGGGTGGTAATTTACAATCAAGGCTTTAAAATTTTAAACAACATCTTCAACTCTGTAACATAGCAAGGTACTGGCAGCAGTGAGCCTCTTAGCTGGCAAGTGCAAGTGGAAATGAATCCTGTCTTACAGTTTGTTTCAATTTCCTTTTAGATTAACACAACCTTAGATGAGAAGGACTCTTCCAATCCCTTCAGATTTCCTAACATTGGTGTGGAAAAGTTTCTGGAACTGAACTCAGAACAGAATCATGATGATTATTGCTTGGCCTATGTGTTCACAGACCGTGATTTTGATGATGGAGTCCTTGGTCTGGCTTGGGTTGGAGCCCCTTCAGGTAATTCTGTACAAGCCTTCAGTGCTATGAGATAAAGTGCTGTAGGTAGGCACTCGAAGAAAGGTAGAAACCATCTTTTGAACTGACAGCAAATATAGGAAAATCTCCTAGCTTTTCACAATTTTGGTTGGGTATGGTTTAATTTTCTTTTTAATATATTGTGCCATTTCAATTCATCTTTCTGTATTTCTGATGAGCAGCATATGAACAATAAAGAAAAACATATTTATTTTGCTATACAAAGGTGATATTACTTGGATTGCTTTTTATTTATGGATGGTGTGAGTGACCAGTAAAGTGACAGATGAAACAAGTATTTCTGCTCTATAGAAACAGAGCTTACAACTATGAGAACTACACTACAGAACCTTTAAGTTTTCTAGGTAGTATTGAAAGAATTTTTTTTTTAAATCAGTAAGATCTTGTTCTGGGAGATGAGAGAGTAATTACTGCATGACTCTTCTTGAACTGAATCTCAATAGTTTCAGTCTAGTTGTGTCTTTTGGGTCTAAAGTATGTCCTTTGATTAAAAAAAAAAATCAGTGAGACTTTGCAAGAGACAGGATACCTTAATGAGAACATTTTTGAGAGCTTTAACAGAATTGAGTAATGGTGGCAGAAACATGGAATTGTTCATAAGGGGTAAGAGCTCAATAGACCCAGGACTGCAGTTGATATGTTAGAGGGACCTGTGTGGACTAACCTTAGTGACCATAGGAAAAATAATGCCCAGATGGTGACTAGAAAGGAGAAACTGGGTCTGTGAGGACTATTCTAGTGTATACACTGAGCAAGCACAGGATGAATAGGAATGAGCAGTCCATAAACACTGCTTTCAAAACTGAATTTGAGAAAAACTATGATCTTTGAGATTCTCATCCTTAACACACATACTGACATAGATTAAATGGGATATGTCACTAAATTGAAATTTGACTTGAGAAAGGAAGGCTTCTTTAGAGTGGTTTTTAGACACCATTTACATTAGCAATAGAATAGCTGAATTTTAGAACATAATTAATGCTTCAATAGATACCCAAGTTATGGAAAAATTTGGTGAAATTAAAGTCAAAATTTTGGGAATTTTCTAAACAGGAAGTGTGATGCACTTCATTGCCAAGCTTCTAAACATGAGTCTCATTAACCAACACATCAAAAGCATTCTTAGCTTTAGTTTCTGCTTTCTCTGACAATGATATATATATATATGTACTTATTCTGACAATGACATTTTATATAAATGCTCTTGCTGTGAAAGAGAATCTCCAAATTTACTGTGTATTTTTTTTACTCTGTGAAATCCAAATAAGAAATAGATTGAGGCTACTTCTGTTGGACATTGCACCCTGCTAGTCTTGTACTACAGGTATGATGAAATAAGGGCTCATCCATTCAGTGAATGCCCAGAATAGCTCTCAAAAGCTATTCTAAACCAGCTAACTTCTTGTGTGAATGTATCCAATCAGTGTTGAGAGCATTTGTGGGAATAAATCTAATCTACTTTCAAGGTTGTGTTGATATTAATTACAGAGAACTCTTGGTCTGTAAACCTGCAGAGACAAACTGTTTGTTGCTGTGGATGTCAGGAGATGAGTAACACAACACTTCTTTCCTAAATGTGTGACTGCTGTACTTTTGTCTGAATGCAGGGAGCTCTGGTGGAATATGTGAAAAAAGCAAATTGTATTCAGATGGTAAGAAGAAGTCCCTGAACACTGGAATCATCACTGTCCAGAACTATGGCTCTCATGTGCCCCCTAAGGTTTCTCACATTACTTTTGCACATGAGGTTGGGCATAACTTTGGTTCCCCTGTAAGTATTACTGGTGATCTGTTAACTCACTCTCAGCCATTTCATAGGGTGTGACTTACAAATTGAGGCTTTACTCCTTACAAACAAGGACATTAGAATCCTGACTCCATGAGCATATGTGCACATACATTGTATACAAACAAAGTGGATGGCAACTAGCCCTTTTCTGAGTATTTGGCAACACTGGTGCAACAGTGCATTTTGTGAATTGTTTATTTATATCAGTTCAATCCCTTACCAAGATACTTTATCATTGTTTCCTAAATACTTCCCTGCCTTTATGAAGAGTAGGGTCATATGCATCTTGTTTAATGTATTGTACTTTATCCTGGAGAGGAGGAAGAAGCACTGCAAAATTGATTAAGATGACACTTTATTCAGCAAGTGGCTCATGTTTATGTTAGATGATTTATACTTACAAGTTTATCTAAGAAAATAGTGGAGGGAATTAGGATACCAAGAAGAATGTTTTTGAGCAGAAGCGTTTCACAGACATTTAAGGATGCAACTTGTTTTTGTGGCAAGCTTGAAAGCACGAGGCTTTTTGTTTTGCCAGTGTAATGCATTTCATTCCTCACACTGGATATTGTAGATGTAGTCACTGGCTGACAGGCTCCTGCTCTGTTTTGAAGTTCTCTTTGTACCTCCCTCAAAGCAAACAAGAAAAATGGACTGTGGTTTCTGTAACTCATATGTACTTTATTCCCCAGAATGCTGATTACCCTTTTGTGATCATAAAGCCACTCTTTTTAGGAGGTGGCAGCTTTTCCAAGTCAGTGTTCCTTCTGGGACATGCACCTGGGGGTAAATTACCAAGATGAAACTTAAGAAATTAAATGTTTGCTAGTGTTGTCTTGGAGGAAACAAAAACAGCAACAGAACAAAGAGAACCCAAAATCAAACCTTGGGTTTACACCACTCTTTTGTATTGCAAAGAACCTGAGAGTGTAAGATGGTGTTGGGTTTTTTTTTGGTTTTTTTTCTTTGTTTGTTTGTTGTTTTTTAATTCTGTGTTAAGGCTACCAAATCCAGGTTATTTTGCACCTGCCATGATTGAGATAGTTGTAGAATATTTGTTTTGCAGCATGATTCTGGAATGGAGTGCACTCCTGGAGAGTCCAAGAACTTGGGACAGAAGGAAAATGGCAATTATATCATGTATGCAAGAGCTACGTCTGGGGACAAACTTAACAACAATAAATTCTCTATCTGTAGCATTCGAAATATCAGCCAAGTTCTTGAGAAAAAAAGAAATAATTGTTTTGTTGGTATGTATTTAATCCTCTTGAATGCAGAATAGCTAAGATATTACTTTAATGCTTAATTAATTTTTTTGGTTGATTATTTTTATTTATCTTATTTTTGAAAATTTACTGAATGATTCTGCAAGTAAAGAATGGAATTTGAGATCTCCAGTACTGTGTCAGGTTCTGGGCTGGGCATCACAGAAACAGCAGGACATACTGGAGGGAGTCCAGCCAAGGGCCACAAGGATTATAAAGGGATTGGAGCATCTGACATATGAGGAGAGTCCAAGAGAGCCTGTTTAGTGTGGAGCAGAGAAGGCTGGGGGAGGCTCTTCTCATCTTTGTAAATGCCTTGGGGGAGGGAGTAAACAAACAGGGTCAGACTGGTTTCAGTCATGCTCATTGTGAAAGGACTAGAGGTAAGGAGCACATATGAAACTGCAGGGAATCCTATTTAGACATGAACAAGATTTTTGCATGAATTTTTCATTCTGGAGTCTGACGTGTGAGCTCCCACAAGTTTTGTGAGCTCATGCTCACATAGGTTTGCACATCTACTCAGTAGGTTTGGATTTCAGAGTAGTTCACCCAGTACTGTCAGCCTTTGCCTCAAGGTCCTCTGACTGTTAAAGGAGTGCAGCTCCCTGGGAGACGGAGCAGTTGTTCTTACATTCCCACTCTTATCAGCCAAAACCTTTTTATTCAGAGGCTTAAAATTCTATGAAATGTAGGAATGACTAAGCTGGGTGTTAAGCAGTAATGCAAGTTGACTTGAGCCCTAGTCTGAAGTCCAACTTGACCAGGCTCTTTCAGTCGTGATTAGCTGGATGCTTGTTAAGGTTTATTAGTATTTGCATATTCTTTGCACTGCTTTGTACATAAATATACTGGCATTTTTCAGAGTCTGGGCAGCCCATCTGTGGTAATGGACTGGTTGAACAAGGAGAACAGTGTGATTGTGGATACAGTGACCAGTGTAAAGATGACTGCTGTTATGATGCAAACCAACCAGAAGATAAAAAATGCAAGTTAAGACCAGGCAAAAGCTGCAGGTATTGTGCATATGTGTTACATTACACTTTAATTTTGAGCATTCAGTGGGACCTGTAATGGGGATTTCAAGATCTGAATCTGCTTACCTGCATTTTTATGCAAGTACTGATTTTGTTTAAAATGCTTTATACAATGAGTGAGAAGTACATAAGCATAATTATGCTATGGGGAAAATTATTTTCAAGTCATATTTTGATTAGCACAAATCAGAGACTTGTTAAATGCTTGAGTAGGTTTCAGGGTGAACAGTTTGTTTGGAATGGTTTGTGCTTTTCCTTGGCATCCACAATTGGTGTTTCTTTCCAGCCCCAGCCAAGGCCCGTGTTGCACTGCCCAGTGTGATTTCAAATCAAGGACAGATAAGTGTCGGAATGATTCTGACTGTGCTAAGGAAGGAATGTGTAATGGTGGCAGTGCTCTCTGCCCAATATCTGAACCCAAAGAAAACTTCACAGTGTGCAACAGGAACACCCAAGTTTGCATCAAGGGGGTATGGTTTTTACAGTCTTATGTAACTGCTAGCATTGTTTATTGCAGGGCACCATATTGTGAATTGAAATAGTTTCTGTACTTACTGTACAGGAGTGCAAGCTCTGTCTCTTTTTCTTTGTAGATGTTTGATTTATTGGTGTCAGTCAAAATAACATGGAAAGTACACCAAGGATTAAGAAGTAGATAAGAAACCCCAATGTAGCTGTACTGTCTGAGAAAGTTACGTTTAAAGTTTTTTTAAAATCAGGATTATGAAAGTGTTTTATTTTCTAGTGCCACCTTTTCGTTTTTCTTCAGTCTTCATCAATAATTTTGTTGCCTTAGAAGATGGGTATGCTGTCAATAGAGATTGAATTTGGTTTATTGGCAATACACAGTTTCTTCAGACACGTCCATGTAGCACTGATGTGCAAGCAAATGGCATTAGAATGATTCTGAGCTGCCATTAGTTTCCTGGGTTAAAGAGAACATGGCAGTTGCTATGAAATATTGATGAGAAGTCTCTTATAAATTGATTTATGTTTACTTGGAAGCAAACACAAGCAAAAATCACCCTCTTAAAGACCTGTAACTTGTATTGCTGTAAGTTTGTTTTCCACAGTCCAGGATTTTAATCAAGTACTGCTTGTAGTATTTTTCAGCTAATTTATAACCATCTTAAAGATAGAGCAATTGCCTTTGTATAGTTACTGATTTTGAAACAAAATTGCAAATACACTGAACATGGATTTTGAAGGATCCTCACAGAGTGAAATTAAATGTAGAATATTTTCTTCCAATAATTTTTATTATTTTCCAAGAGTAATATTTGCATTTACATGCGTTAGATTTATTTTTCTAACCATGGTTTTGAGTAGTCATGTTTCAGTGTGAACTGTGGTGCTGTGGGTGTTTGGCAGGGTACTCTCAGGTTATAAAAGAAAATACTGTGTTAAAAAAAATAAAATAGGGTAAATCACCTTTTAAAAAAACAGAAAATATGCCAAAACATTGATGTTGAATAACTGTAATAATTTTTTGCTTATAAGCTTTGGAAAAAAAATTGAAGCAGTTGCTTTTATTGATAAGCATCTTTAGACCTATGATTATGCTTTCAGATATTAATTTTTAATACCTTTCCTGATGTCAGTGTACTTAACAGTGAAATTGATTTTTGTGTTGCTGTGCTTTTGTCTCCCACAGCAATGTACTGGCTCTATCTGTGAGAAGCACGGCTTGGAGGAGTGTACATGTGCCAGTTCAGATGGCAAGGATGATAGAGAGCTGTGCCATGTCTGCTGCATGAGAAAAAGTACGATTTATCTGAATCATAAGTGTAAATAGAGCAGGAGGGGTCTCAGGAACCTGCTCGTGGTGTTTATGCTTGAGTTTCTGTTAGCTTTGAGAGCATTTTGTTCAAATGTAGTTTCAGACAGGCATTGCACTGTACTGTGTAGGTGTGGGAACCCAGAGCTTGTCCTTGACTGCTCTGGGGGCTCAGGGACCTGTGCAGAGGGCCCAGAGGCCTCAGAAGCCCTGGCACCAAGCCCAAGACACCTGTGGTTTGGATTTTAGNNTTAGTATAAAAGATAAACCACTGCCCTTCGGGCGGAGAATAGCCTCGAACTGTCGTGCTGGAGGGACCTCGGCAGGACAGAGAGAACAATGTTCTAGATAAGCTATAGTAAACAATAATAAAAGTATCAGAAGACCAAAGATTTCTACGTCTTTCTTCTCCTGGGCAAGGAAAAGGACTTTTAACACCTTGGGGACTTTCCCAGCAAAAGCAGGAAATCCCCACATGTAGGAAATAATATATTCTGCATTTTTACAGATAAATAGAAAAGCGTTTTGAACAGTTAAACACTAGGGTGGATATTCATGCACAGATATTTTAATACAAGAATGATTTGATTAATTTGTATTCACTTTTCAGTGGACCCATCTACTTGTGCAAGCACAGGCTCGAGCCGATGGCAGGAATACTTTCATCTTGAAACCATTACTTTGCAACCTGGCTCTCCCTGTAATGATTTCAAAGGCTACTGTGATGTGTTTATGAGGTGTCGGCTAGTAGATGCTGATGGCCCTCTAGCTAGATTAAAGAAAGCAATTTTTAACCCAGAGCTATATGAAAATATTGCAGAATGGATTGTGGTAAGTGTATTTTTGTCTTACAAGTCTAATATGAAATGTTCTCAGTCATCAAGATTCACAGTTGATAAGTGTTGATATGCAGAGTGCTTCAGCATTCTTCAAAGTATAATTAGCCCTTGTTTTACCAGATTTTCTGTATGCACCCTGTGGGCAACAAATAGGTTTGCTAGATTGAAGAGAATGGAAACAAACAACAAATAAATAAGATCTGTTATTATCTTGGTTCATTCACATTTTTAGTTTACTGTTTTTTCATGTTTTGACTCTTCATATTTGAATGCTTTGACTTCTTTTAAGGAGCTAAATATTTGGAACTTTAGCATTCATCATTTTTATTGTGCTAGATGGCACTTTAATAATAATATACTAGAAGAAGAGCTGGAGTGAAACACCCTTGGAGAGCTGCATAGGCAATTTTGTGTAAGCTGTTGCTTTTTTCAGGCTTATACAGCTCTGCTGGAGTGTATCTTCTGAGAAGTACCCTTGTGATACTAGAATGGAAGTATGGGGGCTTTTCTGTGGAAGAACTTTGGGGACATTTCTTTCAAACGTGAGGCTGCATATTCTTGGGGATGTTTCAGAAAGCTTTTTGATGACTTCTAAAACACAGTGAAAAGCCATATTTAATGTCCTCTGTCTCTTGTGCGTGTGTGCCAGCCCCCACACTATCCACTCTCTTTTTTTGTTATTGTTGTGGTTTTGTTTTTTAGGCTTATTGGTGGGCAGTGTTGCTTATGGGAATTGCATTGATCATGTTAATGGCTGGCTTCATTAAGATATGCAGTGTTCATACTCCAAGCAGTAATCCAAAGTTGCCTCCTCATAAACCACTTCCAGGTGAGTACTCCAGTTAATTACAGAGAAACGTTTTCTCCTCAGCTGTTTAGTTCTAAAGAGAAATTCCAGGTGTTTCAACCTACAGTTCTTAGTCTGGCACTGTGAAAGTCGAAATGGAATTGATGTCAGTGAAACAATTCACGAACATCTAATTCTTGTCTTATTTTCCTATAACATAATATGCATATCAAAAGAAAGCTTTGAAGGCTTTTTGCAGCATCCGAGTTCCTTTTATTTCCTATTCCATGCTACATTTTGTAAGAATTGGCCTGTTTAGGGAAGTACTGTTGAGATACTGAAATGTATTCTGTATGTCCTCCATGCACTTACTCATCTAGTTCAAACTTTGCAGTTTTCGGTCTAAATACAAAGCCTTCCAGAAAAATAGTCGTATTTAATTTGCATGGCTGGGGCAACTTTTCTGGAAATCACTTTTTTTCAATTAATTTTAATAATGGCTACTTTTCTTTGAAACAGGCACTTTAAAAAGGAGGAGACCACCACAAACCACTCAGCCCCCACAGCGGCAAAGGCCCCGAGAGAGTTATCAGATGGGACATATGAGACGCTGACTGCAGCTTTTTGCCTTGGTTCTTCCTAGTGCCTACAATGGGAAAACTCACTCCAAAGAAAACCTAATAAGTCATTGTCCCCAGTCTAACTCTCAAAAATTGAAGAGGAAAAAAAAAAAAAGCATGATATGCCCTCAAAACAAGTGGAAGTGGTTAATTTTTAATGAGAGAATCTTCCAGCTCAAAAAGAAGAAAAGTGTTTTTCTTGAATATTTTTCATTTAGTGGCACAAAGTCCTAGCATATCATGATTCTTTCCCCCTTCTGTGCTCTTCATTGCTGCATTTTCTTCACTTGCAGGCAAATATGGCTGTAGTAAAACTTTTACTCAAGAATTGAGAAAAAGATATATTTTTCAACTGCCAGACAAGGCTAGGAAGCTAGACCACCTCAGCATTGGAGACATTACTTGTCAGTGTATATACATTGTTATATGCAGACATGTATTTCTAACGTACACCCGTACTTGTGTGCAATTGTAAACAAGAGAATTGCAATATGGATGTTTCTTTGTATTATAAAACTTTTCCGCTATTAATGAAGAAATTACTGTTTAACTGACATACTCAGGATAACAGAGGATGATGGTGTGTAGTGGTCAAGGGTCCTGTGATGCTTTACACAGCAATTTTGAATCCAATCACACTTTTTTTATCATTATCAAAGTTGTTTCAAGCACTCATTTCATCTTTATCCAACAGCTGCTAAGACACAGCATACAAGCCTGGATGGTCTTAGAGAGATTTAACAGGTGTTCTGCAAACCTTTCAAATGTCAGAATGTTTCAAAAATGGTTTATGTAAGTGTCTTCCTTGTAGCTCAGCATAAATATTTTTAATTTGTCTGATTATTCAGTGAAATAATGAATAGTTAGAGCAAATATTTCCATGCTTTATTAGAAAATTCTTCCTGTTATTCAACTTGTTTTAAAAATTGCAACCACTTTATTTGGGCTGTTCAGATATTCTTACAGTTTGGTAATCAAGTTCATGTTCTAAGGGATGTGGAAAGAAAGAAAAGCTGTAGTTTTTTATTTTCTTTTTTAATTTATCAGGTGTTTGGATAACTTTTCAGCATGATACTGTTGATTGATAACCACTAAAGTAGAGTGATTTGCCTGGCTACTGTGGCAGAGTTAAAACTATAGTTAGAACTACCAATTTTCCCACATTTATACCAGTAGTGAAGTTCAACAGCACAATGTCCCATTCCAGAGTTTTTATTAAGAATGTAAATAATTGGCATTTTTGAAGAAGAAATAAAAGATGTCTTAAGGTGCTTACTGCTATGCAGGAGATGAAAGGGGGCATTACAAAATGTTTAAGCTTGTGATGTATTTATTGCTTGTTTTCCAAAAGCACCAAGCTAATTAGAGATGCAAATGGCTATAATTTTCCTGGCTTTGCTTAGGAGAAAATTTACTAAGGGTTGGACAGGCTTCCTTTGTTTTTTTTGTTTTCTTTTGTTTTTAAGAGTATAAGGTTTACACAATCATTCTCATAATGTGACGCAAGCCAGCAAGGCCAAAAATGTTACAGAATATAATGGGATCTCTTCCTTGTAAACTTGTACAGTATGTGGTAACTTTTTCAAAATACAGCTTTTTGTACATGGTTTAGAGACAAATTTTGTACATGAAACCCCAAGTCCAATAGACTATATAAATAATTCTAAATGATCTTAACTAGTTAGAAGTGTATGTAGTTGCTTTTAAGTCATTTTAAATACATTTGTTTTAAGACTGTGCAAAGATTGGAAGTGGGTTTGCATTTCTAAAATGGTGACTTTTATTCAGCAAGAGTTCTTAGTAACTTCTTGAGTGTGGTAGACTTTGGAACATGTAAATTTTTTGCCTGTAATGTTATCCTGTGGTAGGATTTTGGCAGACAAACGCTGCCCTATTTTATTTTGAGTCTAAGTTAAATGTTTTTTGAAAACAGAAATGTGCACTGAACTCTCCACTGCAAGTCAAGATGTGGTAAAGCCGAAAGGAAGTTCAAGACAATGAAACAGAAATACTACTGTCAATTTCATGTCCACTGTGTTTTATACAGTCTCTTTTTGTTCACTTTGGAAATTTTTACTAAAAAATGCAAAAAATAAAGTATTGTGCAAAGATATGTAAGGTTTTTTGAAACTTGAAATGCATTAATAAATAGACTTGATGAAATCATCTTCTGAAGATCCATTTACTTGTTGAGCCCTGAAAGCAAAGAGGAATACACAGATTCCACTTTGCTTGATTTTTTTGCTTTTACTGTCATGCCAAATGTAGTTGTACAATCTCTGTCAAAGTGCCCCTCTCAACTTTAATATCCCACAGTTCTACATAAGAATAAATGTGTTTGTGTAACCTGTTTAGGGAAAGGCATGAAATTAATTTTAAATTACTTACATGATCACAGGAATAAAACTTTTCTTACCTTCAAAATGAAAACTAGTTGCTGGTGGGATGTTCAAGCCTGGCATCATCATTACTGATGGATACCTTTGGAAATGTATTTGGAGAGGGATATTGGAATTAATATGCAGCACTCTGAATACAAAATTGGTGAATGAGACTTAGAGAAGGATCAAAGGTGCTTTTTGCAAGGCGTTTTGAAACTGCTAAGCTGGGTCTTTGGGTTTTTGTGTGTGTTGTATGGTTGATTAAAGTGATAAGACTGCTTTTAAAAGCCAGTGAGGCTTCCATTCTTAGGGCTGTTTGTTGAAAGTGGCCTGCTTGGACATCTGTTTCCCGAAGTGAGCAGGGTGGACTTTGATGTTATCAAAGCATACTCAGAGTTCCTTCCTCACAATGCTCCCCCCACCACCCCCATGACTTTTTATAGAAGTGCTTCTCCCTGTAGCTAAATAGCACTGTCTGTGCAAAGGGCATTAGAAGAAAATCCCTTGGAGCAGAGCCCTTCTGCAAATCCTCATAGAGATGGTGGTGGTTGTGTTTAAATCTCTGTGTAGGAACACAGACCAGAGGGATGGAATAATGTCTAAGCAGCTCAAATACAAGTTTCATGTATATTTTAAAATATAAGTGAAACAAATCAGTACATATCTTTTCTAGCTGATATTTGACATAGACTTTTTTGTACCTATTAATGAATTCATCTTGTATTTTTTACTGTTTTAGTTACTAGATGTATACATTCACCCTGTGTAGAAGCATATATGGCGTAGTCAGAATGGTGTGAGCATGGCAAAGGCATCAAAGTTCTCTTAAGCAATGAAACTTTATACCATACCATTGATGTAATTTGGGTTTTCATTGGTGTTCCAATGTTTCTTTCAGGTTTTTATTTCTGAATTTTGGAGGTTCATTATTTTAGAGAGGTAATGAAAAGGACAGCAGCCGTTCTGTCACTGAGCTGCGTGTGCTCTGACAGGAGTAAGCCCCTGGTGGCTTCCAAGGTGTCAAGTCAGCTGGATGGAGTGAGACAGGAGTGATTCCAATGAGCACAGTAAGGCACCACTATAGGCACTTGCAATTGTAGGTATGACTTCAGTTTTATGTTCAGGCATGGTGAGACTGAATATATTACAGCTTGGGCTCCACTGCACTTTTATATCAGAAATTAGTGTAATGTCTGTCAAAACAGGGATGGAATTGGTTTGGGTATGTGATTTGTGAAAAAATGGTATCAGAAGAAGTATCTTCATATCTGCAAGAGTTCAAATACTGAATGTTCTTTTAATTTTCCTACTTGACTTTTTAAAACCTTTCTAATTGTCTTTTCTGAGGATATACCAGCTTCTCTTAGTTGAGAACTGGAGAATGTTTTTTCACAAAAAAACAGTAGAAGTCATCAAAATGCAGTATCCCCATGTCTTGTTTCAGCACAATGTAGACGCCTCTGACCCTTCTTCCACCTGTGTTTCCCAAAGTAATGCTTGTTTCTCCTGGAGTTTAGATCCCTTTATCAGCCTTCCAAGTAAGTAAGTGACAGTAATTTGCAAGAAATGCCAATTTTGATGTCTGAAATGTCTCTAAGAGTGTAGTTTCTGTGCTGGACGACTACAGCCCAGTTCCTTTTAGCCTTTGTCTCTTGCTCTTGTCATCCTTCAATGTCTTCTGGAAAAAGCTTTTTTTGAGGAGTAGGGGTAGAATTTGGTTCAGAAAGCTTACAAAATTTGTGGCTTAGAGAATTGGTGATAACTGATGTAAATGCAATTTCAGGCAGTATTAAATTTTTCTCTAAATAGACAAGTATTTTATAAAAAAACCCTGAAACAGAAGTAAGTGGCAGGTCTTCAGCTTCTTGCAGAAGCAACAGTTCTAGAAACAATCTAGAGAGAGGCCTAATTTTAGTTAGCCACGCTTACCTCTCTCTGTTTGCTTTCATTTTCCACTGTGTTTTGGAAAACTAAAATAATTACATTGTCATTTGTTCTTTGCCTGTCGTTCTGCAGGACAAGGTCCATTGTAACTTAATGCCCCTAAAAATGCTGTCACTGGGTCTAGCAATTGAGTCTCTCCAGTGGACTATAGCTGCTGCAAATGTAAAAAATCCACCAAACAATAGGCCTCGGTGCTTACCTAACTAACTCTCAGATACTTTTGGCTGAAATGTTTTGTGTGTGCTCCTGATTTGACTCAGCTTTGTACTTAAGAAATTGATTCTTACACAAACACAGAACCTATTACAGAGCTCTCATAAAATAATTATATTGCAGAATTTAAATATTTGAGATTGCAATGTGAAGCATAAAATGAATCACTTAAATTGTAATTTTTGACACAGAAGGTGGAAATACTTTTGTGTGTAAAAAACCAGTTTGCTTCATTGAACAAAATCAAAGCACAAACCTTTGTTTTCAGTGAGGAACTAAGGATTCTTTTGCATGGAGTTTTTATTTAAATAGATAAATATCTAATCAAGATGCTACTCCTAGGAGCCATTTTAAATATTGGAACAGCTTCTGGAATGTACACCTCAGGATGGACAATTCTCATTTGAGATCTAAGTATGCCTCAGTTCCCATTGTAGTTTGTGAGCCTTTCTGATTCAGCATTGAATATTCCTGTTTGTTTAAAGGGATGGTAGTTACTAAGAACAGCTTGTAAAAGAAGTTAATGCTCTGAATGGTTCACAGAGATGCCTGCATTCAACATCTGATCACTGTTCACTGCTTGCAGAATCTACTCAGCTTGTTCATTTGTCAGGCTATCTAAATAAATCCCACTTTATTCCTGACAACGTCTGGATATTTTGATTCAAAATTCCCTGCAATGTCTTGGTATTAAAAAATATTCTTTGCTTCAGGTCTTAGCACTTTCTTGCACTTTTTTTACCACTTAGAGAACATTTAACACCAATTACCTTCAAAATTCAGAGTTCAAGAAACCTTAATTTTTAATGAATCTTGTGCTAAGCATTAAAGCGACAAATGAATACATATATATTGATTGCTGTTTCAGTACACACAAACCATAGAATAAAAACAATCTGAGACAGTAATGTTTCTTTTTGTTGTTTGTATTCTGACATAGGAAACAAGGGAATTGTATATGTTTGACCTTACAAAGTTTTTTTTATGCTCTGAAGCTGTTTGAAGGTTTAACCATTTCATTTTATTCTGGCAGTTTCAAGTCACGCCAAAATCTGGTATACAGGGATTTAGAATCTAAAAATCTCAGACCTCACCTGAATGGATAAATATGATTTAAATGCAAAAATTAACTGAACTTAGTTGTGCTAGAATTTTGTGTAGTACACTAAGCATCACTCAAATAATTAAATTGCTAGTAATTGAAATCAGTTCTTTGATTAAAATAGTTAAATAGCAAAGCATTTTCAAAGAGAACACGGTTTATTATAGAATTTTTAGATGATACTATTATTGGAGTTTTCATATGGTTATTACAGCTCAAGCATTTTATATTTTTGTATCTATTTGGTAGTATTTTCTTTTATGAACTATTTAACTCTCCCTTCATTAGGAAATAATTTAACCAATAGTCGTAGCTATTAATGTTTCAACGTATTTACCGGGAAATGAAGTTACTTTTTCCCCCTTAAATCCAACAAAATTATATTTTTCAAAGGCTTACAGCAATGATTTTGTCAAATAATATTTTTATTTCTGGTGAGCAGATTTTTTTTCCACATTTTAAACACATGAAAATTGACAGTTGCCTTGATGAAGCTGCTCACTGATCATTTTCAGAGTATCCTCCTAGATGAACAAAGAGCATTTTCAGCTTACTGTCAGATGACAAAAACTACCTATCTCAATGTATTTTTTCACCATCTCTGAAACTGCTAGGATGTTTGATGCAGCTGTGAATTTTAAAAACATTTTATCATATTTTGAATATTTTGGCGAGGAGTTGCCTTTTTGTGTTCTCACTCATTTTCTGCTTTGTCTCTGGAAGAGATCTTCACACCTCACAAATGTCTTCTCTTGGGATGGATGAAGGTGAATGTTGTCAATGCTTTGAGGGCAAAATGTGCTTCTGGAAAGAAAAGACAGCATATGAGTATAATGTTGGTTAGAAAGCATAATGTTAGTTAGAACCTCCCATTCTTTAGCCAGTTCTTTATCCTGTTTTTTATGGGAAGGTATCTTTCTGTTTTTATAGGTTTGTGAGGAAAGACTTGTATCCACCTTCCAGACTGTAGGGACAGAGGAGAAGAGGAACAGGCAGCTCCTGGGTGCTGAGTGCATGGTGCCTCTGTCTCCCTGGTGGCACTGTGCATGTTCTCTGCAGCACACCCTCACAGTCACTTGGGCTTTACTGTCAGTGGGGCACTGGCATTGTTCCAACTCTTACTGTCACCACCATGGTTGCCCTGTTTGGGTTGCTGGAATACTGGTATTTAGCTGGGAGGTTGCTAAAAATCAGCTATGTAGGATGCTAACATCAGCAACTGCATATGCTACAGAAATACTTGAAACCAAATGTTGGAATCTAGTATTGTTGATAAGGGTCTGTTTGTTAACTGCTTTTTAAGTTTATGCTGTTGCATCTCAAGTTTTTTGCCATTAGATAATCTATCAAAGGAACTTTCATCTTGTGTACAAAGATCACGAACATCTAGAGGCAGAGATAACCTGGAGATAAAATATTGTCAACTGCTCAAATGCTTGAGAAAGTACAAGAGAAGTCAAAATACATCTTGTGTTTACTACCTTTTGAAATTATTAAATTTCCAAAATTGCTAGTTCTGCAGTACATGATATTTGGTCTTCCGAGGAAGGCAGAACTCTATATGCCTTTTTTCTTTGAAGAAAATACTTTTCCTTGAGTGTCCTTTGTTTCTCTTTTTAGAACAACCTAATAATCTTTCATTCCCTCCCTAAACATTAATGCAGTATTTCAGTAATAACAGAATGTCACTGCTCAGATTGCAAAGAACAAAACCCAGCACATAATCAGTGTCCTCTAAAAGCTTGGCACAAACTACTTCCACTTGCAGCAAAAAAAATTCTAAGGAGCATTAGGTATCTGAAGATAGTAGCATTTTTTTAAATTTTTTGTCAGTATAAGTGCCCCCCTCAGTTAATAATTGCCTAGATAAGGAAAGAAATCAGCAGGAATTGGCTTGTGCCAGGCTACTGGCACAGCTGCATTGGACAAGAGCTTCCTGATTAGAAAAATGACTTCTCACCTTCATACCTTTTATCTCAAGGTACAAGAACCTGCACCTAAACAGAGCTCCCTAGTTTGCAATGTATGCTTTGCTTTCATTTGCTTTGCCAGCTATGCCAGGACTGATTTTGGGTCATGGCTTTTAAAATAGCAGATATTAGAGAAAATCCTTTCATTTTAATGTCAGGAGCACATGCTAAGTGCCAGGCTAGGAAAACACCTCCAAAATACATTTTTAGGAGGATTCAGCCTAGGAGAATATGATCCTTCCTCTGCCTCCCAGCACACACAGATTGTTTTATGAAATGTCTCTTTAAATTGTCTAATTTGTTTTTTGTGTCAATATTAAGGAGATGGAGCTCTGCCAATAAGAGTTGTTCCGCAGGAAGTCTGCACCAGTTGTGGTGGTAAGAAAGGGAGTGTACCAAGGAAAAATTGCCTTCTAAGACTGAGCCTCAGTTACAAGGTAAGGCACTTTTCTCATGAACCTTAATTAAACTGCTCAGTTAAAATTTCTCAAAGGATTAAAGCAGTGAGAATCATTATAAGTTTGTTTTTTTTATTCTGTCTTCTGGCTGAAATTTCTCTGTATGAGTAGGCAGTTTTAAATGTGTTGTTAGCATTGCTGTATGAAGAGAGCTGTATGATCCAGTTTTAAAGCAATAAATGGGAAAGATCAAAAATAGTCAGAGGACTGTGTAGTACAGTATATGATCCTCCTAATGGGTGTTTTCAAGAATGGTGATGCTGAGTTTCTCTAGGAAGTAGGTATTGAAAGTCAAATAATTAGGATTTGGCATATGTTTTGTAAGTAGGAATCTGAATATTTAATGATGTTAATGTTGGAATCATTATTTATCTTGCATAGTATCTTGTTTCATTGCAACTTCATATGGGCCTTATGGAGTGAGGTCATAACATTCATTGGTGTGACTGCTCGGATGCTTATATTTGAACAGGGATAATGTGCTTGCCAAACACCTGTGGTGTTACTGAGTGCTCTCATTCCACTTACTTTTGCTGTGTTTCCCCAGCTTTCACTCTTATTGCCTTCACTATAAGTCCTGGTCGACGGGAGCCTTTTGTCCATGGTATTATGGTTTGAAATGTGTCCCAGATATTTTCCCAAACTGGAGTTCCTTCCCATTTGAACTTGATCATTATGAGGTCACCGATATCAGTGTCCAGCGTGATGAGAAAGGAGTAGGTTTTATTCCCAGTAATACCTTCAACTCTACAGAAAATAAGATGAGAATAATGCTGTCTTAATTATTATGAATTAAAGTGAAAAAATAGGGGGGTTTTCCCCTGAAAACCAGAGAAAGAACTATGTTTGTTTCTCCAGGACAAAGCATTAATGTCTCAAGAATGTTCTTCCTCTAGGCGCAGAAGAGTGATGAAATATGACAACATGCTAGGAAAGAAGCAGAAGTGGCAGAAGCTTGAACAGCTGATGAAGCACTAGTGGTTTCTGACAGCAAAAGAAAAGATGTCCCACAATATCATCTATTTTACAACTTCGGCCTGCTAGAGCAAATGCTGACCCACACTCTTGCCTTTGCTTTCATTAATACAGATAGTGTCCATCATGATAAATACTCAAAATTCTTTATCTTAATTACAGCTGATGTTTTCATTTGTGTTTTAATTGATTACACCTCCCTGTCTTATACATGGGATGGACCAAAGTGGATAGAAAAAATTCCAAATTTACTGTTTGTTTTCTAACATTTTTTTTTTCTGCACAAACTGTATCATCATTGTAAGAACTTGTGACTTTCAGGAGTATGAGTGAAGAGAGGACAATTTCCAATTCATGTTCATTTTGCTGTACAAAACCATTTCACTCATAGCATTATTATCAATGTGACATGATATTACAAACTGGCATCTTTTTTCACATGCACAATTACAATACAATACTGTGCTACAATACTCACAGTGGGATGGGCAGGTTTTTAGCATCTGCCTTAGTCCCTGCCAGAGACATGGTGAAAGTTGGGTCTATCGGCTTGCCTGGGATTTCATTGATGATGTGGATCTTGAACTGGTAATGATACACTGTAGGAAGAGAGAATTTGTAAAAAGTGGCAAAATGAACGGTCAAAAAATCAATAGATTTCTCAGGCAAAAGAATTTTGTCTTTCAGAGCAGAAAGTTGATGGTTATCCCATTTTATTTTTCAAACTAATTTGTTGAAATTAAAACATTGTCATTTTTTGTGGTTGTTGCTGTGCTGTGTAATCTGATAGCATTTTAGGCCCTGTTGCTTTATTTAAAGGATGGAGAAAAAGGTAATCAGTGTTGAGTTTCTTTTTGGGATAAAACATTCTTCCATGGGAAATACTTCAGCTTTTCTGAAGCTTAATTGTTGGAATTTCTGACAAGCCCTCTATCTAGTGACCAGACAAATCCTTGTGACTGGGCATGACTCGAGATGTCTGATACAGATCAAAGATCTTATGCAATGTGATTGGGCTGTTTCTCTGATCAACTGGAAAATTGCCCTGCAAAACAGATGACTCTCAATCTTTCCTTGACTGGATAATGATATGTTGTGCTTAACACATCTGTTAACAATGGCATTAATGCTTCAAGGTCTCGGGAGTTCCTAGAACAACACTGTTCAGGAAGGTCTGAACTGAGATTGTCAACATGAAAAATGCCCAAGAAGTCATTAGTTTAATATTTTATAAATTATGAAATAAAAAACAACCCCAACAACATACATTTTGAGCATGTGCTTACAGATACTGCCAGCTACATTTGAACGTTCAGAACTCTTTTATCTGGTCATTCTTCCAGCAAGTTTCTAGACAAAACTGATAGATTTATATATGCGGGAACATTATTGCATGCTAGTTTTTGAGTAGAGCCTCTTTACCCACTTCAGTCTTCACTACATCTGAGAATGGCTCCCCATACTTCTAAAGGAATAATCTTTTTATGCATTTGCACAGTTAGATTTTTTTTTTTTTTAATGCAGCTCAGAGTGTTTATGATGGAAAGTATTTGCTGGAACAGCTGTATCCTTTTGTTGTTTTATAGTTGTATGTTAGTGAACAATGTATTTTCTTTTGCAAATGTGTCCCTCAGTAGAAAACAAAATGGCTGATTCTGTGCCTCAAACCTGATGAGGACAGAGGCAGGAAGGATTATTTACAGATCACTTTTATAACTAATCTGTCTTTCTCTGGGTTTTCCCTCTATGCAAAAACTGATTTTTCAGTATATGATCAGACACAGCCTAAGGTTTTGCTATGATTATGGTGCTTACTTTAAGGAAAAATAACATAAAAACTCAGAGTCCCATCACAGCTTTATTATAAATGTTACCTTCTGTGTAACAAACTGGGGGTTTTGTTTGAGCTGGATTGATGTATGTTCCAGAATATAATGTCATTAACTTGAAAATTAAATGTTCGATTTTGTGAAGACACAGAGGATTGTGAAGTGTAATGCTGAGTTTGTAAAATTTCTTCTGTTTGTGCTTCTCACATGATCTTCAAACATTTTTTTTAAAAAGCATTACAAAGATGACTTTGTAAGCACCTTCTCTCAGTTGCCTTCTTGCTTGGGAACTTTTGTGAAAGGAGATCATCGTCTGGGGTACTTTTATCTATATATGTGCCAAGGATGGTTTTTTATACAAAACTAGTTTTAAGCATAAAAATGGAACGTTTAATTGAAATCAAAGCCGATAGAACAGAGATTTTTTACCCCAAACTGAAACTAGCTCCGTATCCAGAGAGGAACACAACACAGTGAGCACATCTCCGTGCCCAGATGTGGCAGCAGCAGGCAACGCATCCCCAGAGCTTGTCATGCTCTGATTCTGATGGGGACCCGACGCTGACTGTGCCCGAGCAAGATAACATCAGGAACCAGACACAGCCTCAGGAGTTTTAAAATCTACTCCAAGTATCTTCCTGAGCCATTTTAGAGAGTATTAAAAAGAAACTCAGCAGGTTCAACTGCTTTATGTATCATTTGGGGTTCTGCAGATCCCTCTTGAGTCATCACTGAAAATTTCACAGCTGTGCTAATGGAAGACTTCCAAAATTATTTTTAAAGTACCTGAATTTTTGTTGGGTTTTGTTTTGTTTAATCTACGACAACGCATCTGAGTAGCCAGGCACCGCGTGGAGACAAGTTGTATAATGCAAGCAGCCTTTTAAAGCCTTTCTCCTCATCCCTTCAGTGTTCCTGCCGGGCTGCACGAACATGGGAAGCGCTTCCTAACCCCAAGGCCCAGGGCGAGGGGCAGGCGGGGGCAGAGCCCTCCCGCAGGACGGAGGCTCCGGCCTGGCACAGCCCCGGCAGCCGGTCCGGGGCCGCGGGACTGCCGGGGCCGGGGGACTGCCGGGGCCGTGCCGGGGCCGGGGCCGTGCCGGGACCGGGCAGAGCCTCAGCCCGAGGGGAGCCCCCTCCGTGTGTGCGTGGCCCGTGCTCGAGCCCTCCCCACGCGCCTCATGGCAGCCGGGAAAGCCGCTGTGAGGAGGAGAGGCGGGCCAGGAGCCCCTGCTCTGACAGCCTCTCGGAACAGGACTGTCCCACATCGCCCTGCTGGTTCTCACTTTAAAATGTACGTAAACCTTCCCAGTGCCAAGGGAACGTCGGCTCAACAGCAGCAGTGTGCTCTGGCGGCAGAGTGCGATGGAGACTGGTAGGAAGGCCCTGCGCCCCCTGTCAGGCCGTGGCCCCTCTGATCATACCGCCAGAAATCCGCTCAGACTTGATAAAGTAATTCACTAGAGCTAAAGCCAGAGTGCCAGTCTTAATGCTACAGTTCAGCCTTGCAAAAGTCCATACTATTCTGTTGTCTGTCCATTGTTTGAAAAGTAGTAATTTATATGTAATTTTATAGTCTAATTGCAGATAAAATTTGGGCAAACACAGAACAAGATGTTTTTCGGGCCTCCCAGATTAATTATGCTGCTTTTTTTGGCTTGGCTATATGCCTCCATATGTTACAGTAAACCTGCACAGTCCAGTTGTAGGAAAATCCTGCAGATCAGGACCCCGGGCATCTGTGAGCCCTTGGCTCCACAGCTCGCCTGGGGCAAGCATGCAGTGTGCTTTTTCCCACAGAAATATGAGAGCCAGGATCTTGATGAAAGGGCATCAAGATGGCCTACTGGGATTCTCAGTTGTCTCAGCAAATTGATTATTCTCACGGATTTTATAAGCTTTAATGAGTGAGTAAATAGGATCACAAAGCTTAGGCTCAGTCTTCCACTTTGTGATCAATCTGGACACTGTAAGGGGTATTCCCACAAACCTTTAAAAGGCATATGCGCTCTTGTTTTCAGAAAGAGTCGTCTGCTTTGGGGCAGCCTTTCCTCCCTGATGTTGTAGCCCAGAGTATTACACCGGTTCTTCCTACAGCTGAGGCACAGTCCTTTGTTGAAAGTGTTGATGTCGTTGCACCAGTAGGCTGTGCTTTGCTTGTCCTTGTGCAGCAGAGAGTCAATGAACAAATGAACTGACCTCTCATGGGCACATTTCACAGTTTGAGTGATGCCTGAAAAATGCAACGGCAAAAGTTTACACACCCTATTTTCTTCTTACCATTTCCACTGCAGAGAAGTACCGTAGCCAACTGTAAACTATAAACATATGTTATTGTTTCCCCCCCACACACACACACTCCTACCCTTTGCATCATGGTTTTGCCTCAGAAATCATACATTGTAGCAATTTTACTTTTAGGATCATTAAAAAATAGAATGGCTGAACTTCCATGGCAATAAACTTAAATGATTTTCTGCTTAAACTTATCTAGCCTGACTGTATCAGACTGTAAATATGAACCTTGATTTCATTGTTCTGGCTGTTTTTGTCAATAGAAAATACAACCTGAGTTGATGTGCAGTCTTTCAGATCATGCCACATTAAAGACAGCAGTCTCAGTCGGAACTGCTGAACACTCTTGGGTTTTGGATGCTTAGGCAGCAATACCATGTTTTGTCCCTATTAGATTGACAGACTCTTACGTTGAATTGAATTTTTCTTGCAGTTACTACTTGGAAAAAAAGAGTAAAAATGTTATTAAATGCGGTAAAAATATTAAATAGATCTGTTATTATGAGAAGTATCTTTTTGGTTTTTTAAGTGCCATCAAATTACAGAAATTATTTTGTGCAAATAAGGTGTATCACAGTGGGCTGCTTTATTTGTCCATTGATAAGCTTCAAGCTGATGCTTGGTTTCACGTTTGTCACAATTTATCTTCTAACAAGTAAGACCCAGATTTAGGCATTGTGTGATGATAGTTGAGAAAAACTTCTGCAGTGCCACGTGCTGGGTGAGCAGGGCTCTTTGGGGGTTTTCAGTGAACACTTCTGGTTGTCACTGCACATCAGGACCTTTTTCAGTATCTTGCATCAGTTTCTCTATGCATTTATGTTCTGGTACATTGGAAGTAAGCTTCTGTAAATAAAAGCTAGCCTGCAACACTGGCAGTCAGATCCTAGAGTGAGCCTCATCTGTACCACTAAAGGACATGGAGTTGGGAAAAGGTGAAGTAAGGAGGTGAGTAGTACAGACCTGTGTTTTATTTGATTTGAATTAATTAATGGCACACTAGACAAATCTGGCTTAATTAGAATAAATTTTCTCATCTCCCCTACTGCTGAAACAAATACCATTAAATTATTCAGAGGTGCTTGACAGCAGGATGCTCATGGCCTCATTTTCAGGAGTGCTAAGCAGCTCAATTCCTCACTGGAGTCAGTAAAACCAATATGAATTCAAGACATGTAAAAATAGATAACTGATCTCTAACCAAGAAAATACCTTGCATATAAGGGGAGATAGTAATAGTACTTAGATGCTGTTTAAGAGCACAGTGGTGTGGTTTCCCAGACGGACTCAGTACAGCTGCCCTGCTGCCCCCCACTCTGTGCCGCTGATTCTTACCAGTGATCCCCCAGTTTGCAATGTGGTTGTACACGTGCAGGATGTTACAGCCAGGCTGGAAGGTGCCTCCATTGGGATAAAAGTCAAAATGAGCCACAGGCTGCTTGATGCCGACACTGAGGCCCATGTGCTGTTTAGTGAAGGTATGAATTGCATCTACAAAGTTTGCATCGTCTGGAGATAAGCGGTCTGTTGGTGACATTCCTTCAAACAAGGGACCCGCAGGGTCAAGGCCTGCAAGAAATGCAAATAATCCCATTGTCATATACTGCAGAAGGACTGCTCTACTGCTGTAAGTCTGTGATTAATGTCTGAAAACAGGCAGCACCTGGTACTTTCCAAGGTCTTTCTCTGATGGAAACAATAAGAACGCTTGTCCCACAGAGGGTACACGGTTACAGCTAAAGCAAACACAGGCACTGGAACAAACACTAACTGGGACCTGCACAGGGACACAGGCCCAGAGACAGATGTGTTTGTCAGAGACAAACTGTGCTTGCTGCCAGTGTCACTTGAGGGAGCTTTACGTAATTTTTGTTCTTTCATGCTCTAGAGGTTGTGTGTTTCAGAGGCACTTTGGAAGACACCAGACCCACAGCAAGGTTGACTTTTAGCCCACATATGGGACCTGAAACTTTATAAAGCTTTACAAACTTTATAAACTTTATAGAGCTTTATAAAGCTCCACTTATTGCTTAAACTGCTGTATGTCTGCTAGATTTTATTTATAATAGTTCTTCAATTTAAAAAATCTTCAAGGCAGATTATTACAGTATTCGGAGAAATAATACTCCTCTTAGGAAGACTTGCAGATTTTTGTTTTCTGAACTTTTTTTTTGCATGGTGCTCTTCTTGATTGGGAATTGATTTAGGAAGAAAACTTTGTGCTTAGTTTAAAGCTGCATTCAGCTTTAGGGACAAGCTTCTAAATTCCTTATTCCTCAGTTGATACTGTGGAATAATACAGTTGCATAGATATAACCAGACAAGACTAGTAACACAGGCAACAAGTAGGGAAGTCCCCCAAAGGCATACATTTCTTTTTAGCTTTCATAACTTTTGTCACTATCAATTTTTGGAGCTTATTGTTACAAGTCTGAAAAACTTTTACTGAAGAATGCATATAGCTGTTACAGTAAATAATGCATTCTAAGTTTTTTATTTACCCATTTTCAAGATGTTATGTTCTAATAAGGTTTGAACAAACAGCGCTGGGGAACTGGAGTCCTTCAGTGCATACACTGGTGGAATATCATGACACATTTTGTAAAATCAGCTTCTTGGCATGCAGGCACTGCCACAAGAACTGATTGTGTAAGAGACTCTGTGGCAATGTGACTATGTGGCAATGAATCCAAGATCAGAATGTGACTCAGGTATAGTCATTGACTCACTCCGAAGTCTGATAAAAATCAAATGTCTTCTCTGATAAATTAAATGTAGCTGATGTGGGTCTTGTGTAAAATGCACTTCTGTTTTCATTTTGTTTGGTTTTTTTAAGCTGTCACTGTGTATTAGATGAGATACTGTATACAGTGTATCAATAATATTATAAATGTATTTTCATTACACTCAGAATTAGTACAGTTACAAAACATTACAGGAGGTTCAGAATGTCACTAGTCAGCCAAGTGTTAGGGTTAACTTTGTTTACTTCAAGCATCTACTAGGGATACTCTGTTTGATATGCTGTTTGTAGAATGTAATCCAGAACTCTGATTTTTGCCACAGGAAAGCTGTTTTGAATTCACTATATGGGCACTGTCCCACAATTGAAAGCTCAAGCCCAGTCAGACAATTTCCCTCATATATTTTTAAAATTGCTTACTAGAATGAACAGTATTTGAATGACTTTGGGTCAAGACAGTGGTCAAAGATCCAAGATTAGTGGCTAACATTTAATTTAAGGTGTTACTGGGAATAGATAAGAGATAAATTTAAGAAACCTGCAGCTTGAGGCTTTGGTTTATGATTTCTAGTCCCCATGCTTGTGTATTCTGTGTGTCATAATTTGGACTGCTATGAAGACCTAATTTTTGAAAATATTTTCATTAAGTTTTCTATATCTAATTTCTAAACCAATGAGTTGAAACTTCTAAACTGTGCTGAATATTGCTATTCAATAGCTAATTGTTGATATGACATTGATATGCCAAATATCTTTGTAACTTGATTCAGTTGACTGTTATTTTTCTTAAAGATGTAAGTCTTTTACCTGTAATTCTTCCAATCTTTTTTGTACCATTGATAAAACTTCCAGCAAATCCTGAAACGTGAGCTCCTAGGCTGTACCCAATTAGATGAGCATTGCTTCTGGAAAATTGAATGGATTCCTGGAAGACAGTGGCAACTTGATTTAGATGAAGAAATGTGAAAAGTAAACCATGAAATATCTATTACAAGCTAGGAATACTGTGAATTATAACACAAGAAATGTGTATGTTGATGGTGATCAAATGAGGTGCCTGAATCATTCTATACATTTCTTTTGGGTGAGTGTTATTCCTTGCTTCTTTTTCATGCAGCAGAAAAATTCCACACATCTGGGCACTGCCACTTACCTTCTATGCACAGGAAAACCATCAATGCAGTGGAATTTTTGTTGTTGTTTGTTGCAACAGTCATTTGATGCAGATGTTCACTGCCTTTTGTCTGCAGCATTTGGCTTTCCTATGATTATAAAATGGATATCTGTTCTTTAACTTCAGGGTAAAAGAATCCTCTATTAAAAGTGCCTTGTTTTTTTTTTTGCCTGAGATGCCAGCACAAGCCAAACTAAATGGATCAAAATATTGATTTTGACCTGTTAAATGATACAGCAATGTTATTTCTTGTACAAATATGTGTGTCTGATTTGTAACAAACCTATGGAAGCAGAATTGCCCTTCCCTCTACCTAAGCATTTCATCTGAGCTGCAAGGCTCAAAGTTTTTCTGACTTGTAAAGAAAAATGTGACATATTTTACTTGCAGGAAAGGCAAACCTTTCTTTTAATTTCTCTGTGGATGTTGCCTGTTCCAGTGGAGTGGCTGTGCAGTCTCAATGCCAGTCTCTTCTGAAGATGAGGTGAAACTTGGCAGACTTCTTGTGAGAGACAGCTCTTAGAAATCACAAGATCTGACTAATCTTGTCAGATGATGCTGAAATGAATGCTATTGAGGCTGTTACTGATCATGCCCTATTAATTCTTGGAACAAGAGCACTAATATTTACTTATTGTTTATTCTTTATTAAAATGTTGCGTGGCTCTGCAGGTTTTGTTACATCCATTGAGAATCTTTGAAATAATCATCTGCCTGTAAGCAGACAGAAGCATAGCAGAATGATAGTTCTGGGAGTTGGAATGGAGGGGTTTTAACTGTTCAACTCTGGAGGGATGCTTCTCAATATGAGGAACATTTACTGGTTGGACACACTCAGTGCTGTGAAAACGTATATTTAAATTCTGGAACACAACACAGTATGAGAGTACCTACACTACTGAAGCAAGGAGTAATTTATTCAAGCCTTGATTTGCTTGTTGACACTAGGAAATCACAGAATGTTTTTATTGTTGACAATGTGATGTGTCCTCCTGATTAAAGTCCACCATTTGAGTAATTCAATGATTAAACAGCTTCAAAAAATTACTTTAGGCTCCAGCAAGTTAAACTATATTTGACCAAGAGCTGAGGTTTCTTCTACTATCACAGTGAAAAATAGTGACTCTGACTTTCCTGCCTTCTCTTTTGTGCCCAATGTCCCTAACTGGGCATGGTATTTGACAGCTTCTTTTAGCCCTGCCATTGCTGCTTAGGCCTTTAATGGTATTTGCTGCAAACCTTTCAGCCTTGCAGTACATTTCTCTCCCACCTTAGGCCTCACCATATTTTAAGTAATCTATTCCAAAGTTCATTGTCAGGTACAGAAGTATAATTTCACTTCATATTAAGTAGCTTAATATTAGAGATTGGTACAGTAAGAGTTGCTTAGAGTTCCTGGTTTGTATGAGTGATTCTCAATCTTCTGTATGCTTTCTGCCTTTTGTTGAATTGTGCTGGAGACCAGTGCTCCTCTTCAGACTTGGCTGCAGCCTTTTCAATCCAGCCATGCCCACTGCTCCTCATGTAGCAGGAGTTTTGATAAGTAGTCACTGCTTTAGTGTGGCTCTGTACTCACTGCTGCCTCCATGTCATCTGCTTTGTGAAGATGTCTCTTCTCTTGAAAGGTCTCCCTTTACATTCTGGATCTCTAAGCCATTATTTTATCCTGATCTTTGGGAAACTGCAGCAAAAATCAGACACAGCATCAGGATTGAATTCAGCATTAAGAGCAGAAGTTGAACACAGATAAGACAAACTCATTTTCCTGTACTAATGTCTTGCAAATGATGATGTCTGCCTGTTTTCTACATGTGGAACTGTGTCAGCTGCCTACACACATGCTAAAGGAAAAATCAAAGTAGCAGGAAACTATCTCACCTCCAAAGATATATAAAAATCTTCTCATAAACAAAACCACTTGCTTTTTTCTTTTGCATGATGGAAGTTCTACCAAGTCATGTGAAAGTTTATGGAAGAAAAATGTGCACTTCATTAAAGAAATGTGAGTGACTGAAACGAAAGCATTAGCAAGCATAGTATTTCAGAAAGGTCGTGGAAGGATCAGAAGAAGTCAATACATCTTTTCCAGAGAAACATGTGTTGGTCTGGGAGTTCTCACCTCCAGCCACTCCAGGAACTGTGCTATCTCTTGTCCCGTGGTGCGTGTGTTCAGTACGGCAATGGGATAGTGCTGGTGAGCCAGTGTGAGCCAGTCTGCAATGATCACGTTCATCTGGGTAGGCTGAGACTTCAGAGCTGCTGCCATTTTCCAAATCCAGCTTTCTAATATCCCATCCACCTGTTATAATTGAAAAGGAAACCTCCGAACAATAAGAAAACCATTGTTATGGGAAAGCAGTCTCTGCCAAATATTTGTTGTGAAAAAGGTAAGGAAACAAAATCCATAGTATGAACAGAGAGGGATGAATGCTGATAACTAGATTTGAGGGGCCCCAGCCTGCTTTAGGTTTTGGTGGACCAAAAAAAAATTAAGAGTCAATATAATAAGGGTATAATAGTGTATGTTTTGTAATAGGAACTCTTAAAAGTGAAAATGATGTCCCCAAATACTTTAACTCATCCGGAGATAACTGGTAGTACTGGTTAAAAAGACAGATGGATATGCCCAGGAAATGTCTGATTTCATTCAAGAGCAGCTATCCCTGTAAGTATAAGCTAAAAAATCAGAGAAGGGAAGCTGGAGGATTGCAGACCAGCAGGCGTTTGTCATCTCTAGCCAATCCATTTTGAGAGCTTCTTGTTTTGAGTCACTCTTTTTTGAATGCCTGGTTACAATTTTTTGCATCAAAGCGCATTTCTGATTTGATGGACTAGAATTATTATTTAATCTATCAGATTTAATTGTTATTCCCATTGTATGTATTTCCTCAATTGATAAAATAGCCTTATCACTTCTAGTGTGTTAGAATTTAGAGTCTCAGGTCTGAGTTTCCACACACACTCTAAGAGCCCAACACCTCTGCAGATTTAGTTAATATGAATGATGAACTTCAATGGTAGCAGCTTCAGGCCCATGATTTGAGGAGGGTGTAGTTTTTGAACAATTTTTTCTTTGTGAGGCTTGGCTTTTATTTACAAAGGCAGTTAAATGTATCTCTCTTACTTGTTAAGGGAGTTAAGTGCATAACGGGGGATGTTCAAAGTTCCTCTGCATATTTGCAGATGTGCAAGAAAGATCCATTGTACCACCTTATGTGATTCCATTGGCTCTATGAGAATTCAAGGGTCTGTAAAAATTACTTGGTTTCTTATCCTGCCTTTTCTTTTGTTTCTTTTCCATCTGAGAAGTTGATGAAAAGTCACTCTTAGTATTGGCATGCTTTTGAGAACATTTTTTTTTTAGGTTGAATTGTTTTTTTAAGGTTTAACTGGAAGCAGTTCAGTGATAATTCATTGATGTTGAAGGCTTTGCTTTCAACTGAAGGGGCTTGTGGAGAAGTTCTTTTTAAAGGGGTATCTGTGAGAAAGATGTGGGGGTATTGTGGGCACTTGTCAAGAAGTGTGTAAATATCTGGCAGTGAACATATCAGAGAAATGAAACTGGTATTCAGCTCTCCAGGGCATCGCACATTAATTCAGCTACTTGTTCAAGCTCTGCTGGCTTTAAACCAGGGCTGAATTTAATTTTTGGCATGGGAGTCCCATGTGAAAAATCCCTTGTAGACCATTCCTTCAGAATCTGTTGGGAATATCCACTTTGTATTTTTTATAGCTGTGATAGCTACCAGTGAAATCTGTCATCTTTGTATTACAGCCTTACTTCTGAAGATGCTTCTGTAGCATAATGAGAAGGAAAGTATACCAAATCAGATGAAATATGAATTAAAAATAAAATGTGAGTTCATACCGACCAGCCATGGACTATCATCACCAGAGGAAGAGAGGCGTTGAAACTGCATTTGTCAAGAGTCTCCAACTGATTAACAAAAATCTGGCAGCTGCTTTCAGCTGTGTCTCTATAGAGTCGGAATTTGGTTTTTAAGTTTTTCTGATATTTCTTTGTTGTAGTGTGTTCACTCTGTGATCCCAGTGCCTCTGAAATGAAATTTGTGACAAAAGTCATAATAGGAAGGAACTGAAAACCTGAAGAAGTTACTAGTGCAACACAGTTTGTAAAACAGTAAATGAGTAAGCCTGGAACTCTTCCTATGTGTAATTGTTGCTTGTTCCAGCTGGGCCTAAGCTGTATGTTTTGTGTCAAAAAAGTGATCTCTTTCAAAGTCTGATATGGCTCCGAGCCCTGTATGTGAACAATAACATTTACACAGGAATAGTGATGTGATTGCTGTGGGCCTTGATAAGAGCATAAGGATGGTAAGATCACAGTCCAGGTGTTATGCCTTGACCATGGAGTGCATTCACAGACAGGAACATTGAGAGGCTCTTAACTCTGCAGAGCATTTCTACTAATTGCATTTGCTAGTAATTGCTGAGCAAGCATCATTACACTAAAATAACCATTTTATTCATGGTTATAGCTGCTTAGAGACTTGGGTGACTGCTTCAAACTGTTAGACCACATAATACTTTTTTTTTTTCCTCTGAAAAGGCAAGATGAAGTGTTTTTATTTTAGTTGTAATATTTTTTATGATTTTGTTTTTAGGTAAAATAGTTTGGTGCATTTAGGAAAGCATTTTTAGAAATGTCTGTTAAGTAAGAAATTTGGGGCAGTGTAAACTGTAGTCTTACACATCATGAGCTTAGAAGGATTAAAGCACAAACTACAGAGCAATTGCAGAAAAATATAGTAAAATAAAGCAGAAGCATACAAAAAGGACCTTGTGACATGCAAGCCTTTCTAGTGAGACTTCAGAATATTTATTTAGCTGAAAAAAATCCACATAATAAATATGACTTAAGCTAGAAAAAATGGGGTTTAGTAGAAGAGAAGATGTGATGAACTAGGTAAGAAAGAGGTTACAGTTTGTAGTATTGGTGAGGAAACATTTAGATTGGAGTGATTTTACTAATGGAGTTCCTTGGGGGCAGTTTTTTGGCTAATCTTGTTTTCATATTTGCATTAAAGAAGCAGCAGGAAAGGTACAAGATTGACAAAACATGGGAGGCCCTTGCTAATACTGAGAAGACCAAACCATTAAATGTTAAGAGCTAGATGACAACTAGAAAATACAGCAAGAGAAACTGGTAGAAATCTCCTACTGTACAGGGTCATACAGTTGATAGGAATTTCTCTATAAATGAGACTCATAAATTGGAAGTGACACAAAGATAAAAAAACTTGACTGGAGTAATCAATAACAAAACTGACCATGAGTCACTGCTACCATTTGACTGTGAGAAAAAGAAAATATAATTCCAAGATGCATTAAGGTAGATGGTTTTGGTCTAGGAAGAGAGGATGTCAGGTGTAGGTAAAGGCCATTGTTAATCACATCCAGAACAGTGTGCACAGCTCTTGTTGCCAGGCACATCTGTGAGAAAGATGTGGGGATATTGTGGGCACTTTTCAAGAAGTCTGTAAATATTTGGCAGTAAATAGATCAGATAAATGATATTGGTAGTTTGATTTCAAATCAAATTGGTGGTTCAGGTGCTACCAATTCCATCAATTCCAGCTGCAACAGCTGCTCACCAGCACCACTGAAATGGTCAGGGAGGAGGCTTCTGTTTTAATTAGACTCAACAGGTAATGAAATATTACTGGAGATGAAAATCAAATATTTTATTCAATGAGAAATTCAAACAATCTGTGTTGTAACAGTACTGAAATGAGTTAAATTTTAGTTCTTATTTTTCTTGCATGAAAGTTCCTTAATAAAACATTAGAATGAAAATACCAGAAAGATTGTATTTTGTCTTCTAAGACAACCCTTTTTTTTTTTCTTTTTCTTTTTTTTTTTTTTTTTTTGTACATTAAAACTCTTATGTCTGTAGATGTTTTTAGAAAATACCTAACATCATAGACTATTCATTTCTGTATTGTATCTGCAAATCTATCTTGGGGTTCTGTGATGTTGTCTTGATGAGATTTTGGTAGTTTACAAGGAATTTGGGATTCATGTACAGGTGAGTCTTTATCCTGCAAACACATGTTGTGACATGAAATTCCCACATTTAAATATCTGCAGTTGTAGTATCTTGTGATGCACAATGCAAAGAACCCCAGTGTGGAAGTGTGCTGGGTTTAGGTCACACTGTGTTTTTGCCACATCAGTTTTATTGCAAGCATTATTCAAGGTTTAATTTCAGTGTAATGATGAGACATGATAGAACAGCATATTTAATTTGTTTAGGTGCATGGCAGTTCTGGCAAGAAAACTCCTAAACTGACCTGCACTGGATGTGCTCTGTTTTCTATTTGTTGCTAATTATTGTCCATTCCAATGAACAGGCTAAGTTACATTTCAGAGCTGGGAAAAGTTACTCAAGAAATTTATTCAGCCTTGTACAAGAGTTGGAATTTTAAAAGTTTCAAAGTTACAGAAAGTTTGGTTGATAAAATTCGTAGCTTCAGTGTCTCACATTTTCCTTTGAGGACAGACATTTTTAACTGTCATAGGACTAAGTCTGATCACTTTTCTCTTACAATGTCCACTTTAAAGAATTTCTGTTGGATTATTTTTTTCTCTTGCAGAGGACTTAGTTCCTGAAGTAAGTAATATCAGGAAAGGGTGACTCTACATAAAGAACTGAAAATTAGAAAGAGCTTTAATTATGCTGATATTCTTAATGTCTGGTTTATTCAGCCTTTGATAAGTAGTCTCTACACAAAAATAAGCATTGTGTTCTATTTTTAACACAAAAAGAAAAACACACAAAAAAAAAGTAGCTTGTGCCTGTTCCACTGAACACATCCTTTCTTTGTTTGATGCCTTGTTTTCATTTTCTTTTTGCTCTCTCAGTGTTTGTGCAATGCAAAGGCGCTTTGTCACTCTGTACTGTTTGTACATACTATAGAAAATGAGTCTGATAAAAAACTCTTTTCTTTAGACACTGGCTGGAAAGTGCTGCAGTGCTTTAATGGCTGAGCATTGTTTTACTGGTAAATCTGGGAGAGGGGATTAAAAATACTGCTTGAACTTCTTTTTGGCTCTGAAAAGTTGCTATAGGATCAGATGTGTTATTCAACAAGGAGCTGCTTCTATCTGTTAATCTGTGTATGACTTGGAGAAGGAAATTGTGTCTGAAGAACCTTGCTTCCACCCCAGCCTCTTGCTGAAAATGTCATACCAGTGACTCAGTGACATGGCCGCAGGGAACAGGGGAGTTTGCAAAAACAACACAATTCAGCTGCTAAAGATTTTTTTCATGGTAATTACAGTTAAGGGTGCAGGGATCTCTCTGAGCCTCTGAAGAGTTTTGCTTTGGAAAAATACCAGGTGAGCGGGTTGCAGACTTAATTTCCTTTTTCTCAGAAGATCCTACTGTGACATGAATTCTTTCAGCAATTGCAATGCAGTGTGACCACACTGATCTGTGCTTCTGTAAATTACCTTCCCACAGAGCAGTGCTGTAATCACAAGCAAGAAAAGGCATTGTGAATTCTTGACACTCGGAAGGAAGTTCAGCCCTTTACCTTTACTTTGTATTAATGAAGTTTCTGTGACATGCAGTAAGACTGAAGGCTGGGTTTGTAAACATCACTTCATTGCAACATAGCAGATTCTTGTAACATGTTTTGGAGTCAGTTTTGGGCAGACAAGCCATAGCATTTTTAGATTTGACCTGAGATACTCATGTTTACTTACTGAAAAGTAAAATGAAGAGAGATTCCCAGTTGAACAAAATAATCAGGTTAATCCAGGAGACTGATTTGGATTGAATCACCCCAAAAGACAAGAAGGCATTCCTAAATACAGAATTTTGGAGTCCCTTCTGAAATTCCTGAATCTGGTAGCACTGCTTTAAACTTGTTAATGAAAACTCTACTGGAAACTAGACAAAGGTCTAGATGCTGTCCAGGGTTTGAAGCTATAAACATCTTATGCTTTCCTAGAGGAGAGATCCATAATCTAAATTATAGTTCTGTATTGTGTCTGATTAGGTATAAAAATACAGCCTCAAAAATACCTGCTTCATAGCACAAAAATTGCTTAAACATGTGAAGAAATGAGGATGAAGTAGAGTAGAGCTATCTAATGTTAAGAGCAAAATTTTAGTATTTGCTAAGTCATGCATTTAAAATTCATCTTAGAGTTCATCATAAAAATTTTGAGTAAAATTGGCATTTCCAAGTAAGGAAATTAGCTTTTCTGCTTAAGAAAAATAGTGTTCAGTATCCTTCTTCCTGTCATGGAACTTGGGTTAAAGAAGATATTTCAGTGGCTCTCATTTGGTAGTGGCTATTTTTATAGCATTTTTGGTTGTGGCTATTCCACCAAACTCCTCTTGGCAGCCTTCTGGTATTCAGAAAGAGACAAAGGACTGTCTCAGTTTGCAGAAAGGCAGTGGGGAAAAATGAGAGGTCAGTAGGGCCTGGAAGATGATTGAGTGTTGCAGTGGAAAGGAGGTAGGAAAAAAAGGAAAGTGGATACTCAAGCCTTGTTATGTGGGGGAATCTGCCTGGGTTGGGTAGAACTAAATCTCAGGCTACCAAAGTGGCCTTTGCTCCATTCAGGGAATAGGACTAAACATCCAAAATCTCAGTCTGAGTGGTGACTTCACATCTAGTCCCTTAAAATTTTTCTACTTGCAAGAAACCTGTGTCATAGAGGAAATACTGGGAGAATTTTAAAGGATATGTTCTTGAGAGCTCTATTTTGCTTTAATCTCCCTCTCCTCCCTTCTTGTCTCCTTTTCTCTTGCCTCTCCAATAAGTTCCTGTTTTTTTCCATTATGTCCTTTGATTTTTTAAAATAATTATTTTTTTAAATAGTGGAATTGTTTGGTTTTACTGTTTTTGCCTGAAAGCCTTAGTTAATCCAAAATAGAGGAAATCCTGTTTTTGCAGCAGATAAAAACTTTTTGCTTTGACAGTCACTAGGTGTGTTCATCTAAGCAGGAGTTTGATGGTTTCACCAACAAAGTATTAAAAGGCTTTGATCATTTTGAGTGTATCCTGAATTCCTCCAAACTTTTACAGTAGGTGCCTATAGATATTTCTTCTAAAACCTCTGCAGTGCACACTGTTTAAAAAAGTTATTTCCATGCAATTCTGTCTAGAAATTAGACTTTTTATCAAATACTGAATGAATTTGTTTTAAAATTCAGCTCTTTAGGAGGAAGAAGAATTCACTGGGGATGTATTTATTCTGTGTACAGAACTAGTCTTAGAACTTTTATTAATGCTGTCATGCAATTTTTGTTACAATTTTCCTTGTATAGATGAACAGAGCCCAGAGTATAACAATTGCCATCACTTGAGCCATAGTTCACAAAGAATTTCTCAAGTACATTTGTTTAGTGCTCCAGTGCAACTCTCTCTTTTAGTAAAAGGGGCCTTGCAATGGTGTCCTACAAAGATTTGTCCCTGTAAGTTTGTGGTGAGCCATTATTAAAATTGGCAAAGTTGTTGAGCCCTGCAGGCCTTTCCAGGTGTCCTCTGAAAACTATTACAGAAGATACCATTTTGTGGAATACTTGATACTATCTGCACAGTACAATACAAAATGTTACTAAAAGTATTAACAGCATAGACAACTTTTAACTGGAGTTATATCCCTTTTACCCATAATGCCAGATACCTTTGCACATCATGACTCCAGTCACCGGGAAAATGTATATAAAATGATAAAAACTGCTTTTTATTAGTCGTGATGCTAAGGTCCAGTGAGTTAGATGGCTAGACATGTGATTTGTGTCTCACTCAAAGCCTTAAATCTCAATTTCAAGCGAAATAAAGCTGCCTCTTGGCAGCCCTGCAAGGGCACACAGTGCTGCAATTTTAACCTGTTACTGCAGTGACAGGGAGAATTCAGTTTCCAGGGCTCTAGCAGTATTTGAGCTTTGGGTGCACAATTCCAAATTTGAGATGGGCAGATAAAAAAATACTTGTTTCATTTTGTTTCCTGGTAACTTCCAAATTTGTAGGTTTTTAAGGTATTCTGGGACCAAAACCCTGGAAACCAGTAGCAGTAAGTATGTATTAGAGGGCAGCAAAGTAGTGCTATGTGGTAGTATAATGCTATGTTAGAGCATAGTTTGGTCCATAGTTATCCATTATAGCTATGTAAGTTATATAATTATCTTACACAGTGTTGTGTAAAGTGCACACACATATAGAAACGTCTCTATTTTTAAAAATATATACCTGGTTGTTAAATGCTGTTTATAAACACTGTGATGCTTACATGCACTTGATAAGGCATGTGACATTCTCCTCATTATTACAGCATTTAAGGTGAATGAAACATTGCTTTAGGCATTTGTCTTAGAAGATTCAGGTGTTTAATATTCAGAGATCATATACATAAAATATCCAATTCCTAAATCTTTGCTGTGTGTCTGTGCATTGCTGAGCACTTTTTCCAGGCCCAGACCATGGTTCTTAGTGCAGATGAAGGAAAAGTGAACTGAACAGCTGCAGTAGGATGGATAACCTTCAGAATGCTTCAAGGCATAAGTCAACCACTAATTTTCAAGATAAATTTAAATTTTTTCCTAGACCATTCAGTATTGATATCTCTCTGACAAGATTTTTAGGATGTCTGTAAGATCTGTTTTTTTCAGTTCCTGCAGTCCCAGGTATTTGAATTGTGCAACATTATGTCACATTGAAGGAAAAATTTTAACATTCATTTTCAGTTGGATTGTTTTTTATTTTTATGGGTCTTTTAGCAGTTTTAGACTGACATGAACCAAACTGGGAAGATTTAAGTTGCTTTCCATATTCTGAATACAAAGAAATTGAGGAACAAAATCACTGTATTCCAAAGCAAACAGTATGATTGTTAATGTATTCGATTTTTAGGATATCTGAAAGTACATATAACTAAAACCTATTGTGCTGAACATATTGCCAAACAGTTAGGAAAACCAATATATGATCTGCAAGTATTATTTGGAAATTAGGAATTCCTGTTCCAAAAAGTGTCTCCCAATGATTTGCACTAAGCAGCGGTGGACAGCAGAATGAACTGAAAGCAAGGGACAGACAAAGGGTTCTGTGGGAGTAGAACAACCCAGGGGTGCTTCTATTCATGCTGGTTTTGGTCTGTGAACAGGAAATGTCAGTCTCCCAGTCAAACTCTTTTTGTGAACCACATGTTCCCTGATGCTAAATTGTATAGTTCAAGCAAAAATACATTTTCTCCCTCCATTTGCATTGTTTTCCTACTTGGATGGGGTTTTATTTTATAACTAGTTTCCACCATTGGAAATACAAACTTTCTTATTTCATCAGCTGCCCTTGCTCATTCTCTTTAGACTTTGCACCTTCACAAGTTTGTGAAAATCAGAAGAGAAATCATTCCCTGGAGTTTCTTTGATCTCTGCTTTTGATGTCTTGTTGATGAGAAATTTATCATAAACTAGCTGAACTATGAATGAGTTGTTGAAATTTTTCACACATTAGATTTGCTGGTGCATGTTTAATGAAGCAGCCTTGTGTTCCATCACCAGGAGCTGTTCAACAGAATCCAACTGGACAGCACCATGAAAGTGTGCTGAGGCTGAGTTTGCTTTGCTTTGCAAAATGGATCTGCTTTAGTGGAAAAAATCAACAAGCGTGGGCAATATTAAATTTTACTATAAGATTGTGGTATTTATAAGTTTGAAGTATTGAACCCTTCCAAAAGGAGTGTCCATTTTGCTAAGTGAGGCCTCATCTTCTGGGAGTAGGAATTTTGATTGTGCTATTTGCTGGGATTAAAACAAAAGAATCCTTCATAAAGTTAAAGGTGAGGATGGAATCATTAAACAAGAGATATATTAAATCTGACAGTCTGGAAAACACAGGCAAAGTCAAGAATTCAGTTCCCAGATATTGCAAGGGAAGATGTTCAGGACTGATCTCACAACAGCAACAAAAAGCTTTCACATTTCTCTCTGTAGATGCTAATTTAAAATATTGTGAGCCATGTGAAGAAAAAATAGACGTGTTTATCCTATCTTGTTCTTCCTAAATATTATTTTTTAGATCGAGCCTATCTATATTCTGAGAATCAAAATAATTTAGCAGAATTTTTTATAAATTTGACTTGTGTCCTTTTCCTGTCCTTAAACTTCACTTCTGGGGTCTTTAGGTATGTATCCCTCTTAGTCCAGTTTATATTCTAACTCTTTAAGTTTATAATCTTACGTCTTTAAGATAATCTTATGTGTTTGGCTGACATATTAGAGCTAATTAAAAAAAAAAAAAAAGATGTAAGACTGGGTGTAGCAAAGCCCAGTTGGAGCAGGCACAAATGACTGAGCGTGGAGGCTTTCAGAATGAGACTCTGTTGTCCCTCGGGGTGCTGGGGGCTGTGGGCACTGCAGCTTTCCAGGGGTGAGGAGCCCTGCTGAGCTTTGCTGGGCAGGGATGCTGTGCTGCCTCTTGTAGGCTGTTGTGACACCAAGCCTTGTCAGAATTTACTGTTTAGGCACATGAGGCTCAGGAAGATTTTGCTGGTGAGGGAGGAACCCCAGGTGCCAAGGCAGGGCCCAGGCCTGGTCCCTGGGAATTGTACACCCATGGAGGTGATAACAGAAAATTCAGAGGACCCAATTCCCCAGACCTGAGCCGTTCAGCCATGATTCTTGCACTCATTTGATTCAGTTCACTCAGCCAACATGTGAAAATGGATTTTTCCTTCTACTGGATTAGTTTGCTGTTGGCTTAGCAAGCTGAAAAGACTCCTGCAGAAACTGCCTAAGTCAGTGTAAGGAGTAAGAAAAGAGATCACAGAAGTGATCCAGCAAATTCTTCCAAAACCTCCAAATGTGAAAATCAAATGGAAGCAGGGTGCATCTAAAGACTTAAGCAAAAGGTTTGTCACCCAAAAGCAGTGATTGTAGAAAAATTTACATTTTAATTTACTCAAGATTGTTCTGTGAAAAATATCACAGCCCACTTAAACCTTTTCTTATTTTTCTATTAGCATAAGAAAAGGTATATTTGAAAGTACCTGGAAAGCTGATTTTGTAATCCCTGTATTCATTTGCCTAGCACAGAGTATGTAGCCTCAGAAGTTAAAAATTCTCCAAATAGTTACAGACCAATTGTATTTGGGCAGCAATGTGAAACCTCTATGAAGTGGCTGAGAAAACCTAATGAGACATTCCTCTGTAGTGCTTGAGAGCACAGCCCAGCCAAAAAGCTTCGTGAATGTAGTGTAGGGGAAAGGAGCAGTTTGTTATCAGTCCAGAAACAGCCATTTCACATGCACAAGCCCAGAGCAGAGATCAGTGGCTCAGCTGAATAGACAGATGGCCAGTTTTGCTGCTTGGTGAACAGCTGCCCTTGCTGAACTCAGCAAACCTGCAAAAAGCACCAGGACAATGTCAGAGTGGCAGATTTTTTCAGCCCTTCTGAGCACAGTGTGGATGTGACACGTAAGGGTGTCAAGTAGCTGCATTAGGGCCCGCAGTAAAAGGGACAAGGCTGAGCTGTGGCCTTGTAATTCTCTGGCCAGGGACACTCCACAGGGTGCAGCAACAGCTGGGTGCCACTGCAGATTGAAATACTGGAACTCTGCCTCTCTGGGGATGGGAGGAGACAGCAACAACTGGGGGGCTGGGAACCGGAGTGCACAAATATGGAGATTACCTTTCGGCATTGTTCTCTTTACTACTTGAGTTTGTCAAAAGCTGCTTTACCATATTGTGCATAGGTGGTGCACATAACAGTGTAGCTCATGCTTCTGACTTTGGTTGGCATGTTTTATCTAGGATCTGTCATATTTTGTAGGGCAAAGAAAGTGGAACTGCTATTCATATGCATACAATTGAAGACACAAAATGGGAGGGAATCTTGTGTAAAACAGTAGTTAAAGGTTCTTCCAGAAGGCTTCTTTTTTTTCACTGTATATACATTCACTTTGCAGTTTAAAAACATCTTTTTTTTCTTTTTTTTTTTTAAGGTTTTTGTAACAATAGAAACAAAACTATTTGAATGCAGAGTTTTCTTTGTATATAAGAATCTAAATGTGCTTTAGAGTGTATTCAGATCATAGGACTGGCATCCTTGTCTGCATCCATCTGTACTAGCAAAGAGGTTACCACCTCCAGCTTTTTGTCACCTCCCACCTGCCACCTTACTGTTCTGTTGCCAATGCTCTGATGTTGCCCATTTGCTGCAAGGAAATTTGGCTAGGTTACCTCACATCACCTGTTTTCACCATTTAAACTGGTCTCATTTATATTGCTTGAAAGAAACTTGGGCATGTTTATGTGAAGTGATCTCCGACAGGAGTTGGATAAAAGTGGTAGCTGTCAGGAAATGATAAAAGTGGGTGGAGTGCTACAGGCAGTAATCCTTGACTGACCAAGGATGTTTGTTCATGGCCTGAGACACATACATGCCATCATTTGCTAACTTCTGGAAAACTGCCTTACTAATACTTATTCTTCATTCCTTACACTTTCAAAATGGAGATCAGGCTTGTGTGTGATGCTCACTCAGTTCTATTGTGGACATTAAAATCTTTTCACTACAGTATAAATATACAGAAATTAGCTATAAATAGACAAAACCCGTGCATTTTATCGTCATCTTCTACCAAGCAGTAATACCAATTTATCAAATTTCTGTGCCCAGAAAGAATTTCTAATTGTTCCCTTTTATTAAGCAACAGAAAGCTCTCTAATTATCCCAAGGCTTTCTTCCATCTCTAAGCCATCATTTCATTCATCCCTAGTCATCAACCTGGTAGTACAGTCAGAAGATAAACAGTACAGATAAACAGAATTATTTGCCTCTTCATATCATCCTTGGAACACCAAGTGGATGAATTTATCAGCCTTGTTATTTGGCACTACATTTGAATTCAACCTAGAATTCTCAGAGCTAAGTTTTTTACATAAAAACAAAGCTATAATAGTCATAGTTTATGTGGCTAAGTCACAGAAGGTGATAATGTATTATACAGTGCCAGAACATTTTGTTTTCCATGTCTCCTCTCTCCAGTCCATTGCATAATTTCCTTTTCCCTCTGGTCCATCCCTTCAAAGCTGTGATAATATCCAGTAAACATTCATATCAGATCCTAATTTTTAAAAACACATTGTTTTTAATATTTGCTTTAGAATATATAGCCTCCTATTGCATTGTGCTGTTTTATGTGGACTGAGAAAATCCACATGCCCAGATAGACAATTCAAATCTTCCCTGTCATATAGCAAAGCAACCAGAAATAGCACAGTGACGTGTGTTTTCCCAAAAAAGATGCTGTGTGTAATGCTGCACATGGGACATTCATCCTGTCATCAGAGCAAGTTCTAGAGCTGTAGGCTCTCCAGTCTCCCTGAATGTCTTCATGACTTGACACTGAAAAAGCAAACCAAACCAAATTCATCATCACCTCTGCTAACCTGGTCAGTAAAAGTCTGCATGATGCAAGAAGTGATCTCAGAGTGGAGAGTGCTTTATAGGCTAGAATAATGGGAACGGTTCTGTGAGAGCTGCCAGCATTGCCTTTGGCCACTGCAGAGTCAGCTCCAGCCAAGTTTGTTCTCATTCATGTCTGCATCTTGGCTGAAGAATGACATTTCTGGTAAAAAATACGAAATAAGCTGAGCATCACCAGCATACTAATGAACCCCAAATTCCCTTGCAGCTGCTGGTAGGCCAGTGAATCCTGCTGAATGAACCCCACAGCACTGTGACAAGGGGGTATGTGCCACAGTCCTGTCCATCCCATTCTCAGGTTCTCCTGGGAGACCTCTGTTGAAAAACACAGAAAAAAATCTACAGGAAAAGCCATTTATTCCATCAGGGCAATGGTTTTCTTGGGCTTATCAAAGGTTCCTAAGTATAACAAAACCAGCGTGGACAGTTGGCACACAGTTTTTAGTTAAGAAAATGTGCAACAACTGCATTCTGTCCTTTACTGACAGGGAAGAATGATAGCAGAAATATTCTGTGTCAATTCACTGTTCTTGTGCTCTTTGTATAGCCATGAGGAGAGGGATAATGTGCATCCATACTGACATCTGGGACAATGTGGGAATTAATGATAACAGGGAGGCAAAGGTCTGTGCATTCACATTCCCTGGAACAGCATGTCAGACTCTTGCCTATGCTCTGAGTTTTTCCTCTCAAAGATGCACATCATGCACCTCAGTTCTAATATCTATAACTATTTTCTTTCTGTTCTGTAATGAGAAAAGAAATGAACACAGGATGATATTTAGCCAGGTGGTTATGGATGTTGTTTTGTTCTCTTTAAAAGCTAACATAGTATGTTTAATTTAAGAAAAACTGTTGTTCAAGATCAATAATATGTAAAATGTTAAAAAAATAAAAAAGGAAAGAATGTTGGTAGCAATAATATTTTTACTGCTTGATCAGACACTTGAAAAATTTATTTCTGACAGAAAAAGAAAGGATATATTTGAGCCTAATTTGTCACAGAAATAGTTCTTACTAGACTGAAAATACTGGGCAATAGATTTGGAGGATACTGGGAGAAATCTTGGAAATCTTGATCACTGAGTCCTTTTGTATTGAATGAGCACATGAGTTTGGCCATGTGACACCGCAGACGTGAGAACCAGCTTGGTAAGTTTACTGCTGTCTTTTCTTTTTTCCAAGTAATAGCTTGCCTCTGGTTTGGAAATGAAAAAAAAACTCCAGCTTTGTCCTAATAGAATTTCTGATGGCTATAGCTATGGTAAACCCCAGCTTATACTGAGCTAATTGATGAAAGGAAAGTCAAAGAGAACTTAAAAGAAAAAAACCTGAAACACCCACCACCACCACCACTCCATCCCACTTTTAGTTTGGTGCTATGGTTGTTGTCCTGCTTATTTTGAGTGTTCCTGGAGCAATCTGGGCAATGCAAAGTGACAATTTATGACCAAATTCAATGTGGGGCACACTTTGCTGTCACTGGCAGCAATAAGCACCTGCCTCTGTTCTGCACTTTCCAGGCATCATGTCTAATATTGCTGATGGGACATTGTTGTGATTGCATTTTGTTAGATTGGTCTGGATTTTTTGGGAGTTTTCTGTGGTTTTGTTTGGGTTTGTTTGTTTGGTTGGTTTGGGTTTTTGGGTTTTTTTTGGCTGGGTTTTCTTGTGGGGTTTGGTGGGGGTTTTTTGTGTTTTGTTTTTGTTTTGAAAAGTGTAAAGTGTCTCTCTGATAATAGATAATCCATATGCAACTGTGTTGATAGCTGGTGTTTATTATTGCTTTTCAGGCCCTGTATCTATCAGCTGGAGAAAGTGGAACTGCTACATCACATTTTCCATGGGGGCTGGCTCAGCTGTTAGAAACGAAAGTGAAGCTCTTTGTTGCCTTTCTTATTCATTTTGTTTTGCAGCAGTGTCATGGGTTTTGTTCAGATTTATGGGAGACTGCCACTGCAAGCAGCAAAAGTCACACTCTATTCAGTTCACTTAGAACCATCTATCACCCCTCTACAGTGATTTTAATAACTCTCATATTTTTCTGCTATAGATTCACATAAAGGGCATATTGTTTTTTAAAAGATAAATACATGTTCTTCTACCTGGACCTGACAAATCTATTAGCCAAACCTTCCATTAACAGAAGAAACAGCTTCCTTTATTTTGCACAGGTTCCTTCCTAACCTTTAAGGTAATTAGCTGTAATTATGCTTCCGTGTAATGACAGGGCTGATATTCTACGTATTCTGAATTTTAACTTTAAGCAGTACTTATTCTAATTTCTGTGGTGCTCTTCAGACCTGAGGCAGTGCTCTGTGTTGTAGCCACCTTTGGGGTTACATTTGTTGAAAGACAGGAGAACTATTCCTTAAAATGGATGTTCATTTTGTCCTAAGCATAGATTTTAGTCTCTCAGCTTTATTGCTTCTTTTATTAGCAGCTTTACAATTTACTCAATACTGGACAAGGGCTTTTTGGGAATGGAAGTAGGGATTTTTTTGCCTTTTGTTAACAAACCTAATACTTTTACACTGGTATAAGATTATTTTTGACAGGCTCTGCTCCACATGTGTTTTGTAGCTGCCACCCTATCTGTACAGGGCTCTTCAGGACAAGTAGAATAATTGAATCACATAAAAGGTTTGCAATTTTTTGTACAACCTCTGTCATCGTGGTTCACTTTATAAAACTGTCCGGAGAGATCCTCAGCCACCCTTGTCAGCTGAACTTTGCTAGGCTGCCAGACTTAACTGACCTGTAATTTTCACATCAAAATATTTTTATGTGTATTTTCTGGTATATCAGACTCAACTTCAGAACATGCTGGAAGCATCCCAGAAATCATAAGAGAGGTCACAAGGGCAGGGCAGTATTTCTCAGAGTGCTTCAGTATGTTTGCAGTTGCAACTGGAATTGAGTGGAAATGAAGTAACAGTAAACCTGTCAAAAATTCGTGACTTTTTAATTTAGTTTTAATTGTTCTTTATCTGTTAGAGTCTATTCAGTGATTTGCAGAATGGTCTGTGTTTCCTTCACCTATGCAGAATAAATCCTTTATTCCCAATAGAGTTGTTTGAGCTCAGCTTTTACTGGCAAATTTAGATAATAAAATGTTATTTATCTGAAATATGTGCCTGAAATATGTGTGGAAGAGAAAAGAAATATAATTTAAATATTTCCCTTCAAGTTCTAGATAGAATTAAATTATTCCTTTTTATTAGAGAAGTGGATAATAGAAAGACTATAAACATGCCATGAGAAAATAAACTTCTAGTCCATATTCACTTTTCTCTTTTGTCCCTGACAAAAAGTTGAGATAAACAATCCTTGTATTAGATCAGAAGTTCTCAGCTGAGTTCTGATCATCCATATCTATTTATGCTGTCCTGAAGTCTAGGTGGAAACAGTGTAGTCCATAATTGGTTCATCATCTTTTAAAGGTAGATTATTATCTTCTGTAATAAAGAAGAGTCCCCAGGCCAGTGCCTGCTGGGTCTGGAAAGGAAGCTGAATGGGGAAAACTATGAAAAAATCTTCATAGATTCCTCATTCTTTTTCTTGAATAGGTTATTAATAAAATCTAAAAACTATTGGGATCATAATCTTGCTATAGTTCTGTTTGGACCATATGTTCCTCGGGACACAAAGCGTGTTCCATGGTGTCTGCAGTGCAAAATCATCCCAAAGGGCAGAGACGGCCTTGGGTGAGGTGTGGGACAGCAGCAGCCACCTGCTTCTACTAATTCCTTTTTGCCTTCAGTGCGAGGTCCTGTTGAACACAGTTTGGCAGCAGAACATGCAAAGCTTACTGGAGCATTTCAGCCTGCGGTAGAGAGCTGCTCCCTGGCACTGAAGAGCCCTAAACCTCCCAGGCAACAGATTAGAGTTCTACAGCCTTCTTCATCCTGTCCTTGGCTCTGCGGGATGGGGATGTGTCAGCAAATAGGGACTTTGGCCGGCGTGCAGGGAGCATGCCCGGACAATCGGGCGCGCTGTGCATTCACGGTGGGTGTGGTGTAGGTGTGCAAACACGGATTCCATTGCAGCAGCAGGCCTGGGCCGCCTCCTTTCTTCCCACGCCTACGAGGCTTGTGACTTAACTGCTGTTGAGCTTTGCTCTGTGCAGCTGGGAAAGATAACTCTGTCTGGAGGCAGAAATTAAAAGTCAGTGTAGCTTTCAGATATGCGTAAGAGCCTTTATGAGTTTAAACCCTGCTGCTGCTGTATTGGTTTGGGACTAGATGTGCCCAGGGCATGTTCTCTGAGCATCAATTGTTTGAACAAGAGGCTGTAGTGGTTATGCATGTGGTAATAAAAGTGAGTATTTAACAAAGATGTTGCTGACTCATAGACCTGTCAGATCAAAGCAGTATTCAGAGAGGACAAAATAGCTGACCTTTTGCCAGCTTCAATATAAAAGTGAACTTTCAGTAGGACTGTGCAGACTATACGGAAAAGGAAGGCAGAGTATCTTGTGGAGAAAGAAATATGAAGTCTGGAGACAGAGACAAGCTTTGCGTGACTTAATATGGTCTCTGATAAAACTATTGCTCAGCAAATAAGGAATTTGTTTGGAGGATTCTCTATTTGTATTGTTCTGTTTGTCTTTTAATCTAACCACAAATTCTAAAAATCGTGGATACAATGTATTACACAGAGCAATTCGACGCACAGCACGGGAACTGTTATCTGAGGCCCATAGTCTCTGTGCTGGAGGGGAAAACAACATCTTGGCCAAAAAGAGAAGGAGAGCTGGAATCTCTTCAAACACCAAACCTTATGGAAGATGCCTAAAATTTGCCTAGGTGGCTTCCTCTAAAAGCTGTCTTACAACTGATTAATTAAAGCAGACAAGCTTCATGGAATAACAGAATATGGTGAGTTGGAAGGGACCCTCAGGATCATTGAGTCTGACTTCTGGCCCTGCATGGGACCTCCAAGAATCCCACCATGTCCCTGAGAGCATTGTCCAAATGCTTCTTGAATTCAGAAAGGCTAGGTATCTTTTTTTCTTTTTTTTTTTTTCTTCCTCTTTTTACTATGGAGGCAAACCATTTTCTTTATAACAGCTTCTGATGTTTCAGACAGCCACAGCCACTATGATAGGATGAAATACTTATCTGTATTTAATTATCAAGTTTTTAATTTGAATTTATCAGGAAACTGGTTGAGTAGAGTCTGCAAAATTGTCAGGCAAAGGAATCTTCTAAAAATAAAATGTTGTTAGCAAGATACTCAGTGTGCATAAGATGAAGGAATTTATAAATAGATTTGGGAAGAATTGAGCTCATTACAAAATATATCAAAGATAGATTTTTAGGGATATGGCCATGTTTCAAAGTTATTTTAAAGGAGCCTGAATCTCCACTGTGGAGACTTTGTCTCATTCTTTCTCTGGCACCAGGTATTCTCCAGCCCCACAATGAAAGGCAGTGATAGGAGCGAGCCTGTGTGGCAGGAAGCAGGCACAGAGCTGTCTGCAGTAGCAATCAAGGGAACTCATTATTAATGAGCTCTTATCTCCTCCCGCCTCCTTTTTGTTGTTGTTGGTTTTTTGTGGTGATGTTTTTTTGTAATCACAAGTGTCATAAGTAGTCTCTCTGGAAAGAAAAGTGCATCCATCAGTGGGGGTGGCCCCCAGGAATCTGTTGGCTGCTTTGTGGTTCAGAGCAGGAAGGTTTTGCAATGCAAGCTGCAGTGGGAGCCGTGCCTGGGGTGGGAACAGGGAGTAGCAGAGAGATGGAGTCAGAGTCAAACCATTCAGTTTCGTGAGACCTCTGCTTCTGAGCTAATGCTTCATTTAGCCAAGCAAAAATTTACCTTCAAGGAGATGGAGGGGATTCTTTATAAAAATTTTTCCAGACGTATCACCAAGGAAAAGAAAAAAGGAAAAAAGCTGTACAAGTTATTATTAGGAAAAAAGACGTTTTTTCTCTTAATGATAGTTTCTCACAAAATCTCACAGTGCTATGCAATTATATTGTATCCGCTTACTTGCTGCTTGTTATGTGTTTCAGCCATGGTGTAAAATTTGTTTAGACATTGTAAAAAAACATTTTAAGAAAGAGCTAAATTATGTAGATTTGACAAATCGTGCTTTTAAAAATGGAAGTCCTGCTCAGCCTGGCTGTTAGCCATTCATCTTAGCAATGAGACCTTTTAAAGTTGCTTTTGAATGAAAATATATCTGGAAATAAAATTATTATCTGAATTTAATTGCATTATTTCAATTTCCATTCCAAACCCCATGATTTACTAATTCCTCATAATTGGAAAGATAAGCCTTATTCTTATGTTCTCAAGCCAATTAGATGATAAGAGAAAGTGCCTGTGCAAACAGTTTGTCTGTGTCAAGAGAGGAGAACTGAGACATTTTGCTTGAATGGAAGTGAGATGCAGCTACAAAAGGTTTTTGTTCAGCACCAGGATGAGTGAACTGCCCAGGAGGGCGCTTTAAAGCAACCCCCCAGCTCCCCATGCTTTGGTTTGTACTGGGGAGTGATCTGGGCACGCAGAGCAGGCTCCTTACAGCCTAATCCACAGCAAGGTCTGTGCTTTTGGAGTGTGGCTGATGTGCTGCAGCTTCCCCTGGATCCTCACCCCCAGAAGGAGAGTACAACCAGCCCAGAGGGATTCCCAGCCCGCCCCTGTCACAGAGGCCTCTGTGGGCTCACTGTGGTGTTTAACACCAAATGTCTCACTGCTCAGGCCTGCTCTTATTGCACTGGAGGACATCTTGCAGTGACATGATCTAAATGTGATGAATGATGTAATTAAAATCTATAGCAAGATTAATAGCTTCCAGCAAAGAAGAAATAGTGGTTAGAGCAAATACAAAATATTTTAAAGAAGAAATAATAGATTAAATAAAACACACTCACTTCTGCTGTCTTTCTTACACACCATGTTCTTTTAGTATTTAAATTTATAATCTCTTGGAAGCTGAGGGAGGCCATGGGTTAAATATGAAATTCTTTGTTCTGTTTTCGTATTTGGTCACAATACTGCTTTGGACTGCACACCAAAACAGAAAGAAAATGTGGTTTTATTAATTGAATATTGAGGCCTTTTTATCATATTTGGGGAACTTATTTTCAGTCTCAAGTGAGATACATAATAAAATTATTTTAAACCCAGTGAAGAAGTAAAAAACAAGAAGGAAATAAATCTCTAATTGCTTTAAAATTCCCTTGTTGACATGCCATTTTCTATTACTTTCATTCATATTTTCCTACTGTATTGCAAGCAGCACTGACAGCCTGCCCTTACTTTTTTTTTTTTTTTTGCAGTTCTATTTGAGAACATGAATATTTTATCTGACTACTTCACAAAGCAAGAAACTTCTCAGGGAATTGCATCATTGAAGAATTTGGTTGGGATGTTAAGAGCATAGCTTGATTTCAGGGGCCTAATCTTCATGTAATAGTATGTTCAAGAATTGTCTTTCTGCTTTCTGACTTACTGGTCAGACTGGAGATTGTGGGGAATGCCCATATTTTAAAAACCACCTAATTTTAAAAAACACCTACATTTAAATCTCTTTTTGTCTCCTTCGTTTGATGGGATTATTTCCTTTCCAGGAACAAACTTGATAGAAATGGTGAAGTCACGGAAGTTTGGATTGCATGTGATTTTTATAGAATGGAGCAAACTGCCAAAAATCACTGGGCTTGAGCAGATCCAGAAAACCGGAGCAGTCACATAAGAATCATGAATGTAGACTTTTATGTGAAGTTTTATCTGCTCTTCTTGAACCCCTTTCTCCTGACTGTGAAAAGATACCTTGTTAAGAAAAGATTTTTTTAATTTATCAAGCAATTTGTTATTTGTTTTTGTATAACTCCTAAAGCTGAAAGTGATCAGAGAGAATTATTTTTTGTTTGAAAAGTAAGGAATTGGAATATTTGGGTTTAGTAATAGTGGAAACTGCAAACAATTCTTGCCCTTTAGAATCCTGCTTATCATCTTGTTCCACGAGGAATGGATAATGATCAGTGTCATTTCTTTATGTGGCAGCTCATATGTAACTGATACAGAGTAGATTACAATATGTGGCAACACTGATGAAAACAGAAAACCAGTTTTTCTAACAGAAAATGTCACTTAGAGTAGTTAAGATTATATTGTTCTGGTATAGGAGAGAGATTTTAAAGCATTATTTTAAATATAGCTGCCAGCATTGTTTTCCTCAATTTTTGCATAGATGATAAAGAAAACAAGCTGGTTATATATCTTGATGTTAGAAATTAAGTCTGAAAAGCAAAGTCTGAAGTTCTTTAATAGTTTGTTTTCTCTGTACTTTATAATCCCCTGGTTTTTACTGTTGCTTTTACTGTGCTGACCCTCCCAGTTCACCAGGAGGTGTACTGGCTGCCTGGAAATGTCAGGCGAACACCAAAGTGTGCCAAAGCAGATTCTTACAGGGTCAGATTCCTTCTCAGAGATTACAGCTGTTGTACTAAAGTATATTTAATGTCTTAAATGTTTGAACTGATTGATATGTGCTAAAAGGTATGGGAAAAGTTCAAAGATACAACAGCAACACATGGCTCTAAATTTAGTGAAAGTGATTTAAAGAGAGTAATCCTTATTAAGTGAAATTGTGAGTGAAACACCAATGCTCATGCACAACCTAGCTGAGTTTGGTTGTTTATAAATATGCATTGTACGTTTGAATATTTTCATTTTAAAGTTCTTCAGTGAGCAGGGAGGTTCATAGGCCTTCTAGTTCTGAGATACCAGAATCACAATCCCTTATGTCACAACAACAGAGATTTTTGTTTTCAGTTCTCTAATTTTGTACAACTTTTTTGTTGAAACAGGCTGGAGAACATATATAATGTCTCTTAAAATAAGCACTGCCCTCATTCTTAGAATGTATGCAGCTCCTGTTCATTTGGTAAACAGAATCTCTGCATGGATGTCCAAGGCATCCCAGGACCCTGATATCCTATCAGGGCTCAGCAACCTTTACTTGACTTGGTAACCTTATAAATGATTTGTGAATGAGCCATCTGGGTTAGAATCATCACAATGAGTTAGAATATTATTGTCTTTTCCTTTCTGAGAGTTAACTATGAGTTAGTAGTGCTTGTTTCTGTAGAGAGGTTTGTCTCTGTGAGAGAAAGTGATCCTGATACATTTGACATTAATTTTTCTCATAGTGTTTAAAAGGCTTGATTTTACTCAGATGTCCAGAGATTTAGTTCCAGAATTCCCATTATCCTAATTAGTTCAGCAGAATGAAATTACTCAATGCACTTCCAGGCAATTATTTTACCCTTCAGCTGCTGGCATGATACTGAAAGAAATAGATCATGTCATTTATGCATTCCCAGAAATACACCTTGTTAGCTGTGCCCTGGAGTCAGGAAATCAAGTGTCTAAATAATGAAAATGCTACAAATGTGCATTGTTGAAAATATGAACAAAGACCGAGACTCTGTTGTCAGTGTCATGTCTCAGTTTGTGTCACTTCCTTTTCAAGAAGTGGAGAACACAAGTAAAAAAGCAGTGACCCTGATCCACCTTCATAATGGTACTGTCACTGAGCCAGTGGAGGCCAGAATTTTGATGCCATTTGTATATTAGTTTTAGAGGAAATGCATTGCTGTCTTCAGTGTGACCAAAAAAATTATTCAAGAATAGGACGAGGAGGCTAAAAAGAAGGATTTCAGTCATCACACTGATTACTCTCATAGTAGCTAGAGGCTCAGGGGTTTTTTGGTGTCTAATTGAAAGCAGAGGTAATGATACTGATCATGTATTGTGACCATTGATGTTACTGGTGCTTCAGAATCGTGGAGTTGTTCATTAAAATATTGAATGCTGCTTTAAGGATGGTATAAAAACCAAAGGGGCTGTCTGGCCATTGCAGCCACCAAGTTGACGTGTCATGTCACGTTGGAGGGACTGATGCACATCCTAGGGCCTTATTCCCAGCTCTGTGAGCTGACATTTGGCTGTATGAAAATGTGGGAGAGTGCATTGCCAAGTGGAGCTGGTGGGGAAGCTGCAGCCTCTGTGACAGACACAAACTTGAGCACAGCTCAGAGTGATGCAGGCAGCCCCCAGTTTGGGTGATGTCAGCTTTCAGCTGGTGGGTTGCATGTCCAGCTGCTGAAGAGCTGCCATTTGTCTATCTGCACTGATCTGGGCCTTGGATTTTTTTAAAGCAGTGTTTGTGCTGCTTTTCACTTTGAAAGGAATGGTAGTTGGAGACACATCTTGCCTATTGTCTTTTAAGGCTTCCAGTTGTTTCCAACTTCTTGCCATAGAGGACAGTGACCTGTTTTTGGAGGTGAATCCTTTAGGTGACTGGTTCCCACATAGGAAGTTCTATAAGAAATATTTGCTAGTTTTATTTTGGATGATATGTTGTTCTTTTAACTCCTGCTACGATTTTGCTTACTCTTTGTAGAAAATTTATCTCTGAAGGTCATACTGGCAGTTATCTCATAGACCCAAAATAGCTGATTTTAACACATCTCTTTCTCCCCCCTTTCAAATAAATGCTGCAACTGCTCTGAAGCAGTGCTTTTGACTAATGAAAGCTATTGCCAGGCTTCCCAGTTATGACACTTTGTTAGAAATGTGCCTAACGTAGAAAAGTGATGGCTCACTGGGCTTTAATCACTTAGACACGGTTACAATTAGGATCAGTGTTATATTTGGAGCTCAGTGATTCAGTTCAGATTTCTCTGATTCTCAAGGGAGGTGCTCACAAGGGCAGAAATTCAGTTCTCATACAGACTTGTCTTCAAAGTCCTACATAAAACACTACCTTGAAAGAGCAGCGCTGTAACTGAGTGGGGTATGAATTGTCTGTAACCTGGAAGAAAGGTAAAATATAGCACCACTACATTGAGTAAGACCAGATGTCTTCCTTTTTTGACTAAGTCTGTTTAGACATTTGTAGAATTGCTTTGTTTTGGAACAGTTTCATCGTATCTCTCCCTCTGTAGATCATTTGGTACATGGATCAGATACAATTTTATCAAAGGCCTATTCACATGCAATAGCACAGTCTCTCTCATGTTTCTAAAGAGGAGCAAGTTCTCTGGTTCTTTCAAAGATGTGAGCAAATTCTGCACCATATTGAGTGCCCTTTGGCTGCAGGTGAAGAATTCAACAGCTTGTGGGAGTGCTAATTAGTGCTAATAATAACTTCAATGACCTGCCTTGGCTTTAAAATGCCTGACAGAAATTGCCCTGTCCTTGAAGGACAGAGATTTTGTTTCTGTGTAAGTCTGGCTGGGGACGCTCATGCCTTCATGTTTCTGTGTTTAGTGATCACACACGATTACCAAGTGAGTGCTTGTGTGTGAATAAAAACGAAGTGGATGGTGTTGGGGAATCAAGAGGGAAAAAAGGCAGAGAGACCTCCCAAAAATGCTACACCAGAATTCCATTATTAAAGGGATTTCTCTTGTAGTCTAAATAGCCTTATTCAAACTAGAAATAGTAATAGGAAAGCATTAGATTAGGAATTGGATTATTCAAAATTAAACCTTGTCTCTAATTTTGGTACTTCTTCTGTGGTTACTCTGCTGAAATATGCATGGAGGGTCTGAAGAAAATGAAAGCAGTAATTTGAGAAAGTACACAAAAAGCCTCAAAGTATGACACTTTTCTTTCATCTGGATAATAGGTTGCTGATGGGACAGAAAACAGTTGTATTTTCAAGGATATTGCCCTAGACCTTTCTAATAGGAATTTTATTAACACCAGCCAGAAAAATTAATTAGTTTATCAGCTGGAATGATAAGTTAGAGGGTTTTCTGATTTCCATTCCTTTTGCGAAAGTGATTTTTGAAAATCAATCAAATATAAGGAGAGGAAAGGGTCTTTAAAATACTAATAGAGGCTTAATTGAATAATGGAAACACTAGTAAGGTAGTAGATTTATTTATTTTTAAAAATGAGGAGAAAAATTTAAAGTTAAAATCGACTCAGTGTTAAGTTCCTAACTAGACATTTGGCTTCAGTGCTGCCCAAGGAACTCTAAGCAGACTTCTTCCCTGTCTTGCTGCCACCCACTCACTCCTGACCTCCTGAAGTCCTGTCATTGCCCCAGCACAACTGGTCTCTTAGTTGCAGAGTGAACAAGATCAGGGAGCTTACCCAGCTAAAAAATAGGATGACCAAGAAAAAATAGGATTGTTTTTCACCTGGATCAGTTTCCGAGCTGATTTGCTACAAGAGGAATTGTAGAATCACTGTATGACTCCAGGGAAGTGTGCTGGCACTGTGGAGAGCCCTCTGAAGTGCCAGCAGCAGTGGCCAGAGGGAAGGGCTGCTCAAGTTGTTAATGGACCAAGCAGGTCATGGACTACAATCCTTCCCTTTACATTAAGATGTCTGCCATTACTGGACACTGGGGAAGTACAAAGCACAAAAAGTCAAGTATTTGAGGCCTTGCTTTTCCCCAGAGCTGCAAAGGTGCAGAATGTCTATAGTCTCATTTTGGTTACTGTAAAGAGTATCCTAGAAATCAAAGAGCAAAGAATAATCACATTTGATTGCCGTATTATAGGCAATTAGCTTATTCAGGAACACAGATGTGTATTGAGGGACTAACTTGCTGCACAGAGGGAGGAAAAATACTGAATTACTGCATTTTCCAACTACCCACACCACCCCAGAGAGTGCAATGTCCAGTCACTGTGGAAGTACCTAAGGCAGTGTCAGCTCACAGAAAGTCTGTGGGGAAAGTTACTACATTTTAATGAAATGAAGGGATATCTGAAACAAGCAGTCTTCCATCTGGAAATTCTAGGGATCCAGTGTTCTGTAGTACAACAGTTAAGTTGTGTGGCTATGTTAACTCTGAAAAACAGAAACATGGGTAGCCAGTAGCCGAATTGTGTCTTCAAGTAGATTACAGGAGCTGTAAAAGAGCCTTCAATCACTTGTTAAAGATATAAGATTCATCGCTTTGGATTGCTCTGAACTTGGTCCAAAATGTCTGAAAGGGAGTTTAGAAGCAATGAAGTGCTGGTTTGCAGGGTGCTAAGTGCTGCTCTGATGCCTGTGTTGTGAGAAATCTTCCTCAGCTCAGAGTACCCAGGCCCTGAGCAGATGTCTGAGAATTTGGTTCCCTTCTGCACATCAGGATTATCATTTGCAAAGTATCCAAAGTGATTTTTTTCCAAAGCCAGTTTAAGAAATAGCATTGATACTTCATAGTTTGAAAATAAGTAATAATTTAAAATATATTTGTTAGGCCCATAAATATCAGCTCTTTGATGGTATTCAGAGGAGTAACATTTTATTGAAGTGAATAGCAAGAGACATCTTAAGGCCAAGCAGTTATCATCAGTGGAATTGACTTGCCCTTCATGTTCTGTAAAGTTGAACATTTTTAATGAATATGCACTATCTCCATAACTAGAATAGAAAGATAGAAAGGGGCATGAGATCATAAGAGAAATCCTAATCCAAGGTGTAAATCCTATGAATTTACTAAAATTCCAGAGATAGGTTTGGGAGAAGGGATGTGCAAAAATTCCACTTGGATGCAATCGTACATCATACTCCTGGTTTTATTTCTATTCTCTAAGAATCTCAGCGGTGGTCATGCTAATTTCTTCTACCTAAAATTCCAGATAGAACACAATGTATTCAGCAGCCCTTCCCATTGCCACTTCCTGTGAGCTATGATTTAGGGAGAGTAAAATAGCAAGAAACCCAAGTGTTTCCTTTGGGAGCTGGATCAAAGTCTGCTCCAGTTCCAAATCTCCATTGCATTCTTTAGGGTGACACTGACACTACCAAGCCAGAAGGTGCTGAGGGACACATTTCTTGGCTGAAGTTTCTTTAAAAAGTTGCATTTCCTTTAAAATAACATACTAAAGATCACATTGTGGTCACAGAGCATGTGAGAAGAGACTAAGGCTATAAATAGGCATACCTCAGGATCATGCTGAACTCCCCAGGACACAGTATGGAGAATGCTCTTGGGATGGAGGTAGAGCTCTGACTGAGGGAAGGCACTTTAAATTTTTGGGAAGAGTGAACCCTGAAGGTATCTGTGCCCAAAGAAACATGGAAACCTCACAGTGCTCTCTGGGACACACTACTGTCCTGGTGTAGAAGGGAGGCTGAAGCATGGTAAGCAAAATCTCACGCTCACACACATTCTCTGTATTTCACTGTGTTTGAAATGCTGTTGCCTACTGGTTGGAGGAATCCTTTCAGGGTTTCTTTGTTCTCTGCCTACCTTGGTGTGCCCCAGAGAGCAGTAAGTACAGGCCAGCTGGAACAGGGCAATTGTCTCTGTGGTGAAAGCTGTGAAGGCCCAGCTGCTCTCCCTGTTCCATTGCTCTCCCTGTACCATGAAGCCTGGGGATAATGAGGTGCTCACTGCCCAGTTGGAGTAGAGATCACTGCATTGCATTGTAGTGGTCAATGAAAACCAGAAGAGTAACTTCAGTACTGCTCACTGAGATGTTTTGTGTGGAAACCTTTCTAGAGCTTTATTGGAATTTCTGATAAAAACATCTCCTTAGTACCTCAACTTTCATGACTGTTTGATGTCATCCACTAAGAAAACAATGATTTGTGATGTTCCTTACAAAAAATCTGTTCCCAATTAAAAGAACAAGCTCCACTTTCTATTCCTGGGTAAGCAGAAGGTAAGCATGATGGATAGAGACCACAGTAGATTTTTGGATGATGTGCCAGCTGGCTTTCTGTGTAGTTTCTGGTGCTGCAGAGGTCTACTCACTAATGCTTTATGCTGGTAGCTGGGTTCTTTATATTTGAGTATTCTCCATTCCCTTCTTTCTTTCTCTTAGATCTAGACTCTAATTCTACAGTCCACTCTGCTCATTTCTGTACTGACAGAAGAGCAGGCCAGAGAATTAACTGTCATTTAGTCACAGTTCCCTCAATTTTCTCTGTTTCTTGAAAATATACAGAAACTGCTCTGGAGTTACTTTCAAGTGTTCAGAGAAAACTCCATTTGTTTCCTGGTTACAGCTGGTCCTTAACTTGAAAAGGAGATTTGTGGAATCCTGCACAGATATAGTCTGTGAAAGTCTTGTTCTTGAGGGTGAACCTCTGCTCTGGGTCATGCTTCATCCAGCTTACTCTCATCTGCATAAACACATTAAATGCAATTAGGGCTGTCAGGTTTCCTTGTAGTTTAGCTAAGCACTGTGGTGTAGGTGGCAATTTATATGTTGTCATAGACAAGCTATTTTAGTCTTATTTTAGGATCAGTTATGAAATTGTTCAGATATTTGAAAGGGCATTAAGGTGCTGGCTGTAGTGACTCACAGAAGAGTGATATCGAAGCATTAACAGGGACATTAGGAAGAAGTTCAACTAGATACTAAGGACTTGATTCAATACCTCTAGAAGGTTTTGGGGCATTTTTATGTAATGTAATTCAGTAAGAAAGATTAATAGTTTACAGAAATGCATTTGGCCCAATAAACTGGAGGTTAATTCGTTTCCATATGTCCTAAAAGCACTGCTTATTCATATTGTTATTTCTTCCTCACAGTTCAGTCACTGAGAGTAATATTCTGCTTCAGTAAATAGTAATCAGTTTCAGAAATGCAGCAGCTTTCATGTATTTCTGAAAATAATGATAAGAGTTGTATATAGTATCCAGCATTCTTACAAATAATTAAACTTCTAAAACAATTTCTTTGAAGATTGTAAACTCTCTGGTGAAAGCATTACCTGGATAATACCATTCAAAATACTTGTTTGTAATGAATAAAAATTGCCCAAACATTTCCTCCTCCAAAAGAAAATCAGAGTTTCTTCCATGTCCCTTCCCTTCCTAGTGTCAAACCCTAAAAAGCAAACCCTTGTAGGCATTTGTACTGTCATCCTAAGTCAAAAGTACAAGTGACATAAATACTAAAACTAGCAGTACTATTTCACCACCACACACACACAAAAAAAAGGAAATATAGCAAACCAAAATACTAGCCTCTTCAGTATGAATATAATTTTTTAACACTTTTTTTAAAATCAGAAAGTCCACATAATTTAATTATTTGTGTTTTTACAACAACTCATAGTAATTCCAGTCAAAGGTAAGTTCTGGACAAGTTTTAGTCTTAAGTCATGATAACTACCTGGACAATATATTGATTATACAGTGATTTACTTGGTAAATAAATTAGAATGTATTTTGATAGTGTATGTATATATTTATATATTTATATATATTTACACATTTATATAAATATGTATTTATATATTTATTAGTACTCCGAAGGAACACACATACACACCACTGACACCCCAATTTGACAGAATCTCTAATCTGAGTGACTTGGAAATGCAGACTGGCAAACATGGAGTTAAACCTTAACTGATGTCCTCCAACATCCCTTATGACCCATTGCTGCTGAAAGGGAGAAGAGTGGTGCTTGAAAAGAGTAAGTAAATTCTTCACTCCAGCACTATAGATTACTTTGAGCCTGAGATGCATAAAGTAGAGCACCAGTGATCTAATACAGACAAGCCTTTAAAATGAAAAATTTCCTCTCAGCAGTGTTCCTATCTAATGGTTTACAATGTTAGGATTAAGATAGGAGAGAACATGCCAGTGTTGCAGAATTTTAGGGCAGTTTGTCAACTCCAGACACAAAGCAAAATCAAACGTGTATGTTTTTATTTTTGTCCTTGGACCTGCTCTGTTATCATCTCCTCCATGGTTCGATGCCTCCCTCTGTAAACAACATACAAATTTTAAAAATGCTTTTCAGATAAAGTATTTCAAAATAGCAGAAGTTCAAAGGTTTGTCTCATAAAATTTGGGGTTTCAGATTGGACATGCTGGTTTAATTCCAGAGAGCATTATGTGTATAAACATCTTGTTTCCTCCTATTCAGTATTTCTACATCTCTTTTTTTTTGTCATTTGTTTTACTTGGAGCAACACCAGGAATTCTGGAGACCAAATATGAGCCCAAATATAAACAGTATTATTGATAAAAGAGTCAAAAGATTTTACTGGACTGGGCAAGCAAACTAGAGAATTTTTGTAATTTTAGCCAACAACTCCTGTTTGTGCAACTGTCTTGTTTTAGAAGCTTTTCAGCACCATCAAAAGCCTTTGTTGGCTGATTATAATGGGTATGTGGAAGGGTGTGCAATCCTATGCAGTTAATGCTTTCTGAGAATATTAGCAACTGTAACAATTTTTTAAATATTGAAAGGAACAAACAAGAAAGTCATCATAGTAATTAATATAACTTTAAAACTAGTATATTTTTCTAGAAGAAAGGCTACCAAGTGTGAAAGAGGTCATTTTAACTTGGAGCGTAGACATTTTTTTTTTCAAGAGTCATAATTCACATTTGGCCTGTGGCCAAAGCAGTGAACTTTATCACCCAGTGTTGGCATGTGCAGATAGATGGTCCCTTCTGTCTCATTTGCCAGTTATTGCTCATGTTGCCAGGAAATCTTAATCATGCTGCTTGGAAGTGGCTGCTGGCCCATCCACCTGCTGCCAAGCTATTCCACTGTATAAGGAGTCTGACTAGGCTTCAGCAGACTCTTAGCTCCATCTAACATAGGGAAAAAGGTCACTGTGCTAAGGCCACCCAAGGGGGCCATATGGTGGTAGGACTTACATCATCACTATTGCACTGCTGTTGATGCAACCCTATTAATAACCCTGAAGATTCACATGGACTTGGCATAACTAGGTTTTCTAAAAGGAAATGTGTAATATAAACCTAGAGTGAACCACAAAATTAGAAGAAAAGAAGAAAGTTCTCTTTAATAATGAGTCATTGAATGGTTAGTGTTGGAAGGGAGCTTAAAGATTGTCTAGTTCCAACCCTCCTGCCATGGTCAGGGATGGCCCTCATAGGTCAGGCTGCTCAGAGCTCCTCCAACCTGGTCTTGAACTCTTCAGGGATCAGGCATCCTCAACTAGGCAACCTCTTCCAGTGCCTCACCATCCTCTGAGTAAAGAATTTATTCTTATTATCTAATGTAAAAGTACCCTCTTTCAGTTTAAAACCACTGCCCTTTGTCCTGTTACTGTCCTGCGCTTTATAAAAAGTTCCTCTCTCTCCATTCTATAAGCCCTCTTCAGGTACTGAAAGGCTGCAATGAAGTCTGTCTGGAGCTCTCTCCAGGCTAAACAATCTCAACTCTCTCAGCCTGTCTTCATAGGAGAGATGCTCCAGCCCTCTGATCATCTTTGTGGCCTCTGGACCCACTCTAACAGGTTCACATCTTCCCTGTGCTGAGGATCCCAGAGCTCAATGCAGTATGTGTCTATTGAGAACTTATTTTCCATTGAAACCATGTATTTGTATTTAAGACTAATTCTAGCCTTCTCTAGTTTGAGAAAAAGGAAGGCAATCAGTTAAGCAGTTAGGTTGCAGTGCCGCATTACCAAGAGCTGTTCTGTATGTCCAGGTTTTTCCAGTGTCACATGCAAGCAGTATTCAGACAGCAACAGTCAGAAGAATATAATGCTCAAATCATAAATTGCAATCCACTGGTGAATTTAAGCTCCTCATTAAGATGTTCAGTCCCTTGCTTTTGTAGAAATATTGAAAGTTGTTTCCTGCATGGACAGTTCCTTTGTCAGTTGGCTTCCTGTTATTGTCTCTTTTCATAGGAAAAGCAAAGGGCCTTCTGTTAGTTAAATTAGGATTATGTTTTGCATCCCATAGTGAAAATTTATATCTGAAATTATATTCATAGATTTTTCCAGATGACTGAAGGAAAAATAACTGGTTTAGATGATAGAATTTTTGGTAGAGTTCTAAGACTCTTGGGAGCAATGCAAATCTTAAACACAGAGAGTCAGAAAATGGCAGCAAATAGTTTTGCAGCCCTTTTCCTGACAGTATTATAACATAGATTATTAGTGTAACTGCTATCTGAACTTTCAAATTCCAGTACTTCTTGGACCATTATTGTTGTATGTAACAAAATTTAGCTCCTGAATCCCTGTTTAAGTGATCTAACTAGAAGTGATATGAATTTAAACTTCAGAGGTGATCAATAAGTCCATTGAAGTAAATAAGAAATATTAATGGTTTTTAGACTTGTTTCTGTGGGCTAACTTTAGTTCTCTATCTCTACAGTTTAAATGGCTTTTAAATCTTCTTTTTGTGTTTCTAATAGTTTTTCTGCTTCAGGTAGAAATTACTATTTTGGTAGTTTTCTGGATCTGATAAGGTATATGCCACACACTGCATTTTGTTAAGGAATTTTATATAGACTTTGGTGTATATTTGCTATACCAAACATCTCTTGCATCTGTAATCCACTCGGGGAATAAAGAAAACATAACAGCTATTCAGATTTTTGTATAATCCATTCCTATGTCCTGTGTATAATACTAAGGTGACGACAGCACTGCAGTACTTAAAACATAGCAGAATTGGATAACAGCTAAGATGTTACCTTCTCTTTTGGGCAAAAAAAAAGTGCAGCTCAACTGCCAGCTGTGAGACTGTCAAGTAAGAATTGCTAGCTCAACAGTACACATTTTTATGTCAACTACTGTATAACTCTGCTCTGCATAAGGAAGTGGAATAATGGAAAATATTCCCACCTACTTTTATGTTTACAGAAGGAGAAGCAAAATAAGTAAGAGCTTATGTATTGTTATGAAGAATCAAAATAAATAAGAGCTTATGTATTTTTCACATGCTTGTAGAAAGAATAATCTTGGCTTAGTTTCAGGAATTATTTTTAGGTGCTTATTTCTCATTCTGGGATTCTGCTTTTAGATAACGAACCTTTGCCAAAAAATGCCAAACTTCTTTCCTGCTATATAAATGTAAAAGAAAACCATGGCATTTCAGAAACTCTCTGTGTTTTTTTTAAGAATAACCCTGTGTGTGTTTTAAATTTTATGTTGTCAATGCTTGGTAGTGCACTCCATCACATTCTACATAATTAAGTATAAAATAAGAACATACAATATATATTTTTGTATATAACTTGATAAAAAATATTTACATACACTCATCTAAGCTGATTTACATGCTGCAGTCTAATTCCTGTAAGTTCTGATTTTGTAATGCGATTCCTTTCACTGTGTAGGTGGATACAATGATACAGAAAAAAAAATGAAGTAGTTGTTTATTTTCTGGATACAAATGAATGAGTGGGATTTTTACACAGTGATGGTTCTTCTAGAGAATGGCTGTCTCACAGGTAATTGCTTGTGCTAGAATTATGTGCCAGACACTCATCCCTGAGGAGGCTTTGCACTCCTGCTAGCTGTGCTGTTCTACGCTGCAGTTTCTGCTAAAACAAGGACAAGCGAGCTCCAAGGTAGAAGGATATCCAGGTAAAACAGATACAACGCTCACAGAAAGCTGTCTCCACTTGCCAGCATTAAAAGGCCTCTTATGCAGAGTTAAAAGCTTTGCTCCCTTCCTTAGTGTGAGGTAATGCCTTGCTGTCATTTGAATCTGCCATTGTGAAATCTGCCTCACTGAGAAGTGAAAAGAGGAAAAAGACTCCCCGAGGTTACCAGGTGCAGCCAACACACTTCTCTTTTGGGCAGATTTGCTGATAAGTCAAATGGTTACAGAAATAAGGCAAGGTTTTGAGAACTGGGAATTACACTGTCTTCTGGCCAAGGCTGGTGTGGCTGAGGTTGGATTGGAGGATACCAAGGGAGAGAAAGATGCAGAAATACAAGTTAATGCAAATGGACAGTTGGAATTGGACTGATTTAAAAGTGACAAGAGATGAGGGTCTTAGTTCAACATAATGGAATACCAGGATCTTAAGCCTTGTAACTACCCCCTGTAGCAGATCTAGTTAGGTTGTGGGGAGCCTCTAGAAGAAAATACAGTAGATTGTTTTGCATTTTTAGAAATAACCCTTCTCTGCCTCTGAAATTAGTCTCTTGTTTCAACATACCATGAGCTGGGCATATCTGCTAGTGCCAATATGACAATGTGACCTGTTGTTTGTGGCCCCAAGTAAGGTTTTAAACTGCAGAAGCAATGAGCAAACAAGTGAAGTCCATGATACAGGAGTCCTAGGTCATGAGGGGAAAGGGGGATGGAGAGAGTGAAGTGACTGACCTTGCTATAAATGGTGCCACAGGTCGTGGGGTAGGAAAATGTGAGCTGTTGAGGCAGGAGCTGTGACTGTAAAAGAACGGGGGGACAGCGACTTGCTCAGTCTGCCTTGTGTATCTATGGGGAACTAAACTTTGACCACACAGTGGAATCTGAATAGATCTGGGCAAAGATGATGGGGGAAGCCTCAAACTAAAGTTAGTGCTCTTCTTTTAGCTTCTCTCAAAAGTACAGAATTGGTCAGCATTTCTAAACAGCCTTCTAAGGTGCAGTGACTGTGAAGCACGTGCAGGCCCTGTCTGTTAAACAGGCCAAGTTATGGCATTAATTGAAGTCTCTCAGTGTTTTAATTAAGAGATTTATGTTCAAAGTTAAACCCAAGGGGAAATTTTGTGTGTGGAATCAAAGAAAGGCGGATCTGCCTCCCGTAGATTGAAATCACTATGCCTATTGCATATAAAGCATTTTTGCAGCAAACGGTTTCTAAAACTGTAAATATAAACTAACAAGAATACAAAACACAGCTGCTGTAAGGGGCCATACTTCTGTGAATGTGCATATCTTGCTTTATTTAAGGAGAAAACTACATTTATCCCCTCCAGACTTAGAGTATTAGAAATGCAATTAGATAGGAAGGAAAACTAATGCTTGCTTTGTATACATCAATAATGAGGTCAAACATGGCATTATCTTTATCAATCACATCTGAGAGGTTTTAAGAAATGCAGTTGTTTGATGCCCTGTCTTACTCAACAGTCACACAGATACTGACAGAACATGCAGTGTCACAAATGCATAGGAAATGGTTGTAAAACCATGCCAGTGATAAAGACCCTTCATAGTACTGCTCCACAAAACCTACTGCAGATGTAGCTCTTTCACTCAAAGATATTCATCCCCTTGAGATGAAAGGCAGTCTGCATTAGGAAACTCAGAAAATGAAAGCTTAAACACTTTCAGGTAGCTGGAAATGTTGATTCATAGTAGGAGACTAAATCTCTCACACAGAATAATTCCAGCCCAAGAAGATTGTAACATGATAAATTTAGTGAATATTTTCAAATTAATACATTTTAAAATGAGCTTCATCAGAAGTTTTGTTAAAGGTCAGATTACCTTAATTCTGTAGTCTCAACACGTATGGGTTTCCCCTGGGAAATATTTGTAGTAATTACAAACAACTACATTTTCCAATAAATACAGACAGATATAAATTCCATATTTTAGGGAACATAGCACCCAAACCCAACATCCTGATGACCAAAAAGTCAATACTACTAAAGTTTTATAGCATAAACATTTTTTAAAAGTTCATGATCAGTATTTATATTTGATAGTATATTACCTTTTTTCTTTCCTTCATATGTATTTGCTGAGACGATGATACAAGAAAGCAATAAAAATGAAAGAACTTGCAAACTTTTCATTTTTTCTTTCTTTGAATGAGAGTTGTGCTAAATTCTGCCAAGAGATAGGAAAAGGAAAGAATTAGCAATGCTTTGCAAGAAATTCTTTGCCCATTAATCATTAACCTTGATTTCTTCTGACCCCTGCTCCAATTTTTCCTTTTATGGAAGGGAAATTGGAATTTGCCTGTTTTCAACTTCTTCATTTTTATTTTATGCCACTTGTGACAGAAATAATTTGGAGCTGGATCCTCTTACCTTGCTCAACAGTGCTCAGCTCTGAACACAGACTCGAGGGCATTTGTTCTCTGAAATACTGCTAAAGGCCGGGGTAACCAGCTTGAATTCAGCTGGTCAGCACATTGCAAAATAAGGGCAAGAGCTGAAGGTTAATCTAAATATTTCATTAACATAGACAAATCCCAGCAAGGCAATCATCAAAATTTTATATACATTAAGCACTTCTCTTATTTCAGGGGTTCAATCAATACCAGATTTTGGATAATCACAAAGTCTTTCCTTTCAAATGAAGTGAACAATTTTTAACGCCTAAGACATTTACTAATACAGCACAATTAACCAACATCTCTCTCCACTTCCAATAAAAGAATCATAAGAAACTGCAGGTACTAAATATGGTGGAAATAGTGGAAATCAGAGCAGAATTTTAATTACAGCACTGTGTGTACATGTGCAGCAATGAGTAAGTACATATTGCAAAGTGTGAGAGGACAGAAATGACTCTTGGATAGGCAGCAGGGATCACACCCAGCTGGATGTCACACATGAGCAGGACACCATGCTGGCCTCTATGTGGTAGCATCAGTCTGCAGCATCCTAGTTTTGCCACGCCAGTCAGTGGTGTTGAGAATGCTCTGGCTCGTTTTAAAGGAACAAAGTGCCAGCTTGGATGTAGCCATGGCAGCACAGGCCTTGGCATGGGCTGCAAATCCACCTGCATTTCCACGAGTCACTGGATTGTCACTTTATGGGGGTTAATGCTGCAAACCTCCATGGCTACCTGCACACCTGAGCTAAGGTATAATTGGCCAGATGGGTGTATCATACCTCACTTACATGCTTTGCACCATTGTGGAATTTTCCTTAGAAATAGGCACAGGAAACTTTCTCCCACATTCAGAATCATTAGGAAGCCCTCATGCACAAGAATGGGTGATAGTGTAAATTCTTTGCTAAACTTAGTTTGTTGTGGATTTGCTGTTAGTAATAGCAAATGGAGACAATTTTTTTGAGAACTCTAGTTCTGTATCAAATTAAATGACTGAAACAGAGGTTATAAACTTGAAAAAGTATATTTTGAGTATTCAATGAACCCCAGATTTTTATGAAGCTTCTTATATTAATTACTAAATCTAGGGTACATGAAATTATAGCCATACCCTCCCAGCCTGAGGAGTTTTTCATTTTTCTGTTATTTTTATAATCAAGAACTACTTTAAACTGTCCCAGATGAAAGAGTTTTCTCATTTTTAAAGACTAAACCTCGTGTGATCAATATGCTATAGCAGAACTGGTTTGTTAGGGGGAAAAAAAAAAAAGTATTCTCAGCAGGGAAATTCTGCTGCCTTGCTTGATGCATTGTTCAGGCATATGAGAGCATGCTTTGTGGAGAGGAGTCCGTACTGCTGGATGCTGCATGAAGGCAGGAGAAAAGTGCAGATCACTTTCTTTCCTTGCTCATTCCAAGCAGCTGTGAGTCCGGGATACAGCAGACAGCTGGAAAACCCTCAAGCAATCTCTAAGGCCATACCAGTCACCACAGCTGGCAGTGATCTTGGCACACTAACATCTGAAGCACTGTGTGTGATTCGTGTGTGTGAGAGAGAGAGAGAAAATATACTGAAAAAGTGGAAATACAGAAAAGGAGGTGATAAGATCAAAATTACTCTTGATAAATGAAAAATACTGATCACAGCAGTATTTTTAGTGAGTAAGAAAAGGAGACAAGATAGAATTTGGACAAGAATTTAGGCTTTGATGCTGGACAGAAAATGCTGTATTTTCACTAATTTGAAGTTAAGACTGGTGGAAATTGCTGGTGTGAGTTAGCACAGCCTTACAGTGAACTTAGAATAATGTTGGCTGAGGATTATATGAAGATGACAGATCTGACTTACAGGTTGAATGGTGACACTAGGAGCAGTAATCAAGAAAGCAGAGAACATTTAGAGGAGAAAGATTGCAAGCTTCATTTTCTGCAGACAGGAATTGTTCTGGAACAAGGTGGTAGATCTGTCAGAGACAGAACTGGCTGTTAGGTTTTTGTGAAGAGATTGCTGGAAAATAAGGTCTATAGGGATCAATGTTTGGATTTACTTCTCACTATGGAACCCAGGTAGGAAACCAGGATGACATTATGAGCATTTTATAAAGTATTGCCTAAAGTGGTAAAAGGAAAACTGGGGAAAAAAGTTGGAGGAACCTGCCTTCCTTTGGCAGGTTTTACTTCATTTGACAATTCTCCATCAGTTATTGCTGATATTTATTTGTCTTTCTAGTATTCACAGATTGTCAGCAATAATGGTGAGAACACTAAGCGGTGTTGTGGGAATAATTGTACAGGATTTGAATGAGAGGTTTCACAGTGCATGTTGAGGATGAGTTTATGTAGCACTAAATTGCCTGCTATGGCACATTAGTCTGCAGAGAGCAGATGTGATTGTGTTCCAGAGGAAGGAGCTGCTCCTGATGGCCTCTACAGCATTGTCACACTATGTGTTTTCAGAGTGTGGGTTTGGGTTTTCTTTTCTTCTCCATTTGATTTACATGAGTAATTCCAATTACATTTATGATCTGCTCATAAAGAAAAGAATGGGTCTTCTGCAAATGTAATGATCATTAGAGGTAAGAAACTCCTGGTAAATAATTTTGCTGTGAATCCAAATATTGAAATTATAACCTTTGCCATTTTCAACATGTTTGTCGGGTCACTTGATAACCACTTTGCTCTTAGATGGGTTAATTGCCATTTGTATTGTTATTGCATACATAATATTCTATGAATATATAACCTAAATTATTTTAGGAATTAGTTACCCTAATGCAAAAAACATAACAAGAAAGAGTCTTTGGCACATTATGAGAATAGAAGTGGAGCCAGGTATTTACCAGAAGCAACTGTGCAATAGCTACTCAGAGTTACTGGCAGCATGTTGTATTAAATGGCTTTTTTTCAGCCACATTTGAATCTGCATGAGGTGTAGTGAGTGGGAGCTGCAATATTCGGGGTAAAAATCACTGCAGAAAAAAGAGAATTCTCTGGGAAAATGAGGGTGCTCTGGGTCTTCATATTATTCCACTGTTTGATCATAAGAATGGTGCTTGAGTGAAACTCGATACCCCTGAGACACTGCCAGTGTTCTGCCAGAGCGTTATGAGCCGTAAGGCTGCTCTGCTGCAGTCCTGCACCACTGGCAGTGACAAAATGTACAACACAAGTAGTAGGAAATCAGAGAACAGACTGTAAAGGGACTGTAAAGAAGGCTGGGAGGGAAGGATGATGTAAGAAAATGACACTTGGAATATGCAAGCTGCACTGTGTCCTGATGTTTGCCTTCACGAGTGAGTGGAAAGTTTATTGTTTAGAATTGGATATGTTTGTTGCTCATGCCATGGATAAGGAAAGTGGATAATTTGGTATTTGCCAAAATCTTGATTCTTATAAAAATGTCTGAAATTAAGTTGTTTAAATTTAAGATGTAAATATGGTTACAGTTAAATGTGTTAATCTTAAAATTTAAAGGATCCATTAAAAAAATTGTAGGTATGATCTCTCTTTTCCATAACACCCAGCATTTGCAATTACTTCATTTTCCGCATTGAAATCACTCATACTAACTGTAGTGATCTGGAGTCCAAATTTAGAAATAGATATTCAAACTGCTCTCTGTGAAACAGACAGAACATGTTTTGTATTGCATGGAGGCTACTGCTTTGCCAACTTTACATGAAATAGAATCTTTTCTTAAACACACAGTGGCCACCCCCAAATCTCTAGCTTATGTTGGTGTGTTTATATCTAGTGTGCATATACTGTAAGGGGGCTTGATAACCTTCTCTGTTCTGCTGAGCTGCTGCTTGTACAGCATATACCCAGGAGGTAGACTCTCCATCACAGTCCCCATCTGCTTCCTGGCTAATGTTCCAGTAACAGTTAGACCTCTTGCACTTACTCACATCTAAAAGAAAATTGATGGTTTCACTTTTGGGAAGCAGCGTGTGACTAATGATGCATTGTACCATGCAAGTTTTTGCTTGACTATATCTTTCTAATCAAGTTAAAGAAAGGAACACAGAGCAGAAATTTGTCAGGCATACAGTCCTGCTTTTTTTTCCTGAAACCACACTGTTCATCAAGATGCTTTTCAATCACCTGAATACCATTTATATTGTAGTACAAGATGTTCTTTCAGGTTTAGAAGAGATTTTATGGGCCAGAACTTCAGCTAGCATAAATTGGCTTCTGTGCAGCTCTAATGATTTTCACCAGCTGAGGATCCGCCCTGTGTTCCTATAATAACCCTAGCATCTGAAAAAAGATTCATGTGATGGTTATGCTAATATGTCTGAGGTTATAGAGCAAGAAAATTTTTATGTGGTTGAATTTCTAATGCACTTTTTAAATCCAAAATTTATTCTGCCTGTTTTATCTTTTCTAGGATTTTTTAATATCAAATAACTCTGAAGAGACATTTTTAGATGGACTTTTGTGTGTAGATTCATGGTCTGTGTCAGAAATACAGCAGCTGCACATGAGTCTGAAACCTCCTTTACAGCGATAGCTATTGAGCCATCAGACCTTTCAGTATTAAATTCAAAACTAAATAATTGATCAGCAAACTTTGTTTTCTGACATGACAGAAAACCACTCATTTGCATGACCATAGTGTTGGGAAATATGAATTTCTCCTGCAAGATGCATTTCACTCAGTAGCCCCTGATAAGGTAGTCTTCTTCCATGACTTATCACCCAGAATATTATCTGACTTTCTTTGGAAGCACATTTGGGACTAGGAATGGCATTCTTGCAATTTCAAGTTTTCCCACAAGTTTAGCAGATTTTGTATATTTGTGCCTTTCAATAATTTTTGAAATGTGCTGCACTGAGTAATTTTTATTATAAACAGCTGTAAACAAAGAAGAGAACCCAAATACAATTTCCAAGCATACGTATAATTGTATAATAAGTGGGTCATCTGCTTCTACTTCAAACTTTTAAAAAAGGCATTTTTTTGTTTACTTCAATGTTTGCAGAGTGCTTTTCATAACAATGCATTACTTGTTTAATTGCCTCAGAAGAATGTGTTTCTTCTGGGTCTGTCTGTGTTTCTCATGTGTACACTGTGTTCGTGTGGAGTTATGTCTCTGAAAGCTTGACAAATCAGAAAAGCACAGAATTGATGAACCAAATAAAAGGGGAGAATCCCAGTACATCTGGACTGCCCGTGCTCTTCCATTATGTGTAGAATATTGGGTGTTTGCATATTACCCCTGCCTTAAAGCAGGTTAGGAGCTGGCCTGCTCCCTGCCTCCCGTTACAATTAGTTCTGTTCTTCAGCAGACTACATTTCTGCATGATTGTGCACTGCTGGAAGGGGTAGTGCAGCTGCAGACCTTTTATCCACCTGCATTCTGTCTTATTTTGGATATTTGCTGTTGCCAGTGTCCTATTTCAGGGACGGCCTGTAAAAGTCTGCACTGAATGTTTTGTTGTTAAAGCAGTTTTTACACAGAGCTATAACACAGAGGAAATCTTCCCCAGATCAGCACTGGGGTGTCAATAGGTATGACTGCGAAGAGCAGATGTGCTTTTGGAAACCTCAGTGTGCCTGCTGAGGGCATTTCCCTTCGTTGGTCTGTGTAAGAAACAGCCAAAATGTGCAACAAAGCTCATTGGAAGACTGAGATCCAGCCCAGCCTCCTTTCCCCCCTGAGCACTGAGCTTTATGGATTTAAGCAAAACCAACCCAAGAGCAATGCCTTTTGAAGCTGCCTTGCTTGTTCACCTCCCTCACATCAAACAGAAGCATATCTGAAGCAGATGAATACAGAGGAAAACCAAAAGGGCTCTCCCCCTTGCTTTTGAGCTACTTTATTTAGGAGGGAGAATTTGTAACAACAAATAGAAAGCAGACTTGTTTCAGGTATTGATTGATGGCTCTTAAAGAAGGCAGCAAGAACAAGACAGCCAGGGCTTCTTGTAGGTAATATATTTGAAAAGAACACACATGAAGGCACTTATACAAAAGGCAAAGGACCATGCCAAAGTAAAGAAACTTGAAAGACACTAAACATTCAAAGGCTGATTGATGATGTCTCTGAGAACATAACATGCTCGCAGGAGCAAAACCTGGATCTCTGTGGAGCTGCTGTCATTAAAATTGAGTCCTCATGAAAAGGGAACAACAAACAGACAAGAAAGCCAAAGGAGAAGAATAGGACTAATATATACAGAGTAGATGAAGGGGCAGCAGACTGTTTGAGGTGGTTAATTATCAACCTTAAATGTTTTGTTTGTTCCAGGACCTGACACAGCTCTTGCTAGTGCTAGCAGGACTTAGATACTGGGCTGAGTACACCCTTGGATCTGATGTATTGTGGCACTTCCTACATTACTAGAAGATTAGAGGAGATTGTAAGAGAGAAGATTGGCTTAGTTGAGGGATGAAGAAGCCTTAAATACTTTAAGCATCAGTTAGGATAAACATGCATTTAAAAATCTTCTCCAAATTTTCTGAAAATCTGGTCTGAAAAACTGCTTGAAAATGTTACAGATTGGTAAAAGAACAGTTGACTTTGTTCACAAAAATTGAAATTAATGTAGCCTACTAGAAAAAATTGAAATAGTAATTTCTGTGTTAGTTGGAACTGCAAATCTTTGATGTCTGGATAAACCATAGGATAATTGATTAAATACACTGGTATTCCAAAATCCAAAGTTGTTGAAATGATTCAGAGCAACAAATCAGTCAGCATTAGGTTTGAAGTGACCGTGACCATGAGTTCAAACAATTTCTTGGTAGTGTCCTGTGAATACTGATGTTTCACAACTGAAATGGGAAGAGCTACTAAACACTGTATTTAGCACAGATGTTTCCTGTTATAACAGATACATAAAATTTCAGTGTTCAGTGGGCCTTTAACACCCACCCTCCATCTGTGGTATTCATTTTTAGCATTGTGGAATAGGCCAAAAAAGCAGGCATATAATTTAAAAGAAACCCCATCAGGGTGTTTTCTCTAGCTCCACTTTCTTTTTTTCCCTAGCTGTGTTCCTTCATTTGTGTGTGGAAACATTTCATGGGTGGCAACATGGATAAGACAAAGCTAGTTCTCCATCTGGGAGTCACGCCGATTGCAGCCAAGTGCACTGCAAACAAGCCCTTGAGCATATGCTGCATCCATAAGTGCTAATTGAGAAAGGCTGATTACGTCAGTTGGGTAAGAATAATATTCTTTGCCAAATGACCAGTTTGTGCTAGTGGCTTTTAAGTAGCTGTGTTTCACCAAAGAGCTTGAGAAGTGCCTTTACTTTGGAGACGAAGCTGAGTGAAGGGCTGGAGGCAAGCAGTGCTGAGGGACTGGATGAGCACTGTGGGAGTAACAAAGTCAATAACCCAGGGAGTTGCCACAGATCCACTCAAATAAAATTATGGTAAAGCTCATCTTTGAGTAACTTGCTTGGGAGACAAAGAAGGAGAAGTAAACAAGCATTGAAGTGATTCTGACCATTACATGCATTGCAAAAACATTTAAAATTTATGGTGTATACCAACTTCTCTAGTTTCTTTCATGTATATTTATTCCACATTGAATGTTCCAAAACCTTAACATGTGGCCTGTTTTTTTTTGAATAACCTATGGGACAGAGCACAGGTGTCAGTCTTGTGAATTTTCAAGTTAACTCCTAGGTTTGTGGTGATTGGGGAATAGATAAGGAGTCTAAAATGTATTTTAGATGTATGGAGAAGAGCAGTGCCATTGGAAGGGCCTCATCCATGGGGTGCAAACATTGCCTGTGGCACATGGACATGTACCTCCTTATCTGTGTGTGTTCCTTCACTCTGCTCTGTGGCATGAAATCCAGGCCAGTCACTGCTGGCCTGCACTACCCTCATACCACCCTTAGGAAGAGCACACAGGCAGGCAGCCTTTCCATGGAGATTTAATAGCTCCATGTTCAAGGAATACTCTGTATGCCTTGATTTTCTGTCTTCTAATTATAGCTTCAAAATTATTACTAATTTCTTTTTAATTTCCAAATTCCATTTGGCATCTTACACTGAAATTTCCTGCAGAGAAAGAATTCATACTATTGGACAGAAATCTTTCTTGTCATATTCCCCCACAGATGGTCCAATCTGCTCTGCAGTTCATGCCTGACAGCTAGTTAATATGGCAGTGCAGGAACACACGTTTTAAAATGCAGGTTCTGGCATCAGCCTCAGGCAAGCACCTCAACTATGTTCTGTACCCTGAAATTGAGGAATTCAGTCTCTGTTCTCCTTAAAGATGTCAAGAGTGTGTTTTCCAGATATAAGGTACACTGTAGAAGATAACTCTGAAATCGAGATGTAACTAGGAATGTTTGTGTTGTTGCAATACACTAACAGGGTTTTCATTCCTACACCACTGGCTTAGGGCAATTTCCTAAAGGTGACTGAGAAAAGCAAACCCATTCAAGGTAGGTCTGAATTTGTTACTTGTGGACTTTCATCTCCTCTAGAAAACAAGAGAAGGAAGGGAAAAGATTGAAAAATGTTGCACTAAACAAAATATATTTGAAAATTTGGCAAAGCATTGGATAAATGCCTTATGCTATATATTTGTTAGGGTAAATTTTGCTCCCTATCTGGTTTAACCATCTTTGTGAAAAATTTATAAAACATTATTGAATTGCATGTATGTTTCTCATCATGGACTCTGGCAAGCCTTATAAAAAATGGAATAAGAAAGCAGAATATATTGTGGAATGTTTTGTGGCACATAGTGGCACATTATAGAAATACACAATTTATTATAAATACAGTAATTTCCCTTTGATGCAGAAAATACAACAAATATGCACCTTTGCTCAGGACCATCAATCTTAGGTCAGAAACATATTTAGAAACCAATTTGGGACTAAAAATTTAGGATTTTTTTCCTTTATTTGCTACAGGACCATTTTAATTCTCTTAATTTTTTTAGGAAAAGTTTTTAGTGTTTCTGGTGACCACATGTTGTATTGAAAAAAATGTGTCTTCCAGTCTGTTTATTCCAGATTAGTGAAATTGCCATGTGAGATTCTACAAAAGTTATTGCACTTTAAATTCATCAGTTTTTATTAATGCAAAAGAGATAAAACTGATTTTTCCATTTGCTCTGAAATTACAGTCTGCAAATAGAAGCAAACAAGTTTTACAAAATGCTACCTGTGTTTTTGCCTGTCCATTCTGTATGGTATTTGTCAAGAGATAATGCAAAAATTCATGTGAGTCATTTATTCAAACTTTAAGTTTGAAATTGGGTGAGTAGTACATTTAATATCACATTTTCCATTCCTTTTTCATGCAGAAAGAAGAAATCAAGAAATGAGGATGAGATTGTATTTTTATGGGTCATATGTAATGTAAATTCTAAAATGAGTGCAGAAGTTTTCCATAATTCTTTTTAGTCAAAAAAAGTCAGCTTAAAAGCTTTTACAACTGTCCCTAGGGATTCCAGTGAAGTGATGGTAATTTTTGTTATGAATTAATCTTAGAAAATTTCACAGTAGCAAAAAATTGTGAACATTTGAAGAAATAATGCAACTTTAAGAACAGTTCTGAAATATTTCAACTAGCATAACCTAAGGGCTGGCTTTCAAAGAAGCTGTATATTCCTGATTTTAATTGTCTTCTAATTCATCTCTGAAAAGAATAAATTTCAACTGAAGGAGAGGTTCCCCAGGAAGTTTTTACAAGAATCACTCATTAAGAGGAGCTTTAAGGTCATGCATAAGCGTAGATCATAGAATCATAATACGGTCTGGGTTGGAAGGGCCCTTAAAGACTATCTCATTCCTTAATTCAGGTTCTGTTCCTCCCCCTGCCATGGGCAGGGACACGTTCCACCAGACCAGCTTGCTCAGAACCCCATCCAGCCTGGCCTTGAGCACTGCCAGGGATGGGGCAGCCACAGCCTCTCTTGGCAACCCGTGCCAGTGCCCAGCCACCCCATGGCAAAGAATTTCCCCCTAATGTCTAATTTAAATCCTCCCTCTTTCGGTTTCAAACCACTCCCCCTTGTCCCACCACTCCAGGCTCTTGTCCCACCACTCCAGGCTCTTGTCCCTGCAAAGTCTTGCTCCAGCTCTTTAGCAGCCCCTTTAGGCACTGGAAGGTGCTGTGAGGTCCCTCTGAAGCCTTTTCTCCTCCAGGCTGAGCAGCCCAGCTCTCCCAGCCTGTCCTCATAGCAGAGGTGCTCCAGCCCTCTGATCATACTTGGGACATCCTGTGGACTTGGCCCAGCAGGTCCACATCCCTGCTATGCTGGGAGCCCCGGAGCTGGATGCAGCATTCCAGGTCTCTCACAAGAGCAGAGCAGGGAGGGAGAATCCCCTCCCTTGGCCTGCTGGTCCCACTTCTTTAGGTGCAGCCCAGGATATGATTGTCTTTCCGAGCTGCAAACACAGACTGCCAGCTCATGTCCAGCCTCTCCTCCACCATCACCCACAGGTCCTGCTCCCCAGAGCTGCCCTCACTCCATTCTCTGCCCAGCCTGTGTTGCGCCTGGCACTTCCCCAGTCCGGGTGCAGGACCTGGCTCTTGGCCTTGTGGAACTTTGTGAGGTTCAGGCAGACCAACCTCTCAGGCCTGTCAGGGTCCCTCTGGATGCTAATCCTTCCCTCCATTTTTTTGTATTTAGACCTAGGCAGGTTGGTCTAAGTCAAAGAACTTGTATATTTTCCACATTTTTTTCTGCTTTAGCTATAGGTTCTTGATATTCTTTTTCCCTTTCTCGAGGCTTTGTTTTATGCATTGTAATACCTGTTCCCTTTGAGAAGAACAAAATACGTAATTAAATTAAGTTCTTACTTGGAATTGCAAGGAAAGTGTATAATTTTTCAGATTTCATAGCAAGGGCTATCTGGGCTGTATCACTGGAAAGTCACTTTAGCAGTAGTCCTTAGAGAGCCGTTAGTACTGCAATGGAGCATATCACATATAGCCAGTCTTCATCAGGAATAATGACAGCCCAAGGAAGGCAGGTTTTGACATAACCATATTTTGCTTGTATTATATTTTGAGCCATGTATCCCTGTATTTTGCTGACAGATTGTCAGGGAAGTGATTAGTCTGGATTACATGGTGATGATTTCATTTTATAAAACAAAACAAAAAAAGCAAGCAAAAAGGAATTGCTTTTGGCAGAAAGTGATCTCATTACTTAGAAGAAAAAATTATTTGATGTTAAATTAAATGCTTATCGAAATGAATACAGCAGAATATGACAACAAATAATAGATAATAGCTAGTTAATAACTCTGAAATAAGGATTTAGACAATATTTCCTCTTCATTCAGTGCTAAATCAAAACCGTGTAAGCAATGTTACATACTTGGCTTCATAGAAATAGTTACTGGTAATGAACTACAGAGCCGAGCTACTACAAATGTGACAATAGCTGGTGTTGTATAATGTTGGCAGTGTCCTAATGTGTAAAATATCTGTATATGCCATAACTTCTGGAAGGAATTGCTTCCCTGCAAGGCTGCTTATTTTCACTGAGGCCTTTGTATAGGAGTGGTGCTGCTCTGTTAAGGAAGCTGGTTTGGGATTTTGTCCAGGGAAATTGAGTGCATTGAGACAGTTGGGTGCAGAGAAGGAAACCAGCCCCCCATAAATCTGACTTTTAAAGTGTTGACTATGTGTCCCAAGGACTGAAGCCAATATGCAGATGGAGAATGCTGGAATGCCAAAGGTGCAGCAGTGCTCCAATGCTCCTTCCTCCTGGGAAGGCAGCTCATGGCACAGCTGGTCCCTGACTGAACCTCAGGACTCTAGAGCTCTGGTCACTTCTTTCCAAGCAGCAGCAAAATGCCATTATGATTGTCTTCTGCAACAGACTGATTTATGAGGAGAAAAACTTTCAGTCCCAGAAGAAAGTAAATAAAACTTCCTAAAAATGTGGGCTGCCAAAAGAGGAACTACTGAAATACATATAAACCATAAATCCATTAAAAGTGCATGCACTGTGGTGGTTAGTATAGTGCCTTCTGGGAAGTAGGTTTCGTTTTTCCATTTCTTTCAAGACTTGTGCTCTTTTGATTGGCAGAAGCTCAGATCTATGGGAAATGGAACATTTCAGAAGTGAGTATGTTCTTTTCCTTGGGCGAGTACTCTTGGTCACCTGAAGGAACAGTGATCCTCCTCCTTTGGTCATGACAAATCAGATGGCCTTTAAAAGTATTCCCAATTAATATTTTTATTGCAGACCTGCTAGCAAGCTGTTATTGTGTGCTTTCTAGATTACAGTGGTATAACATTCTTAAGTAAAGGCAACGTAAACTTCACATCTTTTAACTTCAACTGCTAAATAGAAACCCAAAAGCATCCTTAGAGTACAGTTCTTGGACTTTGTTCAGTCAACCTTTGAAGAAAGAGAATGTGCCTTTTGTATAAATCAGGACCAGACTTAAACACATGGGACAATTTGCTCACTGCATTTGAAGTTAAAATTTGACATAACAAAGGATATTACAAGAAACTGTGGTGAAGCTTAAAAAGATCAGTACTGAGCTAAAATTTATTGCCAGTACTGTTCTTGCAGATCAAGGCTATGCTAATGTGGTCTAGGGTTACTTTAATATTTTGCAGCCTCTCATTCCCTCAGTGCATGTTTTAAGCATGCATATCACTCACTTTTATAATAAAATAACTAGATAAAACCTTCTGCTTTGTGCTGGTCTCCTGAGGTAAAAAGTCACAGATATGTTAAGTTTCACATTGTTTGTTCCAGCTTCATTATGTTTGATGAAAAAATATATATCTTGGTAATATCTCATAACATACAGTATTTCCTCAGTAACTGGATTGCTGTAAGGAAGGGCATTTTTCACCTGAATAATGAAATTGTATCCTAGTTATTTGTCTGGTCTTCTTTGTAAGACACATATAGGAGATTGACAACACTAACTACTATTGCACATGATGGAAAACTTGAAAAAGGACTTTTGTCTTTAGGGATGGATGAGTGGAATCTTTACAGTCTTCCTGAAAGATGTATTGTGCAGCTTTTTATTCTCTGTGCAGGAAGAGGTGTGTGTATGTTCTAAATATAATTGTGGGTCAGAGTGTAAATGTTAGGTTGTGTGAAGTCCATGACTGAAAGCAGACTATCAATTATGTCAGTGGGAGGTTACTGCCAAGATCAGAAGTAGATTATAGGCCTGGCTAAGGCTGCGCTTGCGCAGCTTTGCTGATGCATCAATGTGGACGTGCTACCCTAGCAAAGAGCATCCTGTGGATGCAGTGTATCTGGTTTGCTGTGAGTGAAAGATGCTCCCTGGAAAAGAAGTGCTGTTCCTGTAACTGTCTCTCTGCACTCAGCTTTTCCTGATGGAAGTAGCCATGTGCCAGTTTTGTCCGTGTTCATGTCCGGGGCACTCACAGCTCTCATTTGGGATCAGAGAAGCCTGGCCTTCAGCAGATGAACCAAGAGGGATGAGCCAAGCCCTTCCCCTGCACCATGCTGAAGGGGTTGAATAATCATAAGATTCTCTGAATAACATGGGACAGGGCTACAAACAATTATTCACCTTGGACAACCACTTGTAATTCTAGGGCATCCAAATTCCCAGCGAATCATCAAGTTAAAATTAAAAAGGACACTTTTCTTTCCAATCTTTGTTTTGGTAAGGACGCAGAAGAAGCAGAAAAATCAACTCCTAGAAGAAACCTCATTTGGTCTAAAGCCATTAGTTGGAAAGTTCTTGATTTTCCTCATAGATATAAGACAAAATTATTAGTTTTAAAAATCAAGGCTTTTCAATGTACAAACTATTAAAATTACTCCTGTTTTTTTACTTTGGCCTTACTAAATCATGGGGTTTATAACTAAGAGATTGCAAAGCATTGAATGTAAAATATTGAGACATGATGAATGCAGAATCTTTGTTACGTGAAGAAGTAGAAAGTATTGATCAAAAAAATACTCTGAGGCAAACCAATTAGAGACCCATTGACAGCAAAATGACCTGCTCATCCATCTTTCAAATGAAATTTAAAACCTAGGTCCACATTATCTGTGGCCATTTTAAACTCTTGAGCATTTTTACTGAAGTCTGAATGCTGTTAATTTTGGTCTCTTGGACAAACTCCAAACTGAATAATTATTCCACTTCTTTCCTAAATTACAGCAGCAGCTTCATTAGGAACAAATGCATTCATAGTTTGCTGACCTAAACTGCTCTTATATTGCTATGCACTATTAAGTGTCGCTGCATTTCCAACCAAGGCTGGCTGCATTTCCATGATTAAATGACCTCTGGACAAAGCATGTATCTCTTTAGCTTGTTTAAAAGGCTGTGGGACAAAAGATGCTGTATATATAAATGCTATCAAAGAAATAATTTTAGGCCCAGAACATGCAGGTGTTGAAGTGTGTTCGCCGAACAGGGGGAACTACTGGCATTCAGTGATGTAGCTGGATGAAAGACAGAGACTATTTGGGGACAGAGGGTGTTTGCTTATGGATTGGAAAACTTGTGGCTACTGATTATCATGAGAATGGTAGTTTAATTGAGGAGCATTGCAAAATTACAGAACAAAATGGGAATGAAAGGGAGAGTGGAGATTTACTTAGAACAGAGGCTCAGTGATTTCTGGATATGTGTTTCTGGATAATGAGATTAGCTAGCAAGATGCATGTTGGTTTTTTTCTAGAAGTAAAAGCATTTAAATTGCTGAAAAGTCCAATAAAATATTCCAGATATTCTATACATGGTTTCTTAAGGCTCTGTATTTTGTTCTAATTATGTTATAGCTTCTTTTAAAAAGGTCCACACCATCTGAAAGGTGAGAGAAACCCTGAAACAGTGTAAGATATAAGCAGGACGTTTTAGAGTCTTATCTTTCAACTGTGCTGTTTAGCTAGAACTTCACTCTTGCTTTCCAGGGCTATCACTATTGTACCTGAATTAGTTGCCTAAAGTGGTTTTAACTACCAATTAAGTGGGAGTTGCTCAACTGCACAGCTGTTCCTAAAAAAACCCAGAATAGTCTAAACACAAACAGCTAACTGAAAATGTTGTTTGTGGGGAACTGTTCCAGTTGTGGGAGAGCCACATGGCAAGAAAGCTCTCTAATCCAGAGAACGGTTACAGTGGCAGCAAGGAACAGATTTTAACCCCAAGGTCTTGGCTTTCATTAACCTTTGTCTCTGTGCTGTGAAGTAGAAACGGTGTCTGATCCTTTCATACAGCCTGGAATCAGACTATGCTATAGGGCTGGGCAATTTTCTTTCTGTAGATGAGTTCAACAAATACAAAGCAGAACAGTGCTCCCATTCTCCTAAGTGTAAGTGGGTTCTTTCACTAGGTAGCAGATTCAAAGTCAGGAAAAATCTATTTTCAAATTTATTTCCAGCACAAAAGCTATTACTGAAAGATATTTTTATTGTCTTACAAGTCAGAGCATTGGAATAAAGGTGCTATATTTGGTGTGCTCTATGCAGTGTGCTATATTCAGGTGCTCGTGGTAAACTGGAATATGACTGTTCAATATCACTTAGTTGTTGTGTGACTGGTACCAGAACTCTAAATCTCTACACTTATTTTTTCCTAACAGTGACACATTTATACGAGAAGTGTTCAGTTCATTAATTAACTGAAATTATTGTGGTCATGCTTCAGTACTTTACTTGGATTTATTCCTAGAGCTGTTGGGATGTATTAGTGCTCTTTCTTTTTTATTTTCTCTCTTATGAACTGTACTGAAAGTACAGTGTTCTTTACATATAGGGAAGTATCTATTCCTTCCAAAATGTCCCTGTTTGTCATCAAGGAAAAGAACAAAAACCAGTTAGTGTCATGCACATCACCAATCAAAGCAACTGCTGACTGTTGTGGATGGTCTCCTAATCTCTCTCAAATGAAGAAAAAGTGCCTTTAGAGAAACTGAAGCATCTTTGAACAGTCTGCTATGAGTCAAATGGGTTTGTTTTGCAACAGATTTTATTTGCTATGAATAATTTGATGAGCTTTATTTAATTGGCAGACACAACAATAACCACTCATATCACATTTCCCATAGGCTCCAAATCATGTTTGAGCCCTTTTGCATGATTAAGTGGTTACTAGTTTTCTTCTTTCAACATCTGTTTTAGTCAACCTTGCCAAGTATCTATTCATTGCTTTTATAACAATATGTTAAATATTTTAAATTTTCACAACAGCTTTATGATTGTGCCTGAACATCTTTTAACTGTCTCATTTCAGATTTTGTA
>VYXF01010846.1:1833599-1857910 GCA_013397295.1 Polioptila caerulea | reverse complement strand
TTTGACTTGAAGGACCAGAACTGGATATTAGGAACAACAGTTGATTTCCAAACTTCTCATACAAATCAATTAGACTTTTCACTAATATAAGCAACAAGAGATCTTATGTTAAATCTACACCTTCATTCTAACCCCTCTGTACAAAAGCAGCTTAGTAAAAGATTTCAGTCTGAACAGAATTCAGACCACAAGGTACTTCTCATTGTATACAAAAAACATGTGCTTACCCAAGTTGGCCTTACTTGATGATATGTCCCAGTTTGGCACAAACTATTTTATAAAATGAAAATTGAAAATAGACGTTAATGAAGATTCCCTCCTTAGAAACAGTGGATAGGTGTCATCACAAGCCAAGAATTCTCAATTGTACACCCTCTTCCACAGAAAGCACAGCTCTGTAACATATTCGAATAGCTGTTTTTTTAAAATCGGCATGTCCTTCAAAATATTGCTAAACAAAATCATTGTGTACCACATCCTTGTGCCAAAATACACAAAATGTGCTACATCAGTCACATATGTAGTTAGGCATCCAGGACAGGACTCAGAATTGGCTTTTTTAAACTGTAAATAACAAGCCTCTATCATAACCTAAATGCTATTCTCCCTGGGAGACAACCATAACATTTATTTACCCAAACTCAGCAGAATGGCTTCCCTCAAATTATAGCAAACTGTCAGAGACAGAAGAGAAAGACAGAGAAGATTTAGGCCCAGATCATGGGCATTTTTAAATCAAAGGCTGATCTGTCATTCCCTAAGAGAGACCAGTATTTTGCTTGTAATGAGCAGTTACTCTGAAGCTGGCTTTGTGGCTGAATGAAAGAATAAGGAATTGTGTATGAAGGAGATCAGATTTCCTGCTATGACCAAGGATACATAAGCTGGGGTGTAAAAAAAAAATGTGCAAAATAGTCTTCTACATGTTGGATCTTGTACTAGAACACAGGTCCATGTAATTTGATATGAATTTTGAAGGAAATAGGATTCAAAATGAAGCCCTAATATGAGATTTAATTGAGCAGTAAAATACAAAACCACTGTTCAAGGAAAAGGTTTGTGTGACACCCACTTACTGGGTTTGTTCTCTTACCATTAGTTGTGACTGAGAAGATAATGTTTATTTTGCAGGATTTAATGAAGGAATACGCTGAAAAGCAGAATTTTGTAGAAGGAAATAATCCTGGGTTTCAGGAAGAAAGGTTTTACCTCATTAGTTTTCTTGCATTCTTCAAGGATACATTGTCACAGCTGTGGCTGGTATGAGTGATACAAGGGATGTAACCCCGTGCTTGTGGAAATAGTAGGAAGATGTTACTATGCCTTAGTAATACTTGCAGTAGAAAGAGCATGCAATGGATAAAAATCCATCTTTGGACAGGAGAGTGGGATTGTTTTAAAAATTGAATGTTTCCTTAAGGATATGAGAGTGAGCTCTTGTTTATCACTGTATCTAACTACACAGGATTACAGTATCAATTTTAAAGTAATAGCAATATCAATTTTCAAAGAAACGATTTCCTATGAAACCAAAACTGAAGGTAAAGAAATTGCAGAATAATACAACTGTGTCCTAGGAGAGTTATCTGTTTAAGATTATAGAGGAGCTAAAGGATCAGTCAAGCACAATGCAGACAAACTTAATAATATCGAGTTTACATAAGTACATATTGCATGTGCTAAGAACATGTTCACAGTAAGGCTAAGTTAGAGGATTTTTAGAATTCCGGCTGCTTTAATCTTGAAAAAAAATTGAGCAGCTGTGTCAGTGAGTTAGAAAACTGAGCCCTGCAGAGGGTTTGAGGGGGAAAGAGGCTTAGCTAAGAGTTTCTGAAGAATATATTTCCTAGCCTAGTGAAATAATATGAAAATTATACTTGCCAAAAGTCAAGGACAGTGGTCTTACTAGCTTTCCCAGGAGAATTTGCATTTTGGGTTAGATGAGGGAATCCAGGGGTCTTTAACCACAGTTTTTAGAGACTCTGTTCCAGTACAAAACGTTCTCCTTACTGAACTGCAGGCTGACTTTCCACGTCTCTTCCAATTTCCCTTCTGTTAGGAGCCCAATCTTTGTACGTTTGCAGAGTGTACTTGAAGTCTCAACAACTGAGACACTTTGGACCCACAGCTCTAGGAAAGAAGATTCAGCTTTGATGGAAATAAAAGTGGGAGAAATACAGTGAGAAGAAGAGGCTGAACAGAAGTGTTAAACTTTCCTCTGTAGTTTGAGGGGTAGTTGCAGACCACTCCACTCTGTAGACACAGCTCTACCTCTCTAGATTTCATGAAGAGGCAGGAAAATCAGGTTTAGAGTTTCATTTGCATCCCTGGATTTTACTCCCCCCCTACACTGCCCTCGTGTGGTCTTAGTTCCAGCACAGAAATTGTGCTGGAAGCACAAAAGAATTACACTTGGGGTTTTGGAGAAGTGTGAAGCAGTCATATGATAATTTGGACCTGATTCAGGATGTTTTAACCAATCCTATGGTTCTGGACTAAAATCACATGGTGCAGATGTGAATCTATTGTTATTTCATTAGAACAATAGTTCTTAATCTGATTGTCAGCCCCTGTGCTCTTAGAGCACTATGATCTAAATGCCAGTTTCTGACTTTTTTATTCTCTGAGTTTAAGTCTCCTGGTTGCTGTTGTGTGGCTTATGTGAAATCAGTGGGTGATTTCAGACCTGTGCACAGGAGATAGGTGGTTATAAAATGAAATCAGTTACTCCAAGCAAATGGCATAATTAGCACTATCAGATGTCTGGAAGAGAGAGGGGAAGGCTTTGGGGGTGGTGCCACTGCAGCACTTTCTCTCAGACATGACTCCTGCACTCGAGCCACCAGTTAAGGAAGTGAAAACTCCCCCTAACTATAGAATGTGCTGGAGGTGTTTCACTGATCTCTAGAAGAGATTTGTCTCTAATGCACAAATAGTCCTTTCACAGCTCTGAATTGTCTGGAAGCATAAGGAAATGTGGCAGTGCCATCCCAGGGCCATCCTGTGCTACCCCTCACCCCAGCAGTGTCTCAGCAAGGTCTGACTGGAGCCTGCTGGAGCCTGGTCGTGGCTCTGTGTAGGATTGCAGGCTGTTTTCCTGTCTTAAAAAGACAGGATTGCCTGGCTCTCACAGTGCCCTCTTCCTTCTGCCTTGTGCTCTTGGCTGGGTTGCACCCAAGTCCTGCTGAGGTAGGATTCAGGTTTTCCAGGGACTGAGGGCCCACACTGCCTGCAGTATAGGCAAATGTGTAGCAATGTGTTATCTCATGCTGAATTCTGCCCTAAATACTTCTACACCAGTGACTTGCTGGGCAGAGTTTTACTTTAGCTGCTGCCTTAACTAATACTAAAGTGCAGCGTGGAGAGGGCACTGAGCCAGAGCTCTGCATTCTCTTCCTGGCCAGGCCATGCTCATGCTCCTTCTGATTTGCTGGCTGTCACATAGGAACAGTAATACTGAAATTCCCTTGTAAAGTGCTTATATAGCTACAACCACTGGGTAAGAATTAATTATTATTATTACTGTAGACTTTGGGAGACAATTTTGACCTTTCCTTGCACTCATATGTCATCAAATTGCCATAAGCCTGTCTGAAGAAATAATTTAGCCAGCAGGCTGTAGTAGGGCAAGGGCTGCAAAACAATCTTCACATCACAGATCCAGTTGAAGGCTGTTGTCCTGCTGTCAAAACAGAACAGTATAGAGGAGATCTAAACAACAGCAAGTCTTAGCAACCATTTCCTACAACCCCTTCTAGGACAGGTGAACTGATGGAAATTCATTTGTGTGTGATTTGAAGAAAACTATCAAGAAAAAGTAACAGATAAAAGAAACAAGAGTTGTGGAACTGAATACGATGAGGCCTGTTGGCCATGTGACCCTGGCTGAATCCTTTGAATCCTTTCCTGGTAGTTAGTGGCTGCCCCTTTCCTTCAGTTCAGGTACTCTTCTGTTTAGGCAAACACAAATAACAGCTCTGTACTTTTGTCTAAGACAGACAAGGAAAGCAGAAAGAACAAAAGTAACTTTTCCATGAAAAACCACAGTCTGACCTTGAACAGGCTGTAGGAATTCGGAGAACAAAGCAGCTAATGCCTCTGCTACCAGGCAGAGTCCCTACAGCTTTACAAGAGGGAAAAGGCATGGGGAATTTTTGGCAACCCACCCCACGCTCTGACTTCCACCTTTAAGAAATGGCAAAAGGTGCTGGTAGAATATATCAGACCAATACCCTTAGAAATTAGTGATAGAAAGTGGAAAAAATCAGTTTCAGTTGTGAGTCATGATTTCTCAACAGTGCATCCATTACACAATAAAATAGTACCCAGCATATCCTGATGGGCCTAATTAGTCCCTGAGGAAACCTTTTAACAGGCACAAAAAATGAAGGTGCAATTATTTGAATATGATCTGGTAATGACTGATTTGTGGAAAGAAGGTTAGATACTGGCAACTCTTTCCAAAAACTCTTTCTTTGCAAATAGCCATGATCTGTACATTCCAATTGTATCAGAAAAGGAAGCATCTGAAATACATGGCTGTGGAAACAGAGATTTTACAGCTCTTCTTCTAATTTTTCTCCCTAATTTTCTGTAAAATTCACATTATGACCAGTACTCCCCATTGTCAGCCCCAGGCCCTTTTCCCACTAACACTCTTAAGTGTTCCTTATTGCTTCCTTCATGCTAAATTATATGCAGGTTGCCACAGGTTCTTCTAGAATCCTTGATTATCTAGCATCACAGTGATTATCAATAAATAGGAAAGTGGATTAGCAATGGTTAATGATTACCTGGACACAGAAACACATGAAGAGTGCAGGAAGCAGGATAACTCCCCTGCTCAGGGAATCTGTGTGGACAGACGCCTGAGATTTTGCAGCTAAACTATGCAATGAATTATTATAGAAAGTACATTTCATTCATTAGCTATGGAAATAATCTGTTGGTAAAAAGATGAAGAGTCTGCCATGCATTTTGGTGTTGCCTAGAATTTGTAGATATTTGTGGGTTGGTTTTGTTTTACATTATAGTTTCTTAGGTGATGTGTATAAATATGTATGTACTTTTACTCTTTAGAAATGGACATATTTTTTTGTTTCCCTTCTCCTTCACACTAGCCACTGCCAGTGCAATTCTAATGTGAGAACTCAACTACCATGTATTAATTTTAGATGACACCCCTGTACTACATTGTGCTAAAGCCTGTCCTCATTGTATCTGGACACTTTTTTTTTTTTTTCAGATCCCTGACAGCAAAGCTTTTGACTAAATCCACAACAAACCTCTGTTTAACACTCAGCAATCTGTTCTCCATTATCCAGTGGGACTATTCCTTTGGGTTGTGCCTGGAAGTTTCATTGTAACTATTTAGACCTAAACTAGACATCAGAGAGGAAAGTAGACTTTGAGAAGGAAGGAGCAAAGAAAGATTACTACTTTTATTCATAACAGGCGTTTTTGTGTGTGCTCAGAAAGGAAAGAGAGCAATTTTAAATCCAGCTTTTCAAGGTGAAACGTTTCATGTTCTTTCAGATTTGGCTCATACTTCAGTGTATTTCTAAGGCAGTCCACCCCCTACTTAGAACAGCAAATCACTGCATCACATTCTGACTGTGCAGGTGGGAAGCTTTTCTGGTGCTTTGTCCCAGTCCTACAACAAACCAACAAGGCAGGTCACAAACTGACTTTTAGCTGCAGCCCAGTCATGGTCCCTTCTCCTATCACCCAAAGCACACCCCTGTTGTGAGGTGGAGCTTTGTGCTCCCCAGCATGGGCTTGCACTGGCCTGTTTTCCACCAGGGAGATGATGAACTTACAGGAAAGAAAATGTCCCAATATCTTTTATCATTTGGACATGGGTCAAATTTGCCTTGATTTCCCTGGTGTGAGTCAGAAATGGCTCCGTTACATCACTGTAAATTGGATAAGGCTTACTGGCCTCAGTGGAATGACTGAATTTGGCCCAGTGCTTTACTACTGTGCTGTTAAAACAATCAATCTTTTGGCTGCATGGAATAATATTAAAAAAATAAAGTTTACATATGTGCTTTAGATAGCAGTGTAACAAGACAGAATATCAGACTTAATCGTATTTTGTGCCACAGTGCTGACAGCATATGTGTGGCAGCCCTGCAGAAAAAAAGCAGCCTCCCCATTATTCTCAATGTGTTTTGAGAATGTTTTCTCAATGTGTTTTGCAGCACGCCAAGGCATCTGGGCAAAGAGACTCTCAGAACCATGTCAGGGCTGGAAAAAACATTGTCTGAAATGAGGTGTAAAGATGAATAAAAAATTATTTCCTTGTTTTAGCTTGAAGAAATGTTGGATTTTTTTTCAAAAAAACAGGAAGATAATTTGAAAATATTTCATCTAGTGTGAACAGTTCCATGTATCTTCAATTAATATAAAAAATACATCAAAATCGATGATTAATTATGTGTCTGCTTGGCCCTGTTTGCATTATACATACATCTGAAGTGGAACCAATACCACTTATGAATAATTTAATTAAAATAATAAGTATAATTTTTATAGCATGGAAAACTGTAAACATTAATTGACCAAGGCTGAGAATCATGAAATGCAATCTTAACTACTAGAAACTAGGATAATCAGCTGAACTGAGGCAAACAGGACAACAAACTTTTTAGAGAGATGTTTACAGCTGCTAGGGTGGAACTAACATCTTAGAAGAGCTGACATAGTCAGTGCTTTGAAGTGCACAGTATTTTGGAATAAACCATTAAAGCAACATAGGATCCCTTCATTCTTCATTTCTTTTGAATATTCTACAGCTCTTAGAGCTTCTCCCCATATTTTATATTCCTGTTGTCTGCCAGCCCCAGGACTTAGCAGTAAATCTCCAAGCCAGCCCTTCTTCATAGTGGTGGCTGAGCAGTCATCAGGTGGAAGTATGGAACAGATGCTACCCCTGGATCATTGCAGGCATTTCTGTCCTGTTATCCCTCTCCTAGCTATAACTATCTAGGTCTGCTTAGCAGCGAATAAATATTCCTGCCTCTTGCACTCTCCTGGCCGGAACTTCTCTGGCTTACCATGCTGAAACCTTCTTCTGGTTTCCCCACTGTCCCCTACTTTAAGATGGGGCATTTTTTTTCAGCTTCTCTGCTCAGGTTTTTACCCCTGACCCTTATGTATTTAAAGAAAAAAAGAATACTTTTTGTACTATCAGGATAAACAGAGAAGGTGTTAGAGCCTCTTCTTGTAAGATGGACTCAGCTTTCCCTTGACTATTATTTCTAGTTTGATTTCAGCTTTCTTTAATATTGATACCAAAATTGTGCAAAGCTTTCTGTCTGGCTGTAGAGTGGAATGCTTTTCAAACTGGGTCGCGCTCTGCAAGGGTGAACTTTTACTCCAAGTTCAAAGTCAAAAGCATCATAAAGCTCAGAGTTATCACCCTGAAGATAAAATACACAGAGCTTTTAAACTATAAATGCCGTCCATCTCAGCATCTCTGTTACTCCAGCAGGCCAAAATGACTCTGCCTTTTTCTCTCAGTGTGTTCATTTCTCTGCTTTTCAGTCTCCGGTGCCTCATTTCTGACTCATCATATGAACTGAGCCAAAGAATGGGAGCAGAGAGCTCAGGCTTCATGTTTTAATTCCATTCTGCCTCTGCACACTGGGAGATAAGAGTTTCCCAGTTCTCTGAGTCGGTAAATTGCAGCAGACCTACAAAACAAGTGAAAATGTGAAGGGGGGAGGAGCTAAAATTCTGATCCCAAATTACAAACGTGATAGACAATTTTTGACTATTTACACTAATTGACTATTTTGACTATTTTACTAATTTACACTCTGAAGAAATGGGGTGTTTTAATAATATTTTTTTTTTAAGTTCAGATTTTTGAATACGGAATAATCATTAAATTAGGTAAAATATTCGCCAGCATCCCCTTTTTTAATATTTTTTTTTTAAGTTCAGATTTTTGAATACGGAATAATCATTAAATTAGGTAAAATATTCGCCAGCATCCCCTTTTTTAATTTTTTTTTTTTTTTTTAATTTAAAACGGTTTGAAATTAGAACGAAATAAAGAGGTTGTATGATAAAAGCAATAAGACTCACGGACCAGCCAAAAAAAATCTTAGTGAGGTGCCACCTTGTGCCTGCGGAGCGACATGGCCGAACCTGTGCGCCGGGCGGGGCCGGGCCGGGCCGGGGCTGGGCCAGTGCCGTGGGATTTGGAAGGGGAAAGGAGCCGGAACAGCGCTTGGAAAACCTCTGCTGTTGGCCGGCACCTGTCTCTCGGAACAGTGCATCCCTGAGCGGGAGCACAAGTGAAACCTGGCGTTTCTCGGCCAGAGGCGGTGCCTGTGCAAGGCTTCGGAGGGGCAGTTCTGCTCCGCGGCTGTCGCTCCGGTGGCCGCCGCGGTCCGCGGGCGCTCGGGGGCTGTGCCCGGGGCGCTGCCAGGAGCGAGCTGCGGGGCACACCGAGCCATCAGCTCCTCCGACATCCACCCGCACCGACTGTGCTGCTTCTCAGCAGCGCACGGAGCAGTGGGATGCTGCCAGCCATGGGGGTGCTTCCCATCTTTGTAGTCCGCAGAGAAACGTTTTCTTCTAGGTTTATTAAAAATTAATTTTTATGTTTTTGTTTTTAAAACGTTAGCACAAATTTTGCTGCTCTTGGCATTTTCTGTGTGTTTCAAAGTTTCCCTTCTCTTTTTATTTTGTGATTTGTATTTTCTTGAAAATTAAGGTTTTTTAATGCAATTCCAGCCTCAGGGAATACAAGGAGAGTAGAATTTGGTGACATGAAGTGCTGAATTAGTATGAATTTCAGCAATATCTGAAATGTCTGTACTCCTTAGTTTGAACATATAAGATCTTTATTATGTTTTTTAGTTCATTCTCTAAACATTCATCAGCTCAGAGCCACTTCAGCAATGGCAACTTACTATTACTAAGTCACATTTGCCAGGAGCACTAATGTTTGTATACTGCCAGGAGCAGAAGATAGATATACCAGGGCTGTTAAACAACTAAAAATACGACTATCACTTACCAAATTTGCTGTTCGTGTGTAGCATAACTATGTTTGTCTTGAAGATAGTCTCCATAAGAAAACGTGAATGTTTTTTCCTAGAAAGCAAAATATTATTGAACAATCTTGCATACTAAGGTTGACATAAAAATTGCTGGTGGTTTACATAACACATCTCTTATTTTAAAGAAGTATTATTCTAATAGTGAGTTTCAATGTCAGTCAGTAAGGTCGGACAGTAAGTTTTAAGGACAGAAAATAGAGTTGTGCCTTTATATGGCTAGAGAACTGATTTCCTGATAGTACTGATGAGCTTGTGTTTGTACAGAACCGAGCAGTAGTTAAATTCAGACTTTGGCTCAGTTTGAAGTGTTTTATGCAACTGTGAATCCATGGTGTTTTAGAAGTAAGAATGTAGGAATTAGTAAAACACCCACTTCACAGAAATGAGAATCCAAATTGTGTGGACTTTTGTTTGCAAGTGTGCGTCCAAGAGAGATGTTGGTTTTCCACATCCCCATCCTCCCTCAGCTCCTTCTCTTTCTGTCTGTCTGATAATCATCCACTGTCAGATTATAAATGGAAACAAAGGCTTAATTCCAAGTCTAAGCAAATGCCCCAACCTCTGTTCTTCAAGAAGTGGAGGTCAGGATTTTAATTCTTGGCTCTGGCCCATGCTTTGATGTGTTGGGGCACGAATTGACTCATTCACTTTCAACCAGTGCTATGAACACAGAGCAAGGGAGTCGGTTTGTAAAGACTACCTACAGAATGGTGGTGGCCAGAGAATAATCTAAGGCTGGAAAACACAGAGAAATCACTTTCTAGTTTACCATAAGTCTTCTAAATATTGCTATAAAGCAAAAATCCAATGACTGCTGTGTTAAGGACTCAAAACGTGCTGGCAAATTGCCTGATAGGGTAAGTAAGGACATCCCACAGTCCAGACTTCACAATCCCTCTTAGACAAGAGGGAGCAGCAATTTCTTGCATTCTGTCATTTGGCAAATACACAGTTCTCAGATCTAACAGTACGGAGTATTTTATTGAAACTTTCAGACGTCACCCTGGACTCTCCATATGTTCAGGGTTTTACAAGCTGTTTCCATGACAAAATGAGATTGATTCTGGAGCCAGGTAGTTAATTCATTAAATCCATTTTATTTACCAAAAACGTAGACAAAACACTGTTCTCTTCAATACAGTAGACAGATTCCTTTTTTTATATTTCCAAACCTTCTTTTCCAAAACTACTCTGTTTTCTCTGAGGAATATGGTTCCTTCACTAACTTTTTGTTGTTGCTGGTTTTCTTTCTTAATTACATTAGATTCATTAGGACAAGAAGATTATTTTTGTCATATAGAACTTCTAAATCCAACCTTTTAAAATGTCTGTTCATTTCTGCTGTCTTCTGTAAGAGTGAAACTCCTAGGTAGCCTCTATTTTGCATGAGATACTAATCATGGATCAGTAGAAAGAATAATGTCCACAGTCTGTATCATTAGTGCACATGTTGGAAAGTTGCTAGAATCAGGAGAATGCGTCCCTGTTTTTTTGTTGTTTAGTGGATTTTTTAATTTTTTCCTTCAAGATGAGTAAGACAGGAAAAAAAACTTAGCCATCCACTGACCAAGTGGTAATCTAGAATATGCTTCACAAAGGGATAGGTATCATCCAGGAGTTTTATGGAGGGGAAAGCTCTTTGTAATGAAAGGATCAGGGCACTATCTGGCCCAGCTGCAGTTACCCTTCAGAAGCAGAAATGGCTCCATGTATTATTTAGATTGTCACATCTTCATAGATCCACTAAAAGAAATTATATTTTAGATGTGCTGATAAAGTCCACACATTTTAAATTATGTTAACTGATGCTGAGAGTTGACATTTGAGTTGTTCCCTGAGGTTTTGCTGGCATCAGCTCTCTTGCCTGACAGTAGAGCCAGTGGAAGGATCAGTGTATTGCTCACAGGGTCCTCCCAGGCTCTGACTGCTCTTGGGGAAGGTAACGCGCAGCTCTCGGGGGTCACCCTGCACACACACAGCATTTCCGTGGGAGGGGCTGCACAGGGGGACTCTCGGCTTCCAGAAGGCTTGGGTGGGCTCTGGCACTGCTACTGTTGGCATCCAAAGCAGCTGAGAGAAAACCTGCATTGCAGCTGCTACAGTCACTGCTTGTGGGCACCGTGGAGGAACCAAGATGGAGCGGCTGCTGCTTCCTTGCCCTTCGTAAGCAGCAGTGCTGCATCCCAGCCTGCTTTTTAGCAACTGCTGGGAGACAGGGACAGCAGGGACAGCAGTTTATCATAACTTTAAAGAGCAGTGTTATGTATGAAAAGCCAACTTGTTTCCCATTCCAAAAAAGAAAGAAATGAGAACTTCTTAATTGCCGAATATTTCTTGTGGGGCAAATCCAAACATAAATCACCCCATTACTGATCACAGTGGTGTCACTGCTGTTGTGAAGAAGCTAATTTTGGATTCTTAAAAATGGAAATAATCTACCCTCTTTGACTTTCCAGGGCTTTATAACCAGCAGACACTGAAGTGAATTTCAGGGAGGTAATTTTTCACTCATGCTGTTTTCTGTGAAGCCCAGATCAAAGCCTGCTCCGGAAAGTGGAGTAGGCCAAAGCCACAGTACCAGCTAAGGTCTTTTCTCAGCTCTTGTTGCAAAGTCCCCTTTGAACACTTTTTACCTCGTCTTTTCAGTGTGTGAGGCACTGGAACAGGTTTTCCAGAGAAGCTGGGGATTCTTCATCCCTGGAAGCGTTCAAAAGCAGGCTGGATGGAGCTCTGAGAAGCCTGGTCTAGTGGAAGGTGCCCCTGCCCATGGCAGGGGGGTTGGAACTAGGAGATCTTTGAGGCCCCTTCCAACCCAAACCATTCTGTGGTTCTATGAAACACAGAGCACTATTTCGCATTCTGGTGAGCAGTGTTGTTTCTCGGAGACTGCCTCTGAAGAATGTCTCTGTGAGTTTTGGAGCTATAACCCTGCCCTGCAAAATTTGAAAAAAATAAGTACTCTGGTGGTTTTAGTTTTTAAATCAGTGCCTGATGCTCCAGATAATCTAGGTTCTGCATAAGATATATTTTATTTTTTTTTACTACTTAATAATGGACTGTGATATCTAACTGGCTGTTAGAAATCCATTAATTGAAATAAGAGAAAGAAGGGAAGACAGAGAGTATAGTAATTCCTTTAAACTAACCTCTCCTGGAAAATTCTTTGCTGGTTGGAACTGTGTGGGAAGAAAGTTTTTATTTAGAAAGGTGCAGCTGAAGGCTCAGTTTATGTGCTGGTAGGTGTGTAGTTTTATTGAAGGCAACAACCTCTTAGACCACTGTAGTTCATGTTGTTTCCCAAAGCCTACAGGAACCCCTCCATCTTCCATCCACTGTGTGTGTTACAGAACAATCAGGGAAAGCAAACAAAAAGTGCCTTTGACTCAAATCCTGGCAGTATTTGTTTGCAGTAGAAGGCCCAGCTCCATGTCTCCCAGGGAAAAGTGAGGAGCACCCAGTTCTTCACAGATCTGCCACTGGCTGCACTGATAATCTACTGAAGGCCACACTATATGGGATTTTCTTGCTCTGTCTTTCTAATTCAAATGGAAAAATAATAATTTGTAATGAATATGAATGTTTCTATGGATTTCAATGGTCTTTAAATAAGGAGCTTGTTGTGTAATCAAATTCAGTGAGGATGAGAAGACACATGGTAAACAGAATGGTTTTGTCTATAGCACAAAGACGGAATTAGATTTAAAAAAGAAAATCTGGTTGGCAGTTATGTAAGACTATTTTATGATGTTTGTTTATGGCTGGGGAAAGGAGGAGAGTTTGGCAAGGAAATGTTTTGTCCTAAATCCTGGCAAGCATATTCGTATGCCAAAAATGCTTTTCTGTCTACTTTTCATTTTTCTGAATTCTGTAGACAGCACAAAATACTCACATGTGTTTGTGGACATTTATTCTGTTGTGACAATGTGGATTCATCACGCGAATATGAAATGAGAGGATTACAAATTAGCTATTGCAGCTATTTCACACGTACATGTTGGAAACTTAAAAGTATTCTCAGTATGCATTCTGAAGAGAAAAATACACAATTCAGTAGAAATGCTGCCTTGATTTTCCATTCACTTCTGTGAGTTTTGCATTAGTGCAACCTTAATGCTGACATTTGGCTTACTCCTGATTTATCACATTGCAAATGAAAACAGCATCAGGTCTATACGCTTTTGCAGACTTTCACTGATTTTTGGTTGGTTGCTGACTCAGCTGCAGAGCCATAATCTTAGGAAAATACCAATAATATTGTCATTCTCAAAACTGTCTCAGTTCCTTGGACACATTTTGCATGACTTATTTGGCACCTTGGCTGGTTGGTACTGTGGGTTACAGTCTGCTGTAGACTAATACAAATGGTCTGCCAAGAGGTGGAAATTAGGTTTTATTAGAAATTTGAAACTGTATTTACTAAAGATAATTTTCTTAATTGCCTTTGAAAATACATCAAGAGCCTCTTGATAATAAGACTAAGCCATACCATGGTTTTCTAGATGGCCATAAGCAGAAGCTGAATCAAAGCAATTTTGTCTCTCCTAGAGCACCTGTAGCAAAGCCCAGTGAGAATGACTCCTAAGCCAGATCTACATCAGCAGTTTTAAACACTTTCCCATACACTGTATGAACAACTGCCCCCAAGAATATAGCTTTAAAGTTAGCAGAACAGGTATTTTTCAACTATCACTGCATATATTACATTTTTGTTTTAAGTTCTTAAGACATGAAAGAGAAACTCCAAATTCATATTATAATAGGGGTTGAAAGAAAATAACAGGTCCTTCACAAGCATTGCAAAACTTCGTTAGAATATTTATACTTCACATCTTAACAGCATTTGGGGGACATCAGATGTGGGTTAGATAGTTCACAGAGTCTGAGGTTTAAAGAAGCTGACAAGATTCCTTTGAAGATGGTTTTAGTGCAGAACACATCTCAACTAACCAGGCTCAGGGGCAGAGGAATTTTATGGAGTCCTGCCTTCTGGCTCACCATTTGAATTGCAAGAGCATTTTCAGTGTATTTCATACTGATGGGCAGGGAATAATTCTGTCCTCTGCTGTAGAATTCTTTCTCTAGTAGTGATTTGGTAGTGAGGAATGTCCAACCTTTAGCATCCAACACAGAGCAGTGAAAATTATATGCGCAAGGATTTCAACAGCTTGTGTAGCAGCTGGCAAATCATGTGTAGGAAGGTTTGTTCTCTTGTCTGTGTATGTGCTAAATACTTACTGGTCCCCACCTTTTAAATATGAAATACTAAATAATGAGATTTAAAGAAATAGAAGCTCTTAGGAAAAAAATGGTTTTGTGTAATATATGCCTCATATTTCATTATGCAATGAGGATACACCTCAAATGTCAAGACAGCACTTAAAAATCATTCTTCACTCCCACACAAGATATCAACTTGGACTTCATGTGAATCCAAGGGCATTCAAACATATTTTGAAAAAACATTGGCTGGCCAGCTGTCTATAAATAGCAAAAAGAACTGAGTAACACATCAGTAGTAATAAAACTCCCATCAAATATTTGTATTAATCAACTTTAAAATTCAGCAAGTATCAGATTCCTGTAGCTGAACCTCTAACAATTATTTTCTACCACATGGACAGGAATTATGAAAATAAGTTATAGTGCATTGTCTAAATATTTTAGTACCAGTAAATAAGTGATGTAGCAAACAGAAGAAAGTACAACTCAAGAAGCCATACCTTTAAATTGAGTTTATGATTAAATAATTTTATATCAAAGTAAATTCTCATGCATTTCCAGAAGGAAAAATAAACAGTTTCCCTGCATCCCAATTCTGTAATGGATTATAAATGGAAAATTCTGAAATTAACATTTCAGAATTTCTTGTGTTAAAAATTTAAAGCAATTCATCATTTTATGGAGAATACAGAATTTCTAATAAGGTTATTTTACAAAACATTGAATGCAGCAATTATTCAGAGAGAGTGTTTACTAATCCCCAAAATGTGCCTATGTGAGCTACACCGTATAGATGTGTCTGTTTCAAACCCTGTTTCCTGCTATTCCTGAATACTCCTTTGGATTTCCTGGACTGACTTTGGACACAACTTGCTCCTTGTCTTTCTCTGGCAGTGTCTGGGCTATTGATGGAACAGCCACTGACCCAGCTCTGCTCTGCTGGCACCAAGAACCTGACAGGGGGCCCAGTCCTATTTGCACTGTGGTTGCTCACATCTTCTTTCACTTAGTATCCCTCCTCTTACTGCTGACAGGAGATTCTCAGAAAAGACTTAGGGAATTTCTAGAAAGCTGCTAAAAAATAATTGAAAATGGGGAGAGAAGTACTAGAAAATATCAGGAACATCTGCAGAAAGCAGCATGTGAATTCCTAGAATGCTCTCTGAAAACTGTGTAGGAAAAATTCCCAGAAAACAGACAGGACATTCCTAGAAAATATCAGGATTTCTAAAATGTAAGGGGAGCCCTAGAAAGTAGTGGGAAAATTCCTAGGAAGCAGTGAGTGAATTGTTTGAAAGCAGAAGGTGAATTCCTAGAAAGCTTCAGGAATATGGATAAAATGGACCGGTGTAATTACCAGAAAGCACTAGGAGAAATCAAGACAGTTCTTCCAGTGTTAAGAAAGTGTTCTTCCAGTTTGCAGAAAACCACAGAAAATGTGCCAGAAAATACCAGCATTGTTTAAAGATCCAGTTATCCTTATAAATCTTCAGAAAATATATTTTTGTACCTTCAAGCATCATATATTGTTTGTTTTGAAAACCTGATGCTTCCTTCTGGCCTTAAACACTTTTCCTTTTTATTGTCTTATTGCAAATGTTTCCTCTTTCATCATGAGGAATTGCAATTTCACAGTCAGCAGCTTGTGGTTTTAGATGAAGGAGAAGAAATTGAACTTCAAGGAAAAAAAACTTTGCTGTCATCCAAATCTCCTTTAAAAATAAAGAGCAGGGAAGAAGGAAAAAAATATAGACTCTCAGCAGACTTACTGAGAGTTTTCCATGAGAAGTTACTGGTTCTTAGTGAATCATGAATCTATTAAAATATACTCTCCTTTTTTCAGTGTATAATACCCTGGCTTGCATGCAAAGTACATGACTAGTCGGATTTGAAATTATTTAGGAGGGTGCCAAAAGAGTAGTCATGTATAGATACATCTGAAGGGGAAGATGAATCTCCAAAGTAGTGCCTGCCAAGACCTGAATATTTGTATCTATTTCTAGCAAAGTTCATCCCTACCTTTGCTCTCCAAACTCCTGTTGGCTGAAATGTTTTTCCCTTTGTTCCTGGGGGATGGCATGACCCAGCAGATTGGGCTCCCTACCCCGTCTCTGCCAGGCCCTGCTCTTGCTCTTCCAAGCACGAGTTTCCCTGGCTCCCTTTACCCCTGTGTCTGCTTTCCCTTTCGCCCAGAGCTCCCCAACCACTGTGGAGCTCTGGGAGATCTGGGAGCCAAAGGCTGGGGGGTAACTTAATAGGAGGATACCTCCTTCAGGGAGAAATCCATTTCAATAGATTTTGTACCTGAGCAGGCCCAGCAGGGCATGCTAAGGGGAACATTTCATAAATATATATTTCTTGGCGAACCTGAGAACCATATTTTCATACCAATGATGGATGAACGCACCATAGGGCTTGACCTGGCTATAAGCTTTTAAAATATTGAATAGTTACAAGCAGGCATATGAATCTCTTGGGGCATATTTCTTCTAGATAGGAAGTTCTCCATTGTAAATGGTTTAAATGCTTTAAGGCACCAGACTTTGAATTCAGCCTTCATTGCAAATGCATCTGGTTAATGTTAAATTAAAATGCTCCAGGAAATCTGTAGTTTTCACTGCATTTGTTATTTATGTAAATTTTTGGAGAGCATCCATTGCTCTAAAATCAAGTTAATTGGAAACAGAGTAACAGGCATGAACACAGTCCCAGCAGAACATTCCCTGTCTCATGCCGAACTGTTATTTTGATTATTTTTTCTAAGACATTGTCCAGATTTCTATCCTATGAAGTCTTCAGATGCCAGATGAAGGCACAATCTTTCATACTGAATCTCATCTTTTTTTCTGAAGACTATTCCTATTCAGCAAATACTTCGTAAACATTGTAAGTCAGGTTGATGTAAAGCTAAATCTGTGCTCTGGTGACTTGGGGCTTTGGCCTGCATTTGCAAGGTTTTGGGGACATTCAGAGTTCATCTAAGGCCACTGATCTATGCTGATTCACTCATCTATGGCCTGTGGAATGTGTTTCTCTAAAAAGATGACAACCCACCAGGCGCTCTGTGATGTTTCAGTGATGCTGAATTCTGACACAATGCTTTGTAGACTGCTCCCAAGTTTGATAACAGGATAGCTCACTACATGAGATCACTTTCCCCACTGCAGATTTGTGTAGTTTTGTCAAAACGTTTTCCTGCTTGGCTGAAATTTGGCTGAATTTCTTTCAGCAGAATGCAGCCCAACATGTTTGCCCAGAAAACAGTACAGCAGCATCAACAGCAGGCACCTGTGGCTAAGGATACAGAGAATTTGGGAACTATCTTTTGGCTGGTTTTTTTCCTCTTTTGAGTGAAACGGCTTTTTTTACACTGAAATGCTTTTACCAGCCTGGTTATATTGATTTTAAATTCAACAAATACAGGTTACCAGCATAGTGAGGCCAGCTCAGGCTCTAATGTTGTGCACACCTTAAGCACAAAGGTAACCAGCTCTGTGTGCTCAAACCGTGACAGATGCTGTGGTATTTTGCTCAAGGCAAACTCAGGCAAAAGAACAAACCAGTGCCAGGGGTTTTTGGGGACTAAGCTGTCCTATGTGTAACTATAGGACATATGTCCTATGCCACTCAACTAGCAGAATTGCTTAAAAATCTCAAGATTTTCTGAGACAACCAAAGAGCTGGTTTTAAAGCATCATGAAGTTTCCCTTTAGTAGGCCATGGTGATGACAGCAAGGGAGGAACTTTGGCTGCAGGACTCCTGTGGCAGTTCGCAGATGTTAATTTGCAGAAAAAGAAGCTTTAATGACAATGAGATCTATTTGCAGAGAAGGGCTTTTAGTCTGTGACTCATTTTGAAACCCTTGCAGGGCTTAGACCTTCCACATGCTGGAGTCGGAAATTATTGCTTAAGCAAGAATTATAAATAGTAGCAACAAGTAACAGGATTTGTACTTTGTGATGGGAGAAGTTATCTCAGACAGCCCAGCCCCCAGCTGGGGCAAAAGGCTGGTGTGGGCAGGGTGCCAGCAGGTGTTCCTTGGCCAGGTAACTGCAGGAACAGGTGAGGCTCATGAGCCCCAGCTGAAGACATTCATAAGTCTGTGTAACTCCTGAGACCCCAGCGAGCATTGTCAGCCGAGTGTGTGAGGAGTGTGCTCTTGTCTCTGGAGAACTGCAGCTTTCTTAGATGGCAAATCCTGCTCAGCACCCTGAGGACACAGGTATGTGTGTTCAGCCAAAGGCTGAACACTTCCAATTTTTAAAATTTTTGCTCCAAGTTTTCTTCCCTCCCTTTTGGCCATAGCTGCATCTTGTTTCCTTTGCCTTTTAGCAAGTATGGCTGGTCAGGCTGAAAAAGCAAAGAGGAGGTCTCCTGATTTCAGGAGAAAAACAGCTGCCAGGTCTGATGGGGGTATCTGCTTTTTGTGCCCCTGGGTTTGTATGGCCTCACAGCTCTTTCAATATACATGACAAGTTTTGCACTTTTTCTTCAGAAGCAGTCATAATTTTAGGGATCCCTGTCTTTCCCTGTAGGCCCTGTGGATTTTGCCAGGCACCCGACTCCTTTTTGTGGCTTGCCTTCTGCAATATGGGCACTCAAACTGAAGAGGCTTCTCTATTTTCTTCTCAGTCTTGCTCTCAGATAATGAATAGGCCTTTTAAAAGTGTCCACATTATTTCATTTTTAGTTACAGCTTGGGATAAACTTTTCATTTCATGTGGAACAGACAGTACTTGATTTGTGGCCTTGACTTTTGAAGAATTCAAGAGTAAACTATAGGCTAGTCTTTAGAAATCAAATCAAACTAGGACATGAGATATAAATTTATATCACTTTTATTTCAAAACTGAATTGATTAGATCTCTTGGATTTGAACTCAAAAAGATCTGAAAACTATAATCAATTCATAATCCTGAAAGTACTGGTTGGGTATATTCCCCAATGAGAGAGTGAATGTGGTATTTGAAAGTATCTCGGAGGAGGTCGACTATGGTTTACATATGTAAGAGGGGTTAAGTAAACTGTGTCAAGATTTTCTGCTCATATTTCACTGAGACTAAAACATGTCATCGTGTCTTTACTGGCTAATGTTTATTAAAGGTACAAATTACTTTCAAGTGAGGGCGAAGTGCTGAAGGTTAGCTTTCAAAAATGTTTCCCTCTCTGTTGATAGTTTTCTAAATCTGGGTTTTCAATGGAAATGCTGGCAAGTACTTTAAGTATTGCACATTTCCAAAGAGTTTGACTGAAGCCCACTGTTCTGATGCATTCTTTACTGCTGACAGTGTTGGCTATTACCCTGAGATAAACAGACTGAATATTGACTCTGTAATTTTTGTTGCCATGATTGTAAGCACACAACTACTGAAATATGCAAGTAATTCATGTAAGTCTAGATCAAAACAATTTAGTAGGAAAGGAATGATCAATTATCCTTGAAATGTGCAGATCCCCAAGAAAATGCAGTTATGTCCTAGGAAGAATTGAGATGGAGAAAGCGGGTGGATGTTTTATGTGGACCCATGCAGAACCTGATTAAAAACTTGCTGTAATCAGTGGGCTTGCTTTCAGTGGGAATAAGGACCTAAGTTATTGCACTGTATCAATTTCTATAGCAAATATGGGCCTAGTCAATGAATTGTGACTGCAGTTCAAAACCATCTTCCTACAGTCTGCCCCAAAGGGTTGGGCAGATTTTTGGGAACCTAAACATTCTAATGCATGTCTTGAATTTGGGGATATACTCAGTCAATTTGATATGACTCAATTTCTAGGGCACTGTTTTTATTTTCTTATGTGAATTTCAAACCATAGATAAGTGTATTTTTTATAATTTTCGTAACTCAGAGAATTTTTGGAATATGTTTTAATACTTTTTATATATACGTCAAACCATGAATGTCTGCTTTTAATTGCTGTTATAAAAGCTAAGGCACATTTATGAGAACGACTGTGATTTGATTTGAGTTTTAAGTCTTCTCTGAACATAAGGCAGACCAAAACAAACTTCTGGATCACAAATATGCAGGTTGCATTGCACCATTATTTTCAGCCATCCTGGGAGCTTATTAATTTCTCATTATATCTTTTGTCTAAATATAATTTTCTATCAAGTAATAATTAAGCGATGAGATTGCAATCCTGTTTCTCATAAGGATATGTTTAAGTGTATATATAATTCTCTATTGGTAAAGGGGACTGAGGAAACATTGCTCTGATTAAAAATCATGAGTGGATGACAAAGGAATTAGAGTGACAACATACTTGTGGTCCCGTAAGATCAAATACCACTTTGTAACAGCGTTGGGCAATGTGCTAAGGCTATACATTTATATACAGCTCTTGGTATTAGTCTGCACATTCTCATAGTATAATCAAGTCTTTTGATCGTAATTTATTTTCATAGTGCTCCTAAGACTACAAGAATATAGAATGCATGTCTCAAGTGATATCTTTTATTGCCTGGTTTTCATAATTTTTATTCTCTTTGGTCTCTGGAAGATATCTTTCTGGCCATGTGTTATTGTTTAATTTAGTGACTTTTTGTATGGACTTGCTTTGCAATTCCTGGGCTCCTAAATTTGCTTGTGACACCTATATATTAACTGCCTAGAAACCAGAAAATGTCAATATATTGACATATTTTAAACACGTTGTCCTCCATGATGTAGTGTTCATGTTTTCTCTATTATTTTAAGGCAACAGTTTCAGTACTGAGGAGATACAGAGTTTGCAAGGCTGATGGTGAGGCAAATAACAGGGGAAAAGTGTAAAATATCACATGATGTGTTTTAATTCTATTATCAGAGGCTCAAAAGAGGAAAATTTGACCTTATTACAGGTCTAGTATTTTCTTTTTGAAGAATTGAACATGATAATGTCTTGGTTTATTGTGGAGCTTTCTAGTGAATAAAAGAAATATAATTGTGGATGAAGATCCAGTGTTAAGTCATCTTTAGCAGAGCCCATAATTTTGGCCTAGCTATCATTTAAACAGTCACACTTCCATATGCTTCATTCATGCCAGCAGCCTGCTTTATCCCTGCTGCTTTGTATTTAGTCTGTTCTGAATGTGGACATAGAGAAAAACATCACTCGGGGTTCATGGGAAAGTGCTTTTATCCAGAACAAATCTTGAGGAAAACATTCTGTGTAGGTTTCCACAACTTGGCTCCCAAATTTGAAATGTCATTGCAATTTGTGCCCATTAGAAATCCTTATCACAGCTCTCCCTGGTGGCTGTCTCCACCGTTTTGTGGAGTACTTTTGCAGAATTCCGGATATGTAGATCATTTTATGGGACTATTCTGGTTTCCATGGGCAAACCTCATCTCTCTAGATTTTTGGCCCTTCAACACTGCAATAGTAAAAGGTTTTGTCCCTTGGGGAAATGTCAGATATTGAGGAAGGAGTAAACCATAAGATCAGGTCATTGCTGACCTGAGGTATTCTGATATGCTCTTTCAGTAATGAGCATTTGCTTTGCTGTCAAGATTTTATTAAGGTTCCCAGGAAAACAAAACCACCAATCAGTTTAAAAAAGAGCCCCCCATCTTCTGGTGGAGCATTAAGCTCACACTCTAGTGTGGGTCACTTTGCCATGTCCTGGCTCCTTCCCTGCAGCTCCATTAGCTGGCAGCTTGTGGTGTAGTGGAAGCCTCTTGCCCCACAGCCTCTTGCATAGAAGAGAACCAGCTACCTTTGTATCTTTAAAAATACTTCAAAACTGGTGGCACTTCTTTATATGAGCACAACAAATAACCTAAAAATAGGACTATAGCTGGAATGTGAGCTATTCAACATGAATTAATGTGTTTGTAAAAAGCCTAGGGATTTTTGATGGGCTTGTGAGATACACATGACCTTTTCATGATGCTCCCTAGAGATACTAGTCATCCTGTCCAAAAGCAGCATGAAGTTTTTCAGGGTACACAAACAGTGTAATTAGGGCACTTTGAGCCTGGTAATGGGGTATGAATGTTGTAGTCCTGCTCAGATGGCCTTTCCAAGTATACCACAGTTTTCAAATACTGTGACTATTGGTGCAATTCGTGCAAGGGTCTTATATCTCTGGATGCAACTAAGTTTTGTGCTTTCAGTGTAAAATGTAATGAGTCACTTTCTTCTTTTAGCAAGCTTATGCCGTGTGCTTCTCCAGGTCACAAGGAGCTGAAACTGTGTGCCTGGAGCACGGTGATCTCAGTTTACTGGAAATCCATCCAGTTGCCAAAGCCAGCCTTCATACTCAACGTTAGTTATAAATTCTATTATATATTAGAATTCCCAGAGAGATCAGGGACTGCACAAATGGTGCAGGTTAATATAGCTCCCCTAAAACAGAGGGCTGAGTTCAGGATCAAAGATTATGATGGAGTAGCACAGGAAAGCTGTGCTGTGGTCATTATCATAGCAGTGCTGTGGGGCCTCATCATTGTGCTTAGCATCACACAAACACATAGCAAAAAAATCTTGTCACTCAGTCCTTGCCTCCTAATTATTGTCCTCACCACTTGGACACAGACAGCCTGAGTGTCCTGAGGGTGGCCTTTCCTATGTCCATTGCTTTTGCTCACTCCATTTCACACTTACTCTGCTTCTGACTGCAGAAGGCACGCCTCTATGAAAACACAATAGACCTCGTTCTTACAAATTACTTTTTAAGAGCTCTTAAGATTTTCAAAATGTCCTAATTATGATATTCAAATAAGCAAGCAGCCAGATGAATACATAGTCCATGTATTCAAGACTGAGACACATAAACAAAATGTTCAGAATTAATGTGATCTTGCCATACTCATCACACTTACAATGTAGATTTTATGTCAAAATAATATTTCTCTAGCATTTATAGCACTATGTCACTGTCTTGAAAAAAATAATACAGTAAGTAATGGTGGTAAACAACATCCTCTCCAAATGAAACTTAAAAACAGGCTTTGCTTAAAAAAATCTACTAGTGAGTATGGGGCTATTATGAATAGTGCTCTGGCTTTTGATACATAACTGACATGTATCAGTTATGTATCAGGTGCTGCAGAGTTGATACTCTGAAAAAAGTGTTCTTTAAAGGGCTGCCTTTCACCAGGAACTCCTCTTTGACAGGTAAATGCTTGTGGCAACAGCCTCGGCAATGTACACTAATCTCTTCTGTATGTGTCTAATAGCTGTTGGCCAGAGGTGCCCAGCAGACAAGTTCCATGCCTGAGGCATCTCCTTATGCTTAAATGATACAATAGATTTTTTTTTTCAGTCTAAGCTTTTATCTGGCTATCAGAGCAGCTGGACACCTTTAGTCAGCACTGAACCCCTCCTAGATAGGCTGGTGGTCCTCTTCCTCCATAACAATGAAGCTGAGGCAGCACTAGAGCCTTTGTGCTAGACACTGCTTTTGATAAAGCTGCCCTACAGAAGAAAGGATTGTTCTGACAGTGAAAAACTTCCCAAAGTTACTGCAGAGGGAAGGTTTGTGGGATGAAGCCCTCCAGAGCTGATTCAACTGCAATTTTTTTAGAAGCCTGGTGTGTAAAGCTTCGCTCTTCCACAGCCCAGCACACCACATGCCTGTGGGGAGCATCACTGTGTATACCAGGGCAGAGGAGGGAGATGATCATGAAGGAAGATGTGTTTATTATCAGACCAAATAAGAGCACACAGGAAAGGGCCTCCTTTGTGTTTATTTAAAAATAAATATTGAAGAGTTGGAACAGAGGAGCAACAGTCAAAATGATGACAGTAGCAAAGTTCATAGCCAGAGACTGTGATGTTACAAATTTATTAAGAAAAATAAGTTTGAAAGTAAAACAAACTAGTTATTTTTGAGTATGGTTATCTCAGCCATGGTAACATTAAAACACCATCAGAGAGGCTCAGGTCATAGTTCTTTTACAACTTTTCACTTTTCTAGGCTGTAAACAGCTGCTATTTGGGCATGAAGTTAAGTTTCTACATGTGAAGAGAGCTTCTGACATGCCTTGGTTTCCCCGGATAGCTGTACTCTGAAGTTCACTTGG
>VYXF01010846.1:1793028-1833578 GCA_013397295.1 Polioptila caerulea | reverse complement strand
TTTTTTTTTTTTTTTTAGAGAGCCTCTGACTTTCTAATTGCTAATGAAATTACCTGAAGCCAGATATACAAGAAGAACCCTGTTAAGCCTAAACATTTTCTGTCCCGAATCTGGAAGGCAAGCTGATTGTTAGTGATTTATGTGTCATATCCTGTAATACAGTGTTTCTCAGGGTCAGTCTTGTACAACAAATAAAATCCACCAATACCTGAACTATGTCTCTTGTTCTAGGATTTCCCTAGCAGGAAATCCAAATCCCATGTACTGTAGATCTGCCCTAGTGAGATAATTATTGTTCTGTCCAGATTGCTGTAAGCAACACATCTGATCAAAGGCAAGGGGAGAGTGTAATTGCCATGTGAATTGTTGGAAGTCCAGTTTGCTAGCAGGATATGTTTTGAAATTGCATGGAACCACATGTGTTTTGAAATCTGCCTCGAAATTGATTTTTGACTTCATGTAATTGGAATATTTTGTGTGGGGTCTGATGCTCAGTGGATGTAGAAGACTTCTGCAAGACAGGAGCCTAAGAGAGAACCAGAGGCTTGCTAACAGTTGTATCAGAAAAGCAGGTGAAAAACTTGGAAGAAGAAAAGGCTATGGGTCCACTTTCAGGTGTGATAAATATTTTAGTTGTTTTAAAAATATATGGTTGACTTCCTGTGTTGAATTTCAAAGAACCACCTGTGATAGCAAATGGGGCTTAAAATGGCTTCCATTTTAAGGAAGCATTTTGTCTTTTTGTGTCAGAACTGATTGAAATATGTGTGTATTCATATCCCTATTTTGTTCAGCCATCATATATTTTCTTGGGTTAGGAGCCTCTGAGGTATTTGCATGTGTGTTACATTTGCAAATGGCCTATGCCTTTGAAGCATTCATAGCTGTGAAGATAATGTGATTCTGAATCAAAGTTTTCCTGTTCTGCTTTCTTCCTCGAAGACTTGTTGGGGGAGCCTTTGCACTTGCTTTATCCCTTGAGATTCCATGGAAATCTGGCAGCTGGATTCAAATCTCTTTTTATTTGTTTGATAGCTGTTCTACAGTGCAAGCATCTTCGGAAATATGTTGATTCTATACCCTGAATGACATGAACCCCCAGGGGAATACACGTGTATGACATTAAATTCTCCCTGCACTGAAGCCAAACAGGCTTCCTGCCTTAAGGTGGCAGAATGGTTGTGTAGCAGAAGTCTCCTGCAGGGTGCAGCCATCAGTTGCTAATGTCTCGAACATCTGAGGGGGAAATGAAGGTGAAACAGTTTTTGTCTTTATATTGTGCGGTTTTAACGGAAAGGTTCATACTGCCTCTTTGAGCAGTTGCAGGAGGGTTCACTGGACTGGAAATTTATTAAGTTACTACTGTGCTTTCCCTTTTCTCCACTGAGTTTTCCATTCTTCCCCCCTGTGCCCCACCCTTGATTTCCCCCCCCTTCTTTTAATAATTTAAAGATACTCAAATAATCAGATTTTGTTCCTCTGTTGTGGAAAACGCCACCACCACAATTTAATCCTTTTATTCTAAAATAAATTTCTTTTGTAAGTCTATTTAAAAGGCATTAACAAAACACCTGCCTCTTTAATTTAGCAATGCTTGTTGCCAAGCATGCTTGGGCTTCATGTTTGTTATCTGATGCCTTGGTCATGCTACAGAAAGTGTTGCATCTGTTCAGTTCTGGCTGAGATTGTTCATTTCCTTCTATTCAGATGCTAACTTTTCAAGTCTTAACATATTGTTTACTTTGCTGCTTTTTCATTCACAGCCATGTTTAGAATGGGAAGGCAGGCAAGGTTTCCTGAGAAGAGTTAAGTAAAACAAAGTGCTGTTGTTTCTGAGGGTGTGGAAAGTGTTCTTCACTGATTAGACTATCATGTGCCTAATGCTGAGGAAATAATAGTATTAATGTGCCCAAACCAGTCCTCTTAATGGTACTGAGAATGTCAGAATTTGCACCCAAGAAATACATACGTGTCTGATAGGTGATCAGAAGTCAACGCTGATATAAGCTGCTGGTTATTCATATTCCCTATCTGAGAGACCTTTGGAAGGAAGTTGTGGTCAGCAAAGAGATAAATATGTCATGTCCAGCTTAGTACTACATGGATTTCTCTAATATTTGATTCAAATATACAAAGAAACTCCATATTTATCTACTACTTTCTCCTCTGAGACTATGTTATCAGATGATGCAAACAAGCAAAGGCATTAACACTTCACAGAATAATAATTAAAAATACTTGTTTAACAAGTTGTAAGTGCAAAATAGAAGACAGAAGTCCAAATTACTAACTGTGGGACGCTGCATTTTTTTTCTTGGATAATCCTGGGATATTTTTAATAGTGGTTTGAAAAAGAAGGCTATTAAAATTGTGCATGTTTTAAAGCAGCATTCTCTTATGCAATAACAATTGTGCTAAGCAGAAAAAGAGCAGCTGTTACTGGAAGTTAGTTAATTGTTGTATTTTCCAGCACAAGGTTGTTTGGTGGGAACAGCGGAGAAAAAAATGCAAGCAACTGCCAAAAAACCAAGCATGTGTGATGAAACTTGAATTTGCTCTCATGAGAACTTTCTAAGGTTCATAAGTAACTGAGGAAAGCATGCTGTATTTCAATCTCTGGAGATGTATTGTGCTGTATGGAGACAGAGCACAGCACACAGTGTTGGCAGAAGAGGGAAAGGAGAACAGAAAGTCACAAAGACTGATAGAGGGTAAGGCTCATCAGGATGGACAGAGGATAAAATGCCTGCTGCTACTTCGTATACTTTTGTTGAGGGTTTGTTTGGTTTTCTTTGTTTTTCTTTTGTGCTTCTCAGAGTAACTTTGAAGCACCTATCCTTTCCCTGGCTCCCACAGCACAGGTTTTCCTGTGCTTTTTAAAGGAAGCAAGCCAAGCATGCCCCTGTTACAAATCTGTAGAGGAGAAGATGGATAAACTGGCCAGGGGCACTTTGTAAGCCCTCCAGGCCAAATCTGATGTGATACATGTATGCCTAAAAGCAATCTCTGAAGAGGGACTTGAGCAAAATATCCCTCATGGGCTCTGGCTGTTGTTAGAGTAGTGGGAAGGCTGTGGCAGAACGTGTCCCTGGGCAGGCTGCAGGCAGGAAGGGGAGAAGAGCCAGGGCAGGAGGCCCTGGTTATATGGGTGCCTCTTGGCCTAACACTGCTCTGCTCTGGCACTGCTGCTGAGCCACAGAATCTGCCACAGGCTCTGGGAATGCAGCTTGTTAGTCCATCTGTTCTTCAGCACAAGGCTATAAAACATTGTAGGTCATTACAGGCAGCTATTTATTTCTTAAGTCCTTAGGTGCTGAAGGGGAGATTTCTTATATAGATATAAAAATAGCACTGGAATGCATTTATTAGGGATTGACTGTATTTATTTTAAACCACAATATTTGAACATTCAGATCCACAGACAGAACTCCAAGAAAGTACAATATCTGCCATACTCTGAGTTCAGCTCTCTGATCACTTATCCTTGCCTGCATTGCCCTCCATTGTGAATAATTTCACTGACTTCAATAAAACAACATGCAGTAGCCAACTTTTAACTCAGTACCATTTGCAGCTTTCCAAATTACTCCAGTACTAAGTTTAGCTCTAAAGAACAAACACACTCCTCCTAAAAAGAACAAACACAAAATGAAAGTTGAGCAATGCCCTGAAATTAATTTCTTTCAACATTAAAATCAAGACTGATTACTATGAACTCATTAATCAAAATGTCTTTCAGCTAGAAAAACTTGTTGCCAACTGTTCTTATTATTAGGTTAACATAAGTGTGACTACTGAATATCAGTTGATATTAGGAAATTGCATAGTTTGTGCAAAGTCAAAATACTTTTTTGTTTTTCATAAAACAGCTAATGTCTGTATAAGTTTATGGAATGAGGTGATTGTTGTTGTTCCCGTTACTTTATGGAGATACTGGTCATGGTTTTGTAATAAAGGTTCAGCTGAGGTTTGTCCTGAAAGCAGGAATTAATTCCTTGAAATTTAACTTGTCAATCAGAAAAGGGTCTATAACACCTTGTTACTGAATGGAATTCTGGCTTTTGTGAATCCAGGATGAGTTGTGATGTTAATACCATGCGTCCCCAAAGAATTTACAAAATATTGAATGATTGATAAAAATTTAAGTTATTTAGGCAAATACAGAATTGGCAACAATTTGAAAGCATATTTAAAACATTGTTATACTATCACACTAGTGTTACTGCTTAAAGATTTGCATGTTAAGAACACCAGACAACTAAATGTCACTCATACAGAAATTCTGTGCATAGGAATGGCATGAGTAGGAAAAACAAGATTTTGTTTTACAGACAGAACATGTTGTGATCAAAAGGATTTTGAGAAAATGAACAACTTTATGTACCTTGGCCAATGTACAGGCATACAGTGAGTGTGGGCTAGTCCCTGAGTAGGCTGTATAAATAAACTGTCCCTTTCTCATTCCTGACCTGCATTCTCCTTTTTCCCATGTTTTCTGTGGTGGATTGAAGAAACAATATGGTGATGCATATGGAGCCTACTGAGTATGTAAAATTCTAACACAAGTGATAACCTGCCCCTACCATTTTGGATAAAATTGGTTACTTCTGGTTAATTAGCTGTTTATTTTTATTTTCTGCATAGATATTTCGTATAAGATGTTGGTGTCAGTGGAAGGGTAAGTGCTTTCCAGAGCTGAGGGCAGCCCTCAGACTGTTTCTACCTCTGTAACTCCTTTCCAGATGTCGAAGGTTGGCAGCTACCTGGGAGTGCTCCTGCCCAGGGAGATAGCCAAGGGGTGAGACAGCGCTCACTGCAAGGGGTGGGGTAAAACAAAGGATCAATTTGCAGCTGCATTTACACCCCATCTTGCTTTATGTAGTGCAGTTTATCAATATGCAGGACAGAGGATCTAGCTTGTCTCTGCTGCCATCAAAAGGTCTAAAATTAGGACTAATTTTCACATTTTATTTTTGATTCTTTGCTCAGACTCAGAACTGTCTTTATAAGTCTCTCCCATCTCATTCCTGAGACTCTCTAGCCAGTGATACAAGCATACAGTCAAATGTGCATGGATATAGCAGAGTTTGACACACTAAAAGAAATGAGCGTTTTGCACAGGCCTGATGTGTCTCTGGGCAGCCTGAGTTCATTACAGTTATGTAAGTTTTCTTAAAAACATAATTAAAATCAGAATTATACTCCCCCAAGTATAATGCAATATCTGACTTGGAGCTGCAGCAAGAAGAGCTTTGCTCGACCTGCTATTTCTGTCCCTTTGCTACCATGAATTTGGCATGGCATCCCAGGGAGCATGAGCAAGACAAGCAGTGACAAAGGCCTGATCAGCCCAAATGCCGAGGCAAGTTCTGACCATGGTATTCTGTAAACATCTTCAGCAGATACTGCGTGGAAGTGCACAGGCTATTAGTGGCAACACAAAGGGCTCCTCACTTCAGGAGTGAAATCAGAAATGTAGTGTGGAATTTGAGAGAGCAGAGTTACAGGAATCCAATGAGAAGAGCACCCTGGGCTGAGTGAACTGAACTGGTGCTCTGAAGTTTAGCCAGGAAAGTAGCTCAGGAGCATTGCTGAATCGGATGTCTGTTTATTCATGATCACCACCACCAACCATGGATACATGTATAGATAATAGAAATAAACTTTCATTTATCTGAATACATTCAATTCACAATGATTAGGCAGAAATAATTTCATTTTCAAGGCTGGATATTTAGGAAGGGGTGTATGCCCAACCATTTCTCTTCAGTGAGAGAGAGCCCACACATCAGAACTCTGATGTGGATCTGGCCTTCCTTGGGGAATTCTGATCTAGGACTAGCTCTGAGACTAGTTTCTAATTTTAATTACTGCTACCACATTAAAAATTGCTCCCACGATGCGGATGAAACCCACCTATATAAATCAGCAGCAGGAGGACACTTTAAAGCTTATACAGACATAGGCTTTGTGCTGACCTCTGCACAGCATCAGCCTCTCGCTGGGCCATCTCCACAGGAATGAATTGTATCCAGAAAGCACAACAGAAGAGATTCAGATTAGTATTCTACATAAGGATTTTAATATTGGGTAGCGCAAAGGTCAAGTAAATAGTCTAAAAATAACTAAGCATTAATGCTATGAAAACCCTGTGCAGAAGTTACCCTTTGTCTCTTTGGTAATGATCTTACAACAGTTTTTGCCTTTTGTGATCTTACTGTGAGTTACTAAACCTAATCACCGAGCAGTTGATTTCTCGTTGGTCAATAATGGCTCCACAAAATTTAGTTATTTTAAACTGTTTCAATTGCCATTTAGCCAATTTGGGTATTCTTCTAAATGTTTAGGCAAGCCATTCTTAAGAATTGAGTGGTGCTCTTGCACATTAATTCAGCACTGAACCCATTACCTAGCTATGCATGCAGTTTTGTATCAAGATCTCAACTATTTTCATGTTTAAGATCATATGAGCTGAATTAACAGGTCAGTGCATCATCTCACTCTGATTGCATCTAGGACATAACTTGATCTAAAAGCCCTATGAAAAGGACAGTTTAGCCTTCCCATGCTCAAGATACCAAGTTTGATGTGATCAGCCCAATGTTTCATAGAAAGACTTCAGTTTTTAACTTCTATACAGAATTTCTGCTTTGAAAGGTGAATTTCTAATTTTGAGGCATAGGGGTTTCATACAGTGGTCCAAACAACCATTTGCATAAAAACTGCACAACAAAATGACAGAGAAAATTCTTTGCTGCTTATGCCATATTGGTCAATTCATATTTAGTGTGCGCATCATTTTCTTCTGACTGAGGATCTGAGTGATGAATTTCAATAAAAATGATATAGATCATTGCTCCAAGTATACCTCCCAACAGAGGTGCAACTATAGGAACCCACCACCAATTATTACCAGCCCTGTAAGACAAAAAGAACAAGAATTAGTGTTATTTGTTACTCTAGTGAACACCTTTCTGTGTATTAGTCACTGAACAGATCCAGTAGTGTGCTGCTTGCTGTAGTCTAGACCTTTCAAATTTGTCTCACGTGTCTGGAAATGGGTGACACCCCTGTCTGCCCTACCCAGGCTGGTTCTGATTGAAATGCTAAATAACAAGCACCAGATGTGTTGGTCTGTGTGCTGTACTTGCATTTTAGAAAATAAAGCCTTTTTACTGCATATCTATTTGGGGACAGAGGGTGATTTCTCCCTTGTGAAAAGCACGTTTCACTGACTTGCAGTGAAATGAACAGGGATGTATTTATTGCCCAGCACTCTTGACTTGTCCTGTCCCCAGATACTTGTAAATAGATTTTCAGGATGTTACAAAAGTGGCTTTTTTCATCTGCATGGAAACGTGCAAGTTCACACTTGCAATAGTAGATACTATCTTCCTCTTGATGAATGTAATAGATTAAACTAAATTTTGAGTATATTTACCTTAAGCAATGTAATAAAATACAGTGACTGAAAAGTTGATTATTCTTTACTAGAGTGGTCAAGATTCAAATTTCATGATTTAGTGTCTTATCTCTATGTTTAAAATGCGGTATCTTTCAGCAAGAGGCAAATAAATGCTCAGAAGTTTTATACACCTAAAACTTAATCTTAGAATTTTTGTATTCACTAGAAGTCCAGCATGCTGATTCCACTGAAATGTTTACAATTGCACATTTACTAGGATTTAATTTTAAATGTGTAGGTTTACAGGCACATTTAAAGTAAGAAGTCCACCATGGAACTGTATAAAACAATAAATAACAACCTCTTTATGCAGGAATATTGGGCTGGTAGAATTGCTCTTCTTTTCCTAGAGGTCCACATTCAGACAGTAAATAACTGAGTATCCATTTCAGAGCACAGAGTCTTTTAACTGTACTGATGCATTAAGGTGTTTTGATTTGATAGCATGCTGTATTAATTGAATATGTGAGTCTCCATGGAAAATCCAGCTACCTCAATTTCATGCATATTGAAAACGGAGATTTTTTTTTTCCTCCCAGAAATACAAAGGGACAAATTAATCTATGAGAGGAACTTTACTGGAAGCTGCAGGGGAACTTTTAAACTGTCAGAATAATTATTCAGCACTCAGTTGTATAGATTTATGTAGAAGTGAACTTGTGTTTGTTACAATGCAAAAATAGAACTGAGAGAATGTCAGTGCCCTGTTGATTATACTGTTCCTGCTAATGCCTTGGGTGCCTTGTGTTTTACCTTTGGAATTATTTCTATTTTGCCCTGAGGATATAAAATAACTTCTGATGTTGTTTTACTGAGTTTATAAATCTGCTTGGTTTTGAATCATGAATGGTTGTTGAGCACTTGAATTTCTGGAACAAGCATGGACTAAGGTTTTATTCAATTAATCAGCAGAACAAAAGCTATATCAAGTACTTGCATGTGTTCTTCTGTGTGATGTGTTTATACTCGGGTGTGTAATGAAGGTGTTTCTTGGCAGGTTTCTCTCAGCTTGTTCCGTGAACTGGGCTGTGCTTTGTCAGCTCCTGCCTGACCTCCAAATCACGGCCTGCATTTGCAGCAGCTGCTGTCAGCTGTGCCTTGGATGCCCTGTGCCCAAAGGTGTAAAGCCTTTGTAGAGGGTGCTGCCAAAACTTCCATGAGATCAGGACCCAGCCGAGTAGGAGTTTCCATGACACTCGGTGCTCTGTCATGGGCACAGGAGCAAGAACTCCCTGTGACAAGCACAGGTCACCAAAGGTCCCTGAGTGCCCTCAGCCCCTGGCTGTAGCAGTGCCCGGCTTTGCTACCAGCCGGGGAGGAGAGCGCCCAGCCCCGCCTCTGCCCTGGCCAGGGCCACGGGGCGGAGGGGGACGGGCCTGGCCCGCTGAACTGCGCTTAGCTGCGGAAATTCCCGGGAAACTGCAGTGTCTAAGCTACGGGGACTGGCAACTCGGGCTCCTTTAAATTGCAGATACACCTTTCACTAGCCGCTGCTGCGGGAAAGGGAGATGCCGCTGTTCGTGAGGTAATCCTGGCTGCAGGGCTGCCCTCCGGGAAGAATGCTAAATGCTTCCGAGGCCGCTTTGCCATCCAAATGCCTGTGCAGACAAGAGATGCGCCTCCTGACCTTTCCCGAAGTGCACTTGAGTTTGCTGCTGCCGCCTTGTCCCCGGAGCGGGCGGCCACGAGGTGTCAGCGTTACCGCGCCGAGCGGCGAGCCGGGCTGAGGCATCCCGGGCTACCTGCAAACGCTGCCTCGAAATACTGCTCCGGAGAGCCCTACCTCTCTCTCTCTCTCTTGTTGCTCTTTCGTGCTTGGTTTTGCTTGTCAAAATCCAGTGTGGTATTTGGACTCAACGCTCTGGCTGTTTTCTCACTACAGACAATATTTTGCTCCCCAGACTTTTCTTAAATTTAGCAGAATGTTAAGCATGTGCTTAAGAAAGACTCCTGGTTTTCTGATGGGAGCCTTTAACCAAAACAAACCATTTGCTTGGACTAGGGAAACCACACCATTGCTTGTTTCTTCTGGCTTGGTTTTGGGGAAAATGCTCCTTCAGTTGTCTTTGTGCAAGATGTAGTAACAGCAACATTTAGAAAAATCCTGCTCAAATGTATTGCTATCTGCACAATTCCATGGCCCAGCAGAAGAGTTTCCCTCCAGTCTAGTTCCCTGCCCGAGAACACGCTAAAACCAGCATTTACTACACCTGCAAGCCTAAAGAAGGGGTGAGGGCATTTCTCTGCTCTGTAATTATCTCAATGTTTAGAGCTTTTGCTTGGGAACAGTGTAGAAAGTCTTGCTATTCTGTATCTGATCTCTTCCAAAGTGAGGCTTTCCCGTTGGTCCCCGGCTCTTCAGTAGGCAGCGCTTGAACATTCACTGACTCGATTGCCTTGGGAGTTGCTTCCATCCTCCCCACAAAGAACGTTCAGTGTCTCCTGAACAATTCCTACTGTTTGTCACAGCCCTCCTGTCTCTGTGGAGGTTTCATGCTCAGGTCCCAGTTTTGGACATGCCTTTACTAGAGAGCTTAAGCACCTGTCTCCAGGTTGTGAATTCTATTTAAATGAATATATCCAAGGTTTATTTGTCAGCTGTTGCTGCACCCCTTTAAGTTGCTCAGGCACAGCAGAGCATCAGGCAATTTAGGATCTGAACTATAATAATTCAGGCTTTTCCGTGGCTCTTCCAGCTACCTAAAAGGGATCAAGTTCTTCCTAAGTCTCACCTGTGCAGTAAATAAATAAGAATGGATTCCTGTTGAATCATTCCCTTGGGCTTGGTTATATTTTTAGTCTTTTAACTGAAGGCAGGGAGGAAGATTTCTTCCTCAGTTTTTCACATCCCTTATATTGCTGTAAATTTATTCTGGCAAGGATCAGAGATCTTGTATCTTATTTTTTATGTTCACATATTAAAATTTCTTAACAAGATCTTTACAGTGGGACTGCATTTCCTCTCTTAAATGAAACCTTAAACTACACTAGGAAAGAGTCCATATTGTTATAGATGTAGAGTTTTCTTGTAGTTTTTTTAATGTAACTGAGTATGACCATACTTTTAGAGAGAAGGGGAATTCACAGGTATTCTGTGACTAGATTCCAGTACAATCAGGCTTCCAAACTTTCAGTAATGTAATAGCCAACTTCATATGTTACCAATTATAGAATGACACTGTGGCTAATACCACAGTCAACAACTACTTGTAATTACACAGGTATGAGGGAGGAGAATCCTGAGTGTGGGATGTCACTCTGTCTGTCCTTTTTTAAAAAAGTGCAGTTCCATGGTGCAGTGGTAAGAGCTACTGGGGGGGCAAAGTTTGTAGGTAACCAGACCAATGAACAGATCTTCCACCAGCAGCTCACCAGAGCTGGGCCGCATGCAGCCTTGGCTCTGGCCTATACTGTGCCTGTGTGCATGCTTCAGCTGTGCCGTGCCTGACTTTTTTTGTATGAGAAAAGCTTTGCTGTTGCTTTCCTCAAATAAGAGACATGATTTGTGTAAATAGAATTCATACTGAATAAATAGAGATTATTTGTGCTTCTTTTATTTCTTGCTAAAATAAAATCTCTACTAACCAGAGCTCTCCAGTGGCCTTCAGTACTACTGGGGATTCCTACTTGTAAATGACTGGGAAAACAAACAATACAAAAATAAACCAAAAGATCTGCTTCCAGATGACAGATTGCTCTTACTTAGATACCCTAGAGTGCCTCTTCCCCTGGATACATGTAAGATGTGGATTTGATGTGTGGTAATTAGCAGTGCGTTGGGCCAGCCAAGAGTGTGTGTGCACACGGGGATCTGAGAGGGCTCTGAAATGTGGGAAAATGAAGGGAGCTTTTTCTTTCACTCCTTTGCTCCCAGCCAGGAAGTCAGGCTTTTAGGTTGTTGTATATTTCTGCAGTAACTCAGAAGTAATCATAGGCTAAATCAATCTGATATGTCTCTGTTTTTTACAACACCCAATAAATATTCCCACCTAATTCTCTCCTGATTTTTTTTTTTTTTTTTTTCTTTTCTGAAAGCTTTGGGACACAAAAAAGAAAGCACTCTTATTTTCAGTGACCTCTAAGAAGCTGTAATATTTTGGGAAAGGTCTTCTTGAAACAATGATTGATATTAGAGATTATGCATGTTTGATTTGCCCTAGGAGCAGGAAATCCTTTTTAAAGCCCAGTTCCTAGAGGATATCTGGCTTAAAGTGCATGAATAGCTGCTTCTGGTATGCAAAGAATTACCTGTATGTATATAAAGTATGACTTGGTACCATGTTGAATCAGGATCTTACTTTCCTAGAAACAACTTTAGCCAGGAGCATTTGACTTCATCTCCAGGCATACTTACGTGAATACTTCCATCCCCCATCCTGCAATGGCTGTGAAGAGCCTTGGGCCAAGATCCCTGGCTGGGTTCATGGCACAGCCACTGTTCATTCCCAAGGAGCAAGTAAGAACAATTATAAGAAGTCCTACTGCAATTGGCTCCAGGCCCTTGGGTACGCTGTTATTTTTGGTGTCAGAAATAGCAAATATAGCCAGAAGAAGAACAGCTGTTGACATCACCTGGCCATGGAAAAGAAAAGAATGTTGAATAAATATGTGTAGATTCTTTCCAATAATGAAAAGAGGGGCTATGGCAGCTCTGTGGATTGGAGTGGCTTAGAGTTGGTATTTAGTTTTATCCCACTACACAGAATAACAAAATTTGGAACTCAGTGACTTTCTACTTCACAGTAATGAGAAGTTTTGATATCTGTGCCGAAAGACAAAGACAAGAAATGTGCTGAGGACATTTGAAAAAAAACCAACAAAAAAACCTGCAATAGCCAGGTGGGGAAAGAACAGAGGATTTAAAGGGCATCTCCTTTGTGAGGTCTAATGCTTTGTTTCCACATTTTTTGTCCTGTTTTATTTTTTTATTCACTCAATTTTGGGTAGTTCTTCCACTATAATGCAATCAGTTCCATTGATATAGAAGTGTTTTATGCATGTAGTTTATGCTGGTAAATTAGACTATGCATTAAGATATACATCTCTTTATCTGAGTATTGCATAACATCAGAAGAAAAAGTGAAATCTGCAAAGTCAAAACTGAGCAGCTAAATTTAGGAAGTACCCAAATTAGGGTTGCATGTATAACTTCACCATGAACTCTGTATTGCATATGCTAATTGAGCTGATGAAGAAAATTTTCTTGGAATTACTTCAATGCAAGTACAGCTCTGCTTAAATCAAATTCTTTGTCAATGTTGATTTTGCTAATAATTAACTTGATGGGAAAACAGACAAAAGCTTCAGTGATGTCAAAATGTTCAATTTTGGTACTGATTTGAAGAAGCTTAAGTTTGAGGGGTTTAAAAATTGTTTTTTGTCTGCTTTTAAGTTTGTTTTGAAACATGCAAGGGTAAAAAATATCTTAGGGAAAAATCTGTTGACTGATCCAAAGATCAGAACTGTCTTTCTTACAAAACTTCAAAATAGTGTTTAGATTTTTTTGAAGCCAGATTGCACAATCTTTTATGTAATGAATTTCTGTGTTCAGGCCATCCCTTGTTTTTCATACCTTACTTATACAGTATTTATTTCATGTTTTCCCAAAGAAGAAAGGTAATTTGATGAGAAGTATATAAAAGATATGAAACTTAGTTTTTTTTGCTGTTGCGTGAGTGGAATTAAAGGACACAGCTTAGAAATTAAGTTGAGGATTTTTCAGATTCAGTCATTTGAAAAATAAATACTACAAATCTATCTGCAAAAGGAAGGTTAGAGAGGAGGCTTGTGGAAGCAGGAAGCTCAGTTGTTCAGGGTGTGTTAAACTGTCTGCTTAAGCATTATTTAAGGAATAATAGGTCCACAAAATGGGCTGGATTTTGATGTAAATGGACATGACTCTGCTGAGATTTATGGAGAAACATTGATTTATGCTGAGCAAAACCTCTTACATGTATTGCTTTAAAGACATTTTGAGTGCAACAGTTAAGATGATGTATGAGAAAAGAACAACTTGAAATTATTTTGCTTGTAAAATATTACTAAAATGTAACCCCCTGCAAACAGTGTTGCATTCCCATTGTGTTGTACAAGGGAACATCTGGCCGAAATGGTGAGATTTTGCACTCTTTTTAGATCTATGTGGTTTTTTACTGCCTGGCTTTACAGGTTTTTTATGTTTCATTTGTAGAATTAAGACAGCAGGTGCACTTACCTGATCTGCAAATCCGTTTACAAGGGACAGATAGGGAGCTGGATATGTTGCAAATATGTGGGCTGTTGCATTAGGTCCTGTGACTTCAAGTTTTCCATCACTGTACTCCATAAAGGCATCTATAGAAAAAAAACGGTGACTGCTTGCATTTCTCCATAAACTTTTCTGGGTTTTCTAGGGCTAGAATATATGTGATATGTCCGAGCACTTCACATTCTCCACTGAAACTGATCTCTAAGGTCCCTTCCAACCCAAATCATTTGGTGATTCTCTGACCTGTTTTTTCCTGGGAGCACCATGGATTCGAGGTGATGTACTCCTCATACCCTCCTGTCTCATCTCTCCTCCTGTGCCTTGAAGTACTCATTTTATGTACCACAGCTTTCTGAATGGGATTGTTGTCCCCTGCTCAAAGCTCCAAACTCAGTGCCAAGGAGCATTTTCTGATTCTGAATACAGAAGTATTATTCTGCAAGATGTGCTAAATTTTGTCGTGATGATCCAAGAAATGCACAGCACCCTGATTGTGCAGTTGTGGATTCCCAGGCACCAGGAGATACTGCTATTCCGTTTGACAATTGTGCAGCTCTAGAAATAGGAAGATATTAAGGTGGGGTACTCAAATTGTCATAGACAGACATGAGTGACAAACTCTAATCCATTATTTTATTAGTGGCTCTGGTGATGGGATGATACTTGTGAATAGAGAAACAGCTCACCATCTCCCATGGAAGTCATGGTGAGGGTGATAAGCTCCTTGTGAAGCTCGTAGACATATCTATTTCTCTTTGTTTCTGTTTCTTCTAGCTTTGCTTAAAGCTACAACAAGAGTGCAGGGAATTAGTTGTTTACTTTGAACAGGCTCTCACCTGAAGTGTCAGGTAATTCTGTGGCATTTAACTATTATGGGGTGGGGGGGAAGGGATGATCTCCTGTGTCTGTTTTTCTACCAGTGGGCCTCAAAGAGTACATGACAGTCCTGCAAGTTGCAGGCAATAAAAACTACAGAAGAGGTTTGGAAATTATTTAGAGCAAGAGGAGGACTTGAGCAGAGATAGAGATATGAGAAAATCCTGCACTCCTGAATGTGAGGAAGATGTCCCTAACCTAGACCTAAGCTTCCTATTTTGGCTCCCTACCCTACTGCTGGCCTTGTGGCAGAATACAGTGACTCCCCTGCCAACCCCATATACGTGTTGCCACACTGCTGCTTCTTGGCCACAGCCCTAATTCTCGCTGTCAGGCTTGAGGGGGACTTAAATTCAGATTGAAATCTTGTTCCAGAATTCCAGTTTCCAAAGTCTAACATTAACCTTAAAAAAAGTAAACAATAGGTTCCCCCCCAGACAAACAAATACAAAAAATACACCAAGCCCAAAACAGTTACCATGGTTTCTGAAGATTTTCCTCTTCGGGATTACTGTGGGTACTGAGCACTGAGCTGACATACAAGGGGCATTTCCATTTTTGTTCTTCCTGTGCTGCACCTAGACCCAGCACAGTCTGCAGACGTAATGCTCATAGGAGATGTTGGAGAAGATGGGCTGGGGCCAGTAGAAGCAGAGTTTTGGAGTAAGGGATTGAAGCCACTGAGTGGATTCTGTCAGTCGCTGGTTTTTCCTTTTGTGGCACACCATGTAAAAAAACCCATGCCTCAAGGACAGGGGTAATTTTTCTCTTTTTCCCTGTTGAATATATGAGCCCTTTATCACTGTACCTGGAGTTCATTGCCTTGGAGACTCACCTCTCAAGGGTGGTCTGAGGTTTGGTCAGGAGGGACTTGATCTCATATCCTGTACCCTCAATGAACGATGTTGGTAATTCTTGCCTACAGGCGCTTGTAGCAGGTCTTTAATGTTTCTAATTTGCTTGGAAGATGGATAGCCCTATATACTGGCTATTAAGTAATTTAAAATCCTTACTGAGAAATACATGATCTCAGAGTATCTGATTTCCCTTGAATAATTTTTCTAAATATCAGAACATTTCCTGGAGTATTAAGTGTTTCAGTAAATTTGTAGGGTACCTGGAATGTTCAAGCCATTGTTTTCCCCTTCAAACTCTTCATGCTCCTTCTTTTCGTCTTTTATAGCTTCATTCCTGCCATTAGCCCCGTGTGAACAAGAGTTCTCTGCCTGCCTGACATTCATTGAAAAATTGGGGCCTTGGAGACTGGCTGACCTCTAGTTTGTCCTGTGAACATGTCTAAGGTGTACTCACTGTAATAAATCCCAAAGACAGCCGCTGCTCCAACGAATGCTCCTAGGAGTTGTGCTAATATGTAAATTGGTAATTTGGTCCATTTTAATCTTCCAGTCACGCACATGGCTAATGAAACAGCTGGGTTTATGTGACCACCTGAAAGATAAATCACAAATTAAGTCATGTGGATGAATCAGATACATGAGAATTGGTGAAGGATTTGTAAAAATGCGGGCACTTTTGAACACCAGAGCAGTACATGCTTTTCTAGATGTTACTTTGCAGTTAAATGCTGACTGCAATTGAACTGAGACAAGCTGGATGAAATCAGAGGAGGGAGGGCAAAAGCCACTAAGATCCATTTTTACTCTTGATGCTTGTGGACCATGCTCTTTATCAGACTGCTGTCCTGCAGTATGTAACTTTGTAGAAAAACAGTATATCTGCCCCATTGGTTGTGGTGGGAGGGTCCCTTATTCTGCAACTATTCTCTCTCCTCGAGGCCTTTGGCTTTTTATTTTTAGGGGAGAACTGGGGCAGAAGAACATTCCTTTAGTCTCCCAAGCACATATTATGATTAAAGACTGTTACTGGCTTGAGCATATCTCTTAAGACAGTTCTGGAGTGCCCTGGATTTAAGTCGTGTTTGTGTCCCTGATTTCAGCCTGGGGTTACTTAGGAACTCAGTTTTCATAATTAGGGCTGTCCAGTTTCGTGTTGGCTGTTGATGAGCTATGCCTAGATGGAATCTGGGGGCAGCAGTGCATAGTCCTTCACCGTGTTTTTATCTAGTTCTTGTGCTTTCCGGAAGGTCCCTGATAAGGAAACCGATCAAGTAGCTGTGCTGAAACAAAGTTCAGTTTCCTGTGAAACTTTTTTTTTATTCAGGAGTAGCTACACCTGAACTCATGCATGAAAAAGACTTCAGTAACATTAGAATTTTTTGTGACAATTTTAGTTTCTAAAATACATTTATTATGTAATATGGTCTCTTCTCTCAACATCTTTTGTCAACAAAAAAGGTGTGTATGCTCCTGGAAAATTTTATTGTTTACAGATACATAGTTGCTACTTAAGAAATACAAATTGCCAAATAAATGAGCAGGTACTTCTTTGTAATAAATACTGAATAATAAACCCCAAATTTTGCAAGGACATAGGATCCTCTGCTTATCTTCCAGATAAGGTCTCATTTCAGTCTGTATGAGTATCAGAAAAAAATGGCCTTTGTCTTTGGTGAAATAACTGAAAGAGCATGTCCTTTATCTGGGAAAGGTTCGTGATGGAGAAAGAGCCTCTATGTACAGTTTCTGTGTTTGTTTGCACCTCAGGTCAGTGAGTCATTATCTTATGAAATCCAGGCACCTTTGATACATAATGAACTGACAAACACAGATAACAAACTGGATAAAACCTTCTTTGTATCATTTCCAAAATGCTGACCTAGTAGCACCAGTCTTGAATTAAAAGTTGAATTCCTCGCTGTGTTTCAAATTCTTCAGCACAGAGCAAATAGATAGATGGCATCTAATTTAACAGCCCTTCATATGAATTTTGATTAATTGTTGTCTTGTCTTTTGTTCCTTACTCTGGCTGGAATTAATAATTTTCCTTTCTTTCAACACCTGATTTTGTTCCCCACCTGTATATAATACAGGGTGAATATGATGGCCAGGACAAATAATAATAATATTACAGAGGGCTGATTAACATTAAATATGGAAAGGAGAAGTCTAATTGAAGGCTCTCATGCTGACATAGGGGAGTTACAAGATTCTTGGTTTCTGTGCCCCTGGTTAGAAAAAGTTCACTTTGGACAGCGTGTTCCTCATTCTTTTGTAGTTGCAGTGATCATAGTCATGGGTTTGAAAGGCTAAATTGGATAAAATAGTGAGAAATTATCTAGATATTGCAGAAAACTGGATGGGGGAAAATAGAAAGGGGAATTTTCCTAAATAAAAAAAACTTAATTTCACCAAGCATGCAGACTATATATTTTGTTACCATTAATTTAGAATTACATAAGGAACTGATGAAAAAAATTTTAGCAGTACTTAAATGTGAGACTTTGGCCCAAGAGCCACAGAAATTGCTAAAAAGTTCTACATAAGATCTTGTAGTGTCCACTAGTAATCATGTGTTGGATAATAACAGCCTGTTGAAATATCTGTTCCTATTTTTTCAGAGAAAATGCATTGCACGCAGAATCCTTTGTCATGGGAAAAACACAGGAAGCACAATACTGCAACATCTGCAACTGCTCTGCCCTGCTGGGATTGAACTCTAATTTTCTACATAATGATGGAGATGAATATCCCTTAAAGGTGCAAATGTAGGACAGGTCTTCACAGGTTTGTTTTCATGGTACTGCATTAGAAGAGTTTAGCTGCCTACATGCAAGCCAAGAGCTGTAGTTAAAAGTTGTTCAGATAATAGGAATGTGCTGCTGAATTAATTTTGTGTGATATAAGGTACAGTCCTGGTCTGTGTCAATGACAGTGACAAGACTGCCTGTTTGGTGGAACCTAGAGCACTTTCTAATGTGAAACTTTCTAATGGAAACCTTCTGCATGGTGCCTCTGTAAAAGAATTTGTTAATAGAAGAGAAATGGCCGCAGTAATTTCTGCTACAGCAACTATTTCTAATGCCCTAATTATACCTAAAGAAATTTGTCCAAACCAACTTAACCCTCTTTATGAAGGGTAAGAAATGCCTCTATGAGACCTGGAGTACAAGGGCACGGCACCATTTGCCTTAAAGACCAATATAAACTCTGCATCCATCACAAAGTATTGTGTATTTTCATGCACAGCATTGTTGTTACAACCCATCATTTTCTATTTTAAAGGAAGACTTTAAATGTTAAAAGCAATTTTGCTAATGTTTCTGATCTTAGTTTGGCGAAATTGAATGGTGGAACTAGGAGACAAGGCAGCATCCAATGTGGCACTCGTGAACACTGGTTGGTTAGCCCAGCTAGCCTAGCCCAAGGTCTAAAGAGGCATTCCTGACAAATACATTTTGAGGAAGTGTTACAGCAGAAATAAAAGGGAAAGGGCAGTACACTGACGGTGTGTCATGGAATTTATCTCTGGTACTGAATCTTTCTGCTTTCTATGATCTGCTGCTTCTGTGAATAATCAGACAGGAGCAGACTTGCTATTGCCTGTCATAGGACGTGAAGAAATAAATTGCACTCTGTAAGGTGAATCCTGTTTGTTATACCCATTGGTGAATCATTCTGCTTTCTACATAGCTGGCCACCATTTTATCTGGTGACTGCTGTGTTGCTCTTCATGGTTATTTCTTTAAACACAGTGCACGTTCTGCCCAGGATCATCTCTACTGACAGAATTTTCAAAGCAACACCAAGCAGATTTCTGGTTTGCACAGAACACTTTCCATAAAAGCCAGAGGTCTGCCAAGGTTTTCACACTGTAGTTGAGATCAGAATTTGATAGGACATTTTGTCAAACACAAAGAAGAGAAGTAAATAAGAACACACAAGATTTACTAGCAAAACTCCAGTGCAGACTCTGCTGTAATGGTGCTTACTGTTGCTAAATTCATGATTGTTTATACCATGAATTGGAAGCCCTTGAACACGATAGCAATAAGTGCTATATAAGAAAGGAGTCACTCACCAGAAACCCCCCCGGACACGTACACTGCTATGGTGACTGCCATGGCAAATCCCACCGACACCGTCACGGGCCCTCCGTGCACTCCCCGGCTGAGCACAGCCTGGCCCACACACCCACAGCCAAGGGCCTGCATGGAAAGAGAAGTGGAAAATCACGAGTGTGTCGGTCAAATGGTATTGCTTGTGACTTCTGTTGTTCTGGTATAGCTGCAAATGCTCTTGAATACTGAAATAGTGCTAGAATTTGTCATGTCTGCCATTGTTGCCTTTGCTGCAATGCACATTTGCTTTTTATTTTCCTCGTCTCTGTCACAAGGAAGAATGTCTGCTAATGAGGACCCCTCTCCACACAGAAAACAGTTCTCAGGCACAATGATGGGATACAGATCAGAACTTGGAGCTGGAACAGGATTGCACGGCCTCTACAACAAAACTCTGCATCTGAAAGTGAAATTAATTCTGTGTGGTAAGTTTTCAGTTCCAGACTGATGTTACAAGCGATGAAAAATTTACTGAAGAAATTATGAAAGATGATTCTAAAAGCTATTAATGTTTAGTGCTGGAATTCTGGATTGAGACAACTTTCTGGCATTTACAGTGTGTATTATTGTTATGCTGACTTTATATCACATATTACTCTAGCAAAATATTTCACTGGCTCTGCAGCTTGAACCATTACCTGAAGAGTAGATATCTAGATAATTGACATTGAAGCATTCTAAATGGATTGAAAGCACTTTCAGATTTTTGCTGGTTCTCCCCAGAATAAAGTTCAGGAACACATTTAAATATTTGCTTAAGATGATGTTTATTCAGTTCCAATGCCTCTGCTTACCTTCAAGCATATATTTAGATCCTCTTAAAGATGATAGGAAAGATATTCAAAGGGACAAAAACATTTTCATTTGAGAGAGACTAGCTTATCCATTTCTGTGTCTTGAAAATCTGCTTTTTAAATATATGCCTATGTGCTCTGCTGAACAAGGAGACAATACTCTATGGAAGCTCTCAATTTCTAGTCTGAAAACTTTTGCTTCTCTGCTGCTGTAAGTGATGTGAATCATACCATTTCTGGGATGTAACTAGATTTATCTTGAGCCACCTTAATTGCTTATTTTCAGTTGCAGGGCAGTTGAATTCAGAAACTGCAAGATAATGGGAAAATCTCTCTTGCCTTAGAAAGAGACTGTGTGTACAAAAATGATTTGGTGATCAAGGTTTAACAAGCAAGTCCTGCTAGAATATATGTCATTTAAATAGACAAAACCATACTTTTGTTTCCATAATTTCCCCAAGGGTTTTAGCTAATACCAAAATGTGCCAGAAAAGCTCTCAATAAAATTATGCTCTTAACCAGCTTTTTAACACAGACGGCATTTCGAAGTGCCCCGAGACTGTGTCACATACCCAGGTGCAGCTCTTGCCTGGAGGTCATAGTCATGTAAGCAAACAAAACACTGACTGGTGCCAGAGTGTTGCAGCTCTGGTTACGTAAGGGGAGGGTGGTGTTGGATAGCTGCAGTTTATTGGACTGTATAATTAAAAGCTCCAGGACACACTGCAAGCTGCATCAGCTGCCGTGCAATGGACGACACACGCTTGCGTTAGCCACGCTCTCACCTAGCAATGCAAGTGCTAAGCACAAATACTGATAGCAAACCAAAATAAAACATGCTGGAGTTGTTCACCACTGCAATTACATCGTTTTTTAAACTTCATATGAAACAATTCAATATGTGTTTATATGTTTAATGTGGAAAGAATGGCTATGCTGGAATTCATAAGACTCTAAATGGGATGGAATTAGCATACTCTAGTCATTACCTCCCAGATTTCTCAAAGGGAAATTCCAGAAACTGCACCAAGCAAGACTTTGGGAAAGATATGGCTCAGATGAGGAGCAAGCTCAGTAGGCTGCTCTGGGCCCCTGCACACACTGGGATGCAGGTTTAATTCAGGCAGCCAGCTCAATCTACAAGTATAGTGTGCACTTGTGTTCTGAAATGGCACAGGCAAAGTTTTACAGATTCAAAGAAAAGGCCATTCTTTTGAAAACATTGTCTTTGTGTAGGGGTGATGAAAAAAGAGAACAGGGGTAGAGAAAATGTTAATAGAAAAGGATAGGGAACATCTGCAACATGTGTGTATATCAACTACAAATTCACAAGAGAAGGGAAGAGAATAACAGAGGGAGGCTGTGGCCTTCCTTCCTTTATTATCAGAACTGTGAAAAGTTATTCAGAAACAGCTGTGTAGTCCTCTTGCATTGTAGCTCCTGCTCTGCAAGTCTTGGGGAAATACACAACTACAGATGCTCCATTTCTGTGCTCACCAATCTCTCTTCTACAAAGAAGACATGTGAACCAGCTGGAATACAGCTGCACCTGCTCATGGACAATGACTAAATGCTACTGCAGGCACCGTCAGCGTGTGCCCGTCCAGGGATAGGAGAACTGGGAACTGAGCCTGCAGATCTGAACTGTGTCACTGTAACACTTTCTCCATTTGCTGACCTCTTAAGAAGGAGAGAAAAAAGTTGCCTCATACTTACTGTAGTAAGGTTGGTGCAACTGGAAACTATCACCTAATCATGTAATTACACAAACAGCAATTTAATTACCTTGTAAGTCTTTACTTGACTGAGTTAAGACCAACTAGATCATTGAGTTGTAATTAAATATTCTAAGATTTTAGGCCAAGCTCAGCCATCCGTTGCACCCACAAAACTCATTGATTGAAGCACATGGAGTTAATGGCTGTTTTATTTATAGTAGAGTATAGCCAGATCTCTTGCCTGTCTTATGTTACCAGGTTTTCCTCTAGGCAGTTGTCTATAGCTTGATCTGCTTAAAATTACTGGAGTGCTTTCAACACTGACGTTTTTACTTTACTGTCCTAACGAACATGCTTGGGTGTGGAGTAGCTGTCTGAACCTTCTCTGCCAAAAAAACCTTGCTTCATAGCCCATTAGATCGTTTTCTTTGTCTTGGATGACAGGCTAATGTTAGGAAAGGAAAACAACTGGCCTTCGGTGAGCATAAGGTCCCATTACTGCCTTACTGCCTGGAAGCTTGCAGGACTTTCTGTATCCCACTCATCAGAGAGACTAAAGATCATTTTGCATCTTACTGTTTTCTGGATTTTTCCAAATGCTTGTAATAGAATTTTTCAGTGTAAATAGGATTTCTACAAGATCTGAAACCACAATTTTAGAGATGCTATTTTTCTGCATGGACAGGAAAGTTTTAGACATCCTAAAAAGTGCTTACATATAAAAGCCCCCTTCTTATCACGCAGCCCTAGAAGTGGTGTGCATTTATAGCCAGACCTTCTGACTGTCACATTAAAGAGGCAGCCAAGCTTTTTAGCAGTGTGGAGGCAATGAGACTCTATACATCCCCAGCTCCAGCTGTGGTGAGACACACCTGCAGTGGGTTCTGCAGGTGTCCCTGCAGGCAGAGTGTGGCCCCAATGGCTGCACAGGTGATGATACTCTGCATGAGTACAGGAACTCAATGTGTTATAAGGAACACAGTCAGCAGATGCAAAAAAAAAAAAAATAGTATTTTATCATAAACTGCTCACTTTCAATAATGAAATACTCAAAAAATAGTGGCTGCATTTGCCCTTCCTTGCAGGTAGAGATCTGTGCCCATGAAAACTTCATGTTCTTCATGGTGTACTGTAGTCTTGTGCAGTTCCCCTACCCAACGTTAATATTTCCAAATAGGATTAGCTTCTTATAAAAATAGTAAATAAACTTTTGCGTTTGAGGCATGCTAAATTGGTGGTGTCTTCCTAAGGGGAGTTTTAGAACTCGCTTTCATTTCTACCCCCTTCATTTAAAAAGCAAGTCTGCAAGACTGCTTAAGAATTTACCTATTGAATTTCCTAACAAGACATTTTATAATATTAGAAACTCTTTCCACACAGAGATGTATTTTTGCTGCGTATTGCATAGGATCTTAATTCAGACAGGGTTCCTAAGCATTCTTTCAACAAAGACAGTAATGCTAAAAGCAACAAAAACAGACATGTTTGATCTTCTAAAATTCAGAGCATTAGCTCTGCAAGAATTAAAGTTACAGGAAAACCCTTTCAGAAAGACCAGCCTTCATCTAATTTAATGTTTAATATTTGCTATATTTTGTTAAATCGGAGAGTACTTAAGCTTTTAAAGGTGAGATAAAAATACAGCTTGCCAGTCAAGTAATTTCTAAATACTTTAAAAGCACACAGCTCTTATTTTATCATTAATGAACTGTTTTGGTGGGGTGGGGAGGATTTCTGCGCATTTTGATTTAATTACGCTTAGAGCAATAAAAAGTCACTATATCCCTTCTCCTGATGATCTTCTGGGAGACAACCAATATCCTCTTGGGTTCAAATGAATTTTAATTTTTTTTCAGACTTGCTAACTAATAAATAAGGGGTAAAAAAACCCCAAACCCTTATCATTTAGTTAATTAAATAGTATAGACGTAAGCCTTAAAATTATTGCCATTCTGACACCATTTTTTAGTGACATTTCTATTACTACTTGGAAACATGATTGTAAATTTAATAAAACTTCAGGTGATTTGTGTATATAAATCTTCTAAAACATACAAATATCCGGTTCAAATTGCTTTGGGGGAAAAAATAGTGAAAATATTGAGGGACAGGCTATTCTGTGTTATATAAACTGATGCTTTAAAATTTTATTATTGCTTTTGCATATGCAATAGGAGACAAATAAAAGTTTGAAATCACCTAGAGAGAATGCAAAAGTCTGCATTTTCTCATATTTTATTATGATTAATTTTGCACTCTTCATCCTGAAATGCTAAATGCTTTTCTTTCCTGAATTATAGAGGGCAACTGGTTTGAATCAGTTGCTTCAGTGAAGACTGTTTTTATTTTCCTACTAATTTTTAGAAATTCAGGAAAGGAAATGAAATGTGATATTCAGACACAAACTTTCAGGAGTGAAACATTGCCTGTTGTATCAGGGCTAGAAAGAAAAGGCCAGGCAAAGGAACAAAATCTTACCTAGCAGCCTTGAAGAGAAAAAGAACCTATTCAGATGCTGCTTCCCTCCCACCTTACTCATTTGCTCTTGAGCTATGATGCTTTGCTTCCTCCCCCAACTGAAAAGCTTTAAATCTTTCTAAACTCCTAAAATATGGATAGTCTCTGCACCAACTCTCAGGGAATTGTGGCATTGCAGACTCCCAGAAAGGAGGTTTTCTGTCCTCTCCTTGGAGTGTAAGGGTACATGTACCTTTTCTTTTACTCGTTCCTTTGGGTGCAGAATTAGGGGGGGCTGGATCTCTGCTGTGCCCTCACAGTTAGAGGTACATGGTTAGGGGTAATTAAAGCCTAAGCTGTTTGCTGTTGGAAAAAAAAAAAAAGCTGAATGCTTTTAATAGTAAAGAAACTTGTGAGGAATGGGTTAGAGGAACTGAGTCATATTTGCCTTTAAACTGGACCATAGATTGGAGAGCTCCCTAGAATTCACTTTCAACCAGAATGGTTTATTGAGCTGTTGAGATTGCAAAGATATAAACTCACTGCATAACACAAAATCCATTTATTGTCTTTTAGTCTGTTCTCCAACTGTTTATGACAGCTTTAAAAACTTATTACTTTTATTACCTTTCTTTTATTTGGTGAAACTTTTGAAAAAACACCTTGTAAATTTGTGTCTGTAAAACATAAATTCTAGTTTTGCACTCACAGTTGAATGTTGGAGATGCAAGTCTTCTGTAAGTCTCAGGCAGAGGTGCCTATGCTTCAGTCTTATAGATGTAAACTTTCTGGGGAAAAGGGTATCCACAGAAAAAGGTTTTGGGAACTTACTGAAACCTCTTGGTTAAACCATGAGTGCAGAGTTATGTGCTGGGGCTGACGTTGCAGAACGGAAGATAATTTTCTTCAAAGCTTTCATGTAACACAACATCTGAGTCACCTAAGACTTTGAAATGTCATATACTGGGAAACCAAAGTTTGGATGGAAAACAAAAGATTCCCATGACTTTTCAGAATTATTTGCTGCCATAAATATTTTGGGTAAAAAAACAATTAGCTAACCTTCTTTTCATATTTTTAACACAGCTAAATATTCAGTTGAATTAAAGCATGACTTCTAAAATAGAAGGGCTGTCTAGGAAAAAACTTGATTCTGATAATAAGATCATAAAAATAACACCAGTATGCAAGAACATCTCCTTAACCTCAGTATAACTAAGGGTCTTTACCACTTTGTCTTCTGTTTGCAATGCTGATTTAATACAGTTTCAAAAAGAAGAATAATTTGTATATCTTCACCAGAATCATTAGCAAAATGTAATGCTATCAAAATACATGCAACTATATAACATTAGATTCATGAGTGGCATCTATTATTCATTGGTTTACTATATTATTGCTGCTAGAGACCCAAACTTATGGATTTCTGACGTTAGTTTGCACTGGAATGTAGGACCATAAAAAGTAGATAAAGAAAAGTTGTTTAAATTTTAATCCTATGGACTGAGCAAATCCTTGTAATGCCAATCTTGAAGATTTTTCTGATGAGACTCAACTCTGCAACAGCAGAAGTGATAACTTGCGTGATGGCGTGGTCAGAATATGAACGCAAACTAAAATATTTGGATGATAAATAGCCTTCCTCATTAGCTGGACTGTTTCAGGGCTGTCATGTATTCAGTTCCTGCTTGTGCCCTGAGTCCTCTAAGCACACACAAACATTTGCTTCAATGGGAGCTGCAAGAGGCTCCCCACCTCCAGCTGGAGACCAGGCTTATAGAGATATGTACATAGGAATATATATATATACATATTAGGAGCATATATATTCCCCACTTGTATTTATATGCTAAATGGAAGCCTGTGTTTTGTCTCAGCAAGGAAATGTATGCTGCTGTGGCCTCAGGAGATCCTGGCTCCTGTGCAGCTCGTTTCTGGGAAACTCTGTTCAGTAAGATGCTCTGGAGAGTGAAAATGAAGTACAAACTATGTTAGGTGAGCAGTAGCTATTAAAGGAAGCCACATGGCCTATTTGGCATCTCTTTTTTGGAACTGTTTCAATTCAGATATACTTAATGGCGTAAGTCAGAGTAAATCCCATTTTGGTTGAGAGCAATGCAGTCAAATTTCAAAGAGAAAATATGGAGAGAAGCATGATTAAAAGCAGAGAGGCAGTTGGATAGGTGAGTTCCAGCCAGACTCACTAAAAAGCCACATGAAGTATCTATCTGATGCAGCATGGCTTCCTGACTCTTGTGCTGTTACACAGGTGTTGTCCCCCAGATTAACTCACAGTACACAGTAAGATTAACTTAATGTACTGACCTGGAAACAAGATGGAGAACAAAAAACTCCCTAGAAAGCTCTTCCTCAAGGGAGACCCTGGGGATAGTCCCAGCCACAGAAGGCTGGGAAATGTGTGTGTGCACTGGCTCTCAGCTACCATGGTGCAAACAGGAATGTGTTCTCCCACCTCAGGATGCTTCCAGGCTCCTGGAGTTTCCTGTTTCCTACTGAAATTGGGTGCTTTGCGAAGCAGAGAGTGTGGTTTACATGGGCTGTACCTGTATTGTCAAGTTGTATAATGTAAGCACCTGACAACCTGACTGTGGATCTCTCAGGAGGGATTACTTGTTTGGAGCATCTCCAGCCTGACCCACTGGACTGAGCATCCATTAATGGTCAGCACATTTCTTTCTGCTTTATTTTCACTTGGAAAGAATTTTGTCTACGTGCTCTGAGTCCATGCTGCAAGGCAAACTGCAGCATGTTAAGTAGGGCTGACCAGGAGATATTATCCAAACTGTGTGCCCAGTGCCTTTCTCAAGGCTTGTCGTGTCAAATCTGTCCGACGTTGCTGGCCGCACCCTTCACACCCTGAGGTGAAGGCTGGGTTTTTCTCTGGAGAGTGATTCCACTTTCTAGATTTCCTGTTTGGAAAATAATGTTGTGAGACTGAGAGTTACCAAAAATTGTAGTTTAGGCTCCTATTATTAAGTGGACCGTGATGTTATTCTCCAGAAAAATTAGGAATAGGTTATTTGGAGGGGCAGAATTTCACCCGGCTAGCTCCCAGCCATGGGCCCCAGATTTAGGTGTGGTCAGTGAGCATTGGCTTCCGGACAGAGCCTGTGGGTAACATAAACGCTGGCTCAGCCTTGCTCCCTGGCACAGGTGCTCTCCACAGTCTCTAAACCCCATCACAGCAACCTGAAATGGCTTTCAACAGAGACATGAATCAACTGGGCTGTAGGCTGTGAACTCTCCTCTCGATTTGTAACAGCTTTAACACAGAGTTCTTACACTATCCTATTACTATAACTTCTTTTGCATACATGCTGTCTGTTTTTCAAGGATCTCTGTCCTCTGACTTACCAGGGTGCCCCTTTCATTAGCTCCAATTTAAATTAAGGGTTTAATATTTATCTGTACTTTAAGTGCTTGCTAGCTGACAAAGCTTAAAAGCAACAGCAATAAACAGAATCACAGAACAAACTAGATTGGAAAGGACCTTTGAGATCATCAAGTCCAACCTATCACCTAATAACACCCCAACAGCTAAACCATGGCACTGAGTGCCACGTCCAATCTTTTTTTAAACACCTCCAGGAACCGTGACTCCACCACCTCTGTGGCCAGGTGATTCCAGTGCCCAATCACTCTTTCAGTGAAGAATTTTTTCCTGATAGTTAACCTAAACTTCCCCTGCACAGCTTAGGATAACAGCAGAGAAGGCAGTTTCTTCACAATAAACACTTGGTACTGCTGCTAACTTGTGCAGTCTGAACACAAGCTGAGGTATGCAAGCACTGAGAAAGCTGCAGTTTAATCCAGGTGAGGCTCTTTCTGCTTTAAACCAAAGCTGAAACTAGAAATGAGAAACTCAGATTGTCAACAACAATTTTGTAACTTTGTTTTCTACTACACTTATATGGTGCAAATACTAGAAAATGGGATCTGGGTTTGCATTTCCTTTCTAGCCTTGTGCAGCAGGACATTAAATAATAGCATTTGCAGTCTAATCTGCACTTTAATATGTTTTCTTCTCTTGCTTAATTTTATTAATGGAAAGAGGAGGAGGATCTTGTGGTGAGGACAGAGTACTGGAAGTCAGGTGATGTGGGTTATATTCAGAGTTCTGCCACAGGCTTCCTGTGCAGGCTGCTGTAATCAGGTTTGCTAATATACAAAATGAAGATAATGATATTTCCCCTCCTTACCAGGGTGTTGTGACACTTAATTCATTAATGTTTGTAAAGTGCTCTGTGCTCCTTGCTTCTAAATGTGCTCCTTACTGTAATAATGTCTTATGGATGGCATTAAATTTGAGAATAATGTTATTTTAGTGCAGGCACACTTCAGCTGGCTGAAGTGTAGTAAAGATCATAATTTCCAATATTTATGAGCTACTGGAATTTTTAGATGACTTACTTGAAATTGAGCTAATATAGTTACAGTTATAAAACCTATGTCAGTACTGTGCCTGCTGCTTTTTTTTTTTTGCCTTTTTCACTATGATGAAATATTTAGCAATAAGCAAGACTGTGTTGTCCAGACCAAAAGGAGAAAGAAAGAAAGAAAGAGTTTGGCATAAATAGTCTTGTTGCTTGACTTCTAGCTCTACTACACAGCCTGCTCTCTCCCTGGTGAGTCACAGTCTCACTGCAAAATGCACAGAAAAACTGAGCAAGATATCAGGTTAAAAAGAAAAATTAAAAATATGGGGTTATAAAAATGGGAAATGTAGGTATTTATCTAAGTTGTAGCAGTAGTATAGGACCAAGAAATATATGTATAATTTATGAAGTACGGTTAAAAACAAACCAAAAAATTGTTAACTTACAAAATCTCCAAAGGTTTGGCAATACATCTCCCAAAAAATTCACTATAAATCACAAAGCTACGTTCCTATATTGCACAGAAAAACAACTCAACTAAATTTTTCTAAACATGCAGTACAATATGTTTGTTAATGTAAACAGAATTTGTGCATAAAATGAACTGCTGAGTTTTTAAAAAGCAGGAGAATATTAACAACATTCATTGTACATATCTGGATTGTTCAGAACGTGCTCCTTCACTGAAATTCCACTCCTAGATGAAATCCAATGCCAATCAGACAATTGTCATACATAAAACTATCTGGTTTTTATAGGCAGTGATAATTACATGGGGTGAAGAAAGGAATTACAAACTTACCGTCATAGGAGCAATTCATTCAAGCTGTGCATGGTCAGGCTGTAACCTCACTGCTGGCACAGTACAAGAAAAACGTACATGTCCCCTTACAAGCACTGTCCAACATTAGATTAGTAGGAAGAAAGGAAAGCAGCTGACACTTACTATCAGTATAAAAGTTCCCAGGAACTCTGAGAGGGCTTCTTTAACCAGGCTGTTCTTCAAGGAAAATTTCTCCTTTAAACTCCTTTTGCTTTTCCGGCTCATTTTGGCTTCCTCTATTGCTCTGGTGCCCTAGTTACAAATACACACAAAATTTGTTCTGTATTCGTTCCTGCTTCAGCTGAACTTTGACACTTTTACTTAAACATTGAAATATGAGATTTCATCCTTGTACAGCCAGTGAAATCATCTGACTGCAGGCATTGACAGAACCAACACAACATGCCCTAACAATTCATCATGGGTTTGTCATTCTATGCCTTCTCTGACTGCCCTTCTATTTATACTGGTTAGACTATACCAGTGAGTTCACAATCAGATTTCTTCTTTTTTCCTACAGAATGGATTAATTGTAGTGCCCAATCACTCTTTTTTTTGGGGTTTTTTTTTTGGTTTTGTTTTTGTTGGGGTTTTTTGTTGGGTTTTTTTTTTGTTTGTTTGTTTTGTTTGGTTTTTTTGGGTTTTTTTTGTTAACCCTGGTAAGAGTGAATAAAATGTTGTTTCTATCATCTGGATCAAAAAGAAAGGCAAAAAGATAAACCACAAAGTAAGGAATGAAAATATGGTTGCAAATTCTCTCTGACCTAGATTGAGATTTAAACCATGCTGCTATTGGCTGTCTGAGAGTTTTTCAAGGGGAGGTTGTAAAGAGAGCGAATGCTTGGGAGAATGCTGTGCTGTACCCTGCACACAAAAGCCCTTAACTTCTGAGACATGTCAGTGGCTAATGAGGAATCTTACCTTGGTGGTGTGTGTTGAATTTGCATATTCACTCACAATACTCTTTTTGGACTAAATGCCTTGCTCTCTAGTGAACTTCCCTGTTTACAAAAGAGCAACGAGGCAGAATAAATTCGGAACATTTAATGAAATCTTGTTCAGTCCAGTGGCTCCCTAAAAGGCAGAACAGCGAAGTGAAGCACTGAGTGACTGTACATTTCCTATGTGTTTAGCTTAAAAGTGTATGGGTGCTATAATATGGAGCATTTTAATATTATTTTCTGTGGTCTTAAGACCTGAAATTGCCAAATATCTCAAAGAACTGCGCCTCCTAGAGAAAAATATTACACCCTTATTTCTTCAGTATCTTGAACAGTTTTATCAGATGTGATACAGACTTGACATTGTCTGGTTGATTTTCAAGTATTTTCTGCCATTTGACTTGACACCAGAACCTCAGCCCAGTTCTGGTTAAGTTATTTTGGCATGTATTGTAGCTGCTCAGTGCAGCTGAGGTTTGTATCTGTCCTAAACAGGGCAGAGCCTTACAGGGTTAGGGAAATGTGCCACTTGTGTTCTCTCATCAGTGTTCTTCCTAGCCCCCAGCTAGGTCCTGATGTACTGCTTCCCTGCAGCAGTAGTCACCTTATCTCCACCAGCTTCATCCCTTAACCACCCAGTCCTCCCTCACCACCCAATTTTAATCCTTAACTGCTTTTCCGTGTCCCTTTACTCACCTTTCTCTAGCCCTGCATCCAGGCACCGCTGTGCCCTGTGATGTTCCGTGGGCGCTGGCCTGTGGAGCACCACGGAGCTGATGGAGCAGCAGATGGCAGCATCTGTGCTGGTGCTGCCGGGGGCACCTGTGCAGAGGCGGGGACACTGCTCCAGGTCCTGCTCTACAGGTCCTGCCTGTGGCACAGACAGCTGGGCCCGCCCCTGGGGAGCCCCTGAACATAGCCTGTGCATGGCAGCTGGAAAACCTTTACCCCACACCACTGAGAAACAAATATATTATTCAGGACCTTAATTATCACAGCGTGCTAGAGTATATGTTTGTTATGTCTGTGAGAGAAGTCTTTCAGAATTATGTATACATTAGAACTGAGGGAGGATGCTTGGGAGGACATTCATCACAGCAGGAAAGAGATCAACCACGTCCTCTCTTTCAGGAAAATGATAAATAAATAAACAAACACGTTTATGAAAGCAATTTTTAGTTGTTTGTCCATAGCAATTCTCTCTCTTATGCAGATGCGAGCCCTACTCACAAAGTAGTATGTAGATATCTCTGAGTTTGGTCTCATAGCAGAGATGAAGACATTAATGCTGTTTTTCAACTAATAATGGGGTAATAATATGTAAGAGACAGAAATCCATACTCCTTTGTTCAGATCATGTTGACTTCCTTGTATGATTTTTCCTGTCTTTGCAGGATGGAGAACTGGCACAAATCCATCCTTTCACTTTTGCTTTTATCATATTTTCTTCAATATTTTATAAAAACTATATTATTTAAGTCCATTAATAAGAGCTGTGATGCTAAGTTAGACCAAAGGTTCTCCTCAGCTCCATAACGAGATTCAAGCAGGTGCTCTAAGAAAGTATTGAACAGAGTACAGAGGGGATGACTGCTCCCTTGCTAGATCCTCCCAGCTTTTGACAGGTGGCAATTTAAAGGCACTGCCACACTTTTCAAAGACAAAAAGGGGGCAGCTCAGAACATGTGAATTAAGTTTCTCCTTTTCTTTTATTTAGAAAGTGATTCTAAGACATTTACCAAATCTAACAAATATGTATGTAGCATTTTAAGAAAGACAAGTAAAGTGTAAAGATAAACACCATGAAAGCTTTGACTTTAATTACTATCTGTTTGATTAATCCTCTGTTTTACTGTCTTTTGGTTGTATGCAATGGAATATCTGGTTGGAAAAGGGAAAGAAAATGCACTGTGATTACTGTTTTCTACTGCTCCCTGACCTGGGCCCTGCTCCCAGAGTCAGAGTGATAAAGATACTGGCAGTGCCACCCATAAATATTGACAGCTGTGTCATCTGAGGGAAGAAAATGAAGACATCTTCCAAAAATGGAAGTTATATAAGTAAGTAATGAGCATACATTTTAAATGTAGAACCACAAGAAAGCTCACCAAAAAGATTTTAAAGTTTTGCCAAGAATGTGAAAGTAACAGTCTAAATATTTTCAAATTCCATTACCAGAGGAGTCCTGTGAGACTGTAAGTAAAGCTGTGGAGGATGGAAGCACAGAAGAAGCATTCAACGTGGCTATGCCCACAGCTAAAAGAATTATTTGCCTTGCTAGATTTGGTGGGCTGAGTGTGAGCAACTGTTCTAAAATAAATTGTTATCAAGAAACACTTCAAGAGAAATTGATAAAATAACCTGTAACTAATTGCTGGAGCTGTGCAGTATTTCTACCAAGGGATTAAAATGCTCAGCTTCTCAAATGCTAGTGCCAGTGGGTTGGTTTTTTGCTGATCCTGATCCTAATGTCAGCAAAACAGAACATAGGAAATATACCAGTGATCTGCTGGTGCTTCAAGAGTGTCCTTCAAAGGTGATCACAGGAACTGCAAAACTGTCTGTGAGACTTCTGTGCCAGGAAAATGAGATGAACTGCTGTAAAAAGTAAAATCAATAGACACACAGATAAAGCTGATGCTCTGTAGAAGCATCAAGCGGATTCTGTTAAGGGAGGTTATGCCTCACAAATCTACTGGCATCCTTTAAAGACATCAAAAAGCACATTGATATTATTTTCATGCTTGAACGTGGGATCAGTGTAACCTTAGATTTCAAGACTAAGACTCTTGGGACCCTTACCCCCAAGGCAGTCTGCACTGAGCTATTTTGTCTCTTCACCTGGATTCAAGCAGAGCAGGAATTCACATGATGTATATAACCTAACCATTTTTATAGTAATCTTCACTCCTGTAGAAATAGCAAAGTAGAAAATAATGCACATAGCTCCCACAGTTTAAATCCCATGGGTAACAATATATAGTGTACTGAATTTTTAATAGCACGTTATTCAGAGTATCACATAAATTGTTATTACTGATGTAATAAAACCTAAACCAACACAGCTGGAGAGACCAAGGTTGTAAATACCATGTATTTTTTGTATTGTAATAATATGGGCCAAATTATTTTAAAGTCTGCTGATCTTAGTTGATTTGGACTGACTCTGAATATGTACCTCTAATTCAGGTCCCTGGTCAAATGCCTTTGCCTAATTTATATCTCCATTTTCATACAGAAACTGCTGCATGGTACATAAAGGACATTCTCTGTTTTACAGGTTGGTTCTCCTGCTGGAAAGTCAAAGAAAAAAATTCAGGTGAGGAAGATCCAAATACACTGTAATTCAGCATTCTAAATGTTTCAGTACATAAACCCTCTATTTCTTTAGTTCTTGTATTTTCTGATCACCTCTCTGTCTCTGCTGTAGTCCCTGGTAAAAAAGTACTCAAGGTGAGAAATATTTGCAATGTGCAGCTCAGGTTTAGCTAAGCCTACCTTGGAGGAGGGGCAGGGTGCACAAGGGGACCCCTTGAGAATTTGCTCTTTCTTCTCTGTGATCTCAGTGTCCAGATAACACATTTCTGTCTCTATCATGAATATTAGATCAAACCCTCACCACATATGTGTACTTCAAGCTTTTTGCTCATAATCTTTAAGGCCTGACATACATATGTCTGCTGCTGCTGACACTGATTTCAGGGAGAACTAAACTGGACTTTGTCTAAAGCAGGACCCAGGATTTTGCTTTGTTCTTGGCTGGCTGGGCACACCATTAGGCCTCAGTGCATAACTGATGTTACTCCACACTGTGTGTTATGTATCATTGTATAACTGATGATAGTAAATTTCAAAGATTGTTTATGTGCAACACAGGCCCTGCCTGAGAGTTTCTGAGCCAGTTTAATCTCTCAACAGCCGTGCTGGCACAGAGGGGCACAGATAACATTCCAGTGCAGAGGGCCCCATGACAGGGCTGTCAGTGCTGGCACCACATGGAAGTGTCAGGGCAATGCTGGACAGATGCTTACGTGCACCACTGTTATCAGCTGCACTGGGCTGTGCTGCCTTCTCGGCTCTAGGAGGAGCTTATCTGGTAGGTTATGGTATGGGCAAGACTTTATGAATGCAACCAGAGAAAGACTGTTTCAGTAAAAGAAGAATTTTGCTTTTAAGGCATAGATCAATTTAGTTCAGACAAATGCTTTGTTTTAGCCAATTCCCTGCTCTTTTTTTCCTGCATATTCCCTTTTCTCAAGTAGCTTTGCTATTAAAAACAAAAGGCATCTTGCTAAATATATTAATGCAGCATGAAGAAAACTTCAAAGTATATCCAGTGGACTTTGCAGAGATCTAAATCCTCTGCTTTCTTAACCTGAATGGGATACATTATCAAAACCTTTCGTCATTCTACAGAGCACAGGTTCCCTATAGCAGCCTTGAGATTTATTAAGGCTCCTTTTAGGGTTGTGAAGAGGAGGAGATCTGAGCCTGCTTAACTGATAAAAGGAATGTAACATGAAAGCCAATGACAGGGACAGATTTGACTCTATTGACACACAAAAGCAAAGTTGTGTGTTTGGCAAATAGTTGGAGCTAACTAGAACAGTTGATTCATGGTTCTAAAACCCAAATTCCACTGGGAAAGTGACAGTGTTTCCTATATCTGACTCACCAACCCACCTACTTTCACCTGTCTCCCACTCTACTTGGCCCTCCAAGGAAGCCATCCAGCCACAATCTGCCCATCTGTTGCAGGAGAATATTCTGTAAGAGCTGCTGCTCCCACAAGAGCACTTGTTTGTTTTGCCTCTGTGTTCCACTCATCCCTTAGCCTTTAGTAGGTGAGTTGTCAGTCTGCCTGGTTTTCATTCTTTTAATTCCCTTTCATTCAGAATTATTCATTTTTGATTACTTAAATCCTCCGTCTTTGCAGATACAAGTTTTGCTTCTGGGATTCCTTTGATGTGTTAAATATTTAGAACATAGATGATACATTTATCTCAGGCCCATGTATAAGAATATTAGATTGCCAGACCAAATTCCTTTGAAGCTCCACAATCAAGACCTTTTAATTAAAAAAAAAAAAAAGGTGTTCTGAGGTTCATAGCTGACCCTGTATAGGATGTACTTGGGAGCAGACCCAGCAGCAATCTTTTGTTACTTTTCCATGGTATCTATGTTCATTAAGATAATGAAGCTATTAATTGAATATGTAAGTTCAGGTAATTAAATACAAGACTTATTTCTGTAGTTTAAAGGGTAATAATAAAAAATTTAAACTTGCAAACTAGATCACACATTTAGTGATGATGAATGTGAGCTGGAAAGTGCAATATTCCAATATGAATTAGTTAATTGCATCCATTCATTAGGTGATATACATTAGCAGAAGGTCAATCCATTTGAGGCTCAATGTGTTTTACAAATAATAAATTTCAACAGGTAAATTGAAGAGAAATTCAAAACAGAAAGTTTTTTTATACATTTAAATTCAGAATAAAATCGCTACACCCAAGAACACGTTCCCTAAAAGTTCACAGTTTCCAGCACACACTCTTCACAGCACTGTCGAAGTCACTCTGGCCAGGGAGGGACAGGTGACATTTCAGCTGCTGGCTTAAACTAAAATGCTGATTTTTGAAACTGACCCAGTTATAAAGTGAGTCAAAGACTGAGCTTTTTCAAGCATTTTCTGCTTTATCACTCTCACTGAATTATCTGAAGCTTGCTTAAATCCTTAAATTTGCATTTCAATTTTGGACTAAATTTACCATAAATTTACCAACAACTGGCAAATTCACTAACTGTATCCAGATCCCTGTTGCTTGAACAAATTATTCTGCCCTTTAGGCCTCTTCCTCTTGCAAATTTTGTAAATTTACCAATTGTTAATTTGCCAGCAGTTCTACAGGGTATAAAATGGCCAGTATCACAGGTAAGAAGGCTGATCTGTTGGACTCATTTTTAGTAAAAAAGTGTTCAACCAAGTTTTCTTAATTGGACATTTGTGAATATTCAGTAATAAAATGGTTCTTGATATCAGCATTTTTCACTAGTGATAAAGGTAATGTAGAAATAAGAAAAGTAAAAGTAGATTTTATTCTGTTTATTTGTAACTTAAGATATATCCAGACTCAAACAGTTATTAATAAGACTTATAATATTAAAACAATTGATTCACTGAGATACATGAAAGATCCTGAAATAATATTTTAGAGGATCCTCACAGTATTGTGGGTGTTGTTTCCCAGATCATATTGCTTAGGTGTATAACAATACCTTTTTACTTTCTATGTATAATATAGCTTTGTCTGGAGCAAGGACTGCTCCCATCCTGCACACAGCTCAAGGGCCATAATTCTTAAAGAGATTTCAACCAGTGAGCCTTTTGCAATGGTCAGGCATAGAGACATTTAGAGAATTGATTCAATTAACCTAGAGGAAAAAAGTGCTATAATGTATGATTTATGTTTGCAGATAAATTAAAATACAAGTATCTCGTGAAGAGCATTTGCTGCCCTCGTGGTCGGTAATGAAAATAGCAGGCAATTAAAATAGAACACCTGAGGTTGAAGCTTTAATGTATGTACCAGAAAATGAAGTTCAGATTTCCTAAGTGGAAGTCTGAGCTGAAAAATAACTTAGAGGAAGTTTTTATTCGATCTCTACTTTTCTTCCAAAAGCAATTTATAAAGCACACAAGAAATAGGAAGAGACATTTACTGAAGCAGGAGGCAAAGGATACAGAGGAGTGGGATCTCTCAATCAATACTGAATTTGTATGAGGAACCAGGAATATCCTTGCTAAATGGTAGTGGAACAGCTGAGAGAAAAAGTTATATATAAAAGAACTTACGGGTCATATTGAAATAATTTTGGGGTAGGTTTTGCAATTGATCTTGAAAGGAGTCATTGGAAGTGTCTGATAGAGTGATGTGACTCAGTTCCTTCCTGTGTGTGACCTGAGTGCTTTCTGGAGCTCACTCTGAGCATAAGAAATGTTAGAAGCAGCGAGAACCAAGAGCTCTCGCTTGGAGTCTTGCTGGAGTTGCTGCATCCGCTGCCCGTTTCAGTGGTGTATCCATGTGTGCTTTGGCACAGCTAATCTGCCCAAAAGACGTTTTGAGACACAAAGAGTTTCACCTCATCCTCTAGTTTTATGACTTCCTTTAGACAACAGCTACACAGTAACACAGAACAGAAAAACACCAGTACTCTGAGAAGCCAGCCTTAAGTGCATCTTCATTGTCTTCACCATTGCAACTTTGTCTTTTGCACCCTGTCTGGCTACCACAGGTCCTGTTGCCATCAGATGGTGTTTGTATAAGCCAGCTTTATATCCTTATCTGTAAATAATACCAGCTGCTGGGGGTGAGTGGAGAAAGTCAGGCTTCTAAATGTAACAAAGGTATATCTTCAAATTATATATTCAAATTGCTCCAAATATAAAAAACAAAACCCTCCAGGAATGATTTTGATGTTGGCTGTATACTCGCTTAAATTCTAACACTGAAGCAAGGAACAGAGTCACTTGGTTGTTCTTCATTCTTCATTCAACCATTTCATCACAAAGTGTGAAGACTTTGTCATTGCAATCTGAAGCAGAACATATTTCTTTCCTGATTTGTTGTCTAAGTAAAAGTTTAATTAAAACCCATTCATGTGAGAGAAAATAAGCCAGTCTGTCTTAATTGACAGTTGATTTAGTTTTGCAAATTTAGGAAAAAAACCCCAACCAAACAACAACAAAAAACCAAACAACCAAAAACTCCCCAAACCAAACAAAAAAAAAAAACCCAACAAAGACCAAACCAGGAACTACAGCGCTGCAGTAAGTGGTTTTCTGTTGTATAGAGGTGTTTAGGGACCATTGAACTGAACCCTGAGTATTGTTTCTGTTCTTTATTTTCTTTTTTTGGATTCACTTTTTCTTTCACAGATTAATTAATTTCCTTCTGTATTCATTGTTTTTACTGAGTTATTGTCCTAAAGTCCAAGGCAATCCTTTCCACAGTAAATTGTATATTAAATAGTCAACATTTGCTTGCATGATATGAAGCCATGACTCAATTTGCTGCCATAAAGTAGCCAGTGTGGTGTTGAAGCCTGGAAGCAGCTCCCCAGGCTGGGTCCATCAGTGTCCCCAAAATCTCTGAGAGTTCATTCCTCACTCTGCTTGGCAGAGCTGCTCTTATCCTTGGTGAGTGCCCACCTTGGCCTGGGCACCAAGGGCTGAGGCATCAGTGTTTTCCCAGGTGGTGGAAGAGGAACTCCAGTCAGTCCCTCCCTGTCCAGAAGAGCAACAGGACACGTGTGCCAGGTCTTCTGGGGAGCCCTCCAAGGGTGGCTGCACACCAGGAGCCTATGGAATGGTAAGTGCAGTCCCATTCTCCATCTGGGAATGCCAACAAACCCGTGGTCTAAAGGTCTCCGAGGGCTTTTGCAAACTGAATTGCTTTTAGATATAAGAGGAATGTGGTTTGTACAGCAAGAAGTTGATGAAGGTCACTTAAGCAGCTCCAGATTATGTGAGTTTGAACTGCACCTCCACACACACTAGAATTCCTTCTCACCAAAATCTCCTGAATTTTATTGATCTAATAATGAAGCTGTCATACAGTTTCCTCATTCCTGAAACTTGTTTAAATGTATTCTTTTTTTGAAGGAGCACATCCCCACTCTGATTTATTTTAAAATGGCTTTTAGAAGGTGTCATCCTTGTGATGAAGTGTTAGGTCTGTGTTGCCAGTGTGCCATTAAAAATTGAATTTCTGACGTTTAAATGTCTCACTCATCCCAAGTGTCACAGTTTGACAGCTCTGCATGTCACATTACAGCAGAATATTATGAATCCATTTCCTCTGTCAGGTCAAAAAAAAAAAAAAAAGAAAAAAGAGAGATTGAAAATGAGAGAAAGAATCTTCAGTCTTCTTCATTAGAGAGACGGAAATTTACAGAAATATACATGTTAACCCTGCAAAGCCTTAACTGGCACTCTGTACCTTGTGCTGCCTGTCTGTGCCCAAGCAATCTTTGTCCCATGCTCCTGTGCAAACACTAAGAGAATGCTGGGACACTTTTTTCAATTGTCTGCGAACTTGTCAAACACAGAGTGAGGAATATAAAGGGCATCAACAAACAAATACTGTAACAAAATCAAAACATGGCCAGATCGCATTGTTTGTTCTTGACTTTGTCAATTAAAAGGTCATGTAGTGTATTTCTTGTTGCTTTGTTTTGCCAGCTTTAGACAGCTGTAGCTTTGGTGTCCTTTGTTCATCTATCTGGTATGTGATAACTTCAGAACATGACATCTGATCAGGTTCAAAACATTGGGAGTGTTTGCATCAGTAAGCACAACGTCACTGATTTTGCCTAAAGTAATGAAAACAGCCTGGGCTTTCTATGTTTTCTGCCTAGGTTTGACCAGGGAACCTGTAGGGCTTTGACAATAATTTCTGTTTCCTCTCAGCTCGTGGATCTGGCTCCATTTGGCCGCTGCCTTCACCGTGGCCGGCTGTACGGCATTGCCCAGCCTCTTCTCTTGCACGACGTAGCCTCCGGCTAGGAGGGCCCCTCAAAAATAATAGCTGGCATCAGGTGGCTGTTGCTTGAACAAATTATTCTGCCCTTTAAGCCTCTTCGTTTTGCAGAGAACTCGCAGGAGAAGCGCGGCCTGCCCCTGCCGTGAGGCGCTGCTCCGAGCGCTCTGTGCGCGGGCGCGGCCGGCAGGGGGCAGCAGGCGGCCGGCGATGGCGCTGAGGCGGCGGCAGGTGGGGCCCGCGCGGGGCCGCTCGGCACCGGGGCACGGCAGCGCCGAGGGTCGGGGCGCGGCCGCTCCGGCGGCACCG
>VYXF01010846.1:1749548-1792611 GCA_013397295.1 Polioptila caerulea | reverse complement strand
CCTCGGGGTGCCGGGAATGCCCGGCTCGGGACGGGACGGGGCGCGGGCCGGGGGGGCTCGGGGAGGCTGCGCCGCAGTGAGCGGGGCTGTGCCGCTCTCGCCCTAGGTAGGATGGACCTGCCCCCCTGCCTCTGCCCCCATGTCCAATAAGAAGAGACCCGGCTTGACACCTGCCTATATACAGAGGAGGAGAGCAACATCTTCAGCGCTGGGCTTTGGAGGGGGGGGACCAACCCAAAACACAACACAGCATCAGGGCAGAGCGGGGGGCTCGGTGGTGTTATAAAACCCCCCCAAGACTATGACTTCCAGTAAAATTGAGATGCCAGGGGAGGTGAAGGCAGATCCTGCAGCTCTGATGGCATCTCTGCATCTGCTGCCTTCTCCCACTCTCAACCTTGAAATCAAATACACCAAGGTAAGTTATGTTCGTTTGTTCTGGCAGAAAAATTCATGGTTTTCTCTCCAAAGGAGGGATTTTGCTTAAAATCAGTTTCTGCCCTACCCAACCTGAATATAGAGATTTAAAAAAAAAAACAAAAACAACTACTAAAAGGCTACCTTGAATCTGTAATCAAAGAAAAAGATTTTTAGCCCTGTAATCATCTGAAAAATCATAGGATAACAGAAAGCAAATTAGATTTGCTAGGACTGGCTTTGCCACTTCTCTTTAAAGATACTGTTTTCTACAGAGCTGCTGGGGTTTATTTTCAGTGCAGAAGCAGTAGTTCTCAGGTATGTTTTTGTTGCTTTTGATTTACTTCAGAGGACATTACTATACATACCTGTGTATCTCAATCAGAAAATAAAAACGTTTTCTTTCTTGAATTACCCTGTGTGCCCAAGGGACTCTTTTACATTTCCTGGAGGACTCTTAATACTACCAGGTTGTTACAGCACTGGAACAGGTCTTTATGAACTTCCGTGATTCTTGAACCCTTGAACAATATTGCGAGAGAACATGTTTTTCCTACAAACCTTTAAGAGTGATTTTTCTAAAGAGAGGGTTAAGAACAAACCCACTGGGTCAATGTAGAAAAATCTACTGGGTTTCTGCGGTGTCTTATGAGACTAAATTGGTTTTGTTGATTAAAATAGGCTTTAACAACAGTCATTTATTTGTAAATGCATTTTGCACTTTCAAATTCGTTTGTGTATTTTTAATCTTTGCATCTTCAGTATCTTTAAAGATTGTTTTAATTTCTGTTGGAGAGATTTCAGATCTATTGTATAAACAGATTACAATGTGTCAGACTTTGTTTCTAATTACCAAGTAACTTAATAGGAAAATAAGCACATCAGCACTGGAAAAAGGTGATAACATTTTTATCTACTGGAAATACAACTTCAGGAGCTTTAATGCTGATAGGAGACTCATTTTGGCCGACGTAGTATATTTTTTTTCCTCCATATCATCACTTTGAAAGCTTTTCATCTTTTCTCTTTTTTTCAGTGGGTGCCAAAACTAATTTGTCTTCTAATTTGTTACAGCAATTCCTTGTTCTAGAAGAATGTTTCAGAGGAAAGTCAACTATTTTAAATTTCATTACATTTTAATGCAAACAGCAGTATGCAAATCTAAAAATGCATGTGGTTTCTTGCTCATAATTTCTTTTAAAATCGTTAAGTAAGGAAGGAATGCAGTTATTGGATGCTGTGTGGTGCTACACCTCGGGAGCAATCATACTGTGCAAGGAGAATTTGGCATGAATTTTGTTCATTGCTGGTTTCAGAGTGAACTATGCTTCAGGAGGGTTTGGTGGGAAATACTTGAGAGTAGTATCACAGCCAGTTTGCATCGTAAATGTACTTGCATTTTCTCTGTTTAAAACTGGAGAATTGTTTCTAAAAATCTTGGAAAAATACAGCAGTCATCAGCAATCATAGCTTTCTTTCTGTGAGAATGTACAGTGACCTTTAATAAATCAATACATAATGCCATCATCTCAGATCTACAATGTTATACATTTTATACTAATAGAACAATTAAAATAAAGTTATTTCATTTCAATATTAAGCCAAAAACAACGGCAACATGTTTCTTCTAAGCTTGGGTTTGAGATATCAGGTAACTCCTGGTTGCTTTTGAGAAAATTTTGGTTTAGGACAGGTATCAGATGTTTCACTTGGCATACCCTCTGTCTCTGTTTTTCTGTCTGTCTCGCTCTTTCCTCCTTTTTCTCTTTCTCTGCAGGAAATTCAAGTGATTTATAGATAATTGGAGTCTTCAGCTTGGAGTTTTGTCTTGGGCAGGACTTTTATCCAGGATCCACTTTCCCACCTATTAAAAAGAAAAACAATCAAAAATGAAATAATGGATTGTAACTTGATTCTTTCTTTTGGAGGAGTGGTCACTTCATGTCCTAAATGACAAACAACTTCCATAAACAATAAATAACATTAGACTAAAGCACTTTGGCAAGGAAAAGAAAGAAAACAACAATCCCAGACCTTGTAAAATCAGACATCTGTAGGCATTCCTAGCAGTCTCTCTCCTGCTTGTTAGCTGGGAATTTTAAATACACAACCAAGACACAGAATTCTTGAACTCTTTATTACAGGTGTCTTTGAATGTAAGAGCTTGAACATTTGGAAGTTAATTCTTTGTGAAAAATAGAAGCATCTATCAACATTTAAACTTAGAGAAAAAATGTTAAATACCTTTTGCCAATTAAATTCTATTTCTGTAATTCTAAAGTGGGTAAATAGACAGGCTCTTTAGGGTAGGACATGTTAAAATTCCAGGATTCCCTAAGTGAATTTTGTTAAAGATTTGTAATATGTACCAGGAAAAAGAAAATTATTCATTAATCTTTTAATAACTACATTACCCTTGGGGTTGCTATGAAAGCTCCTTCCAACTACATAGATGAAACAAACATCACCTGTGTAATTCTCATTTATTTGATTATTTAGCAGAATTATTGAAACTTGTGAAATATTACTCTGATAAGTTTATTGAAATAAGCAGAAGACTGCATGTGAAGTCTTTCTGATCCATGCACCTGACAGAGCACCCAGAGGCAATGTAGGTTTGGAGAGGTCAGAAAAAATAGGATTTAGTGATAAGAATTACCCGATGCCATGGTTTTATGTAAGATGTGCAGCAGTAGCCATTGGAACTTCAGTACTGGAAGTCAGCCTATGCTGCTTTATAAAAACAGTCACTAGAAATATTTTTCCCAGTTTTTTAATACCTTGGCATGGTCTGTGAAAAATAAAGTGTTGTAGATGTGTGTAATAAGAACGAGTGAGCAGGATGTGAACCAGACATGCAGGTGAGTGTTCAAGCACACAGGGTTAAGTTTTCTGTGGCAAGTACTAGAACTGCTGCATTCAGGATTATCTCTCTTCTCACTGTGATAACTCCTTAACTCTTTACATTTTGACATTAGCATTTGGGGAGGGATTGCATCTGCAGAATAGGGCGTCTTGGAGTATTGAATGGATTTAGGTTGTTCCACAGCCCTGTGGCACAGCAAGCCCTCCTCAGGCTTGTTGGGAGTGTGCTGGCTCCATATGTAAGGGGGCACATAGGTAGGAAGGGGATCCAGCTCTCCCTCTGGGAATAAGTCACGCTTCTACAAAAGTCAACTTTGTGTCAGAAACTCTCCCAGAATGGGCTGTTCCAGAAATATCAGATGTGTGAGAGGAGCAGTAGCGTGATGTCTGTTAAGGACATGTCATTAACATGTTTAGTATGGGGAGCACAGCCCAGAGAACCTGACAGCTTCCAAGGGTGGTCAGAGGGTTTGCACTGTCACACTGATGCCTCTCTCTTTTAAGCTTTTCTGAAACTCCGTATTTATTTTCCCTCCCAAGACTGTCTCCCAAGTATCTGACTGTAGATATGGAATCAGCCTGGTGGATTGAGCCCTTCGCAGCGTTTCCCTCCTGCTGTCTCCATTTGAGGAGCTAAAGGTGTTTCTGCAGGATGTGGCTGTCCTTCCTTTGCTATGGCATAATCACATCTGCTTTACAAGAGATTTTCTTTGTGGTTTTAATATGTCATGTTGACTCTTTTAAGGACAGCCTGGTATAGAATGAGGACTGCAGGGCTCTGTCCTGTCGCAGCTCTCTCACTACACCAGGTAGCTGAGTGAATAAACGTTCTCAGTTTGCATCATGTTGAGCACACTAATCCAGATGGATGTTTTAAGTTTTGTTTCTTGCTTGCCAACTGATTTAAGTCTGAGCAAGAGCTGAACAACTTTAGCATAAGGAAAAGCTGGAGAATTGTGGTTTTGAGAGCTTTTTGGAAAGAGATGCCCTAAAGGGATGAAGTTGCAGTGCAGTGGCAGTGAGGAGGTACATGAAACGTTTCTCTATTAACAGCCTATGATTTATCTGACAACCATATCTTCTTTGTCCTGTGTAAGAGGATTTGCCTCTACCCTTACACCACAAGCTAAAATCTGTCCAGTTTCTACACAGAGGCCAGGTAAACTACCCAGCACTGCAACAGAAAGCTGTATACAGGAGTTAGTATGAAGTGTAGGCAAACTGCTTCTGGGTAGACAAAAGCTAACAAATACATCTCAAATTGTCATATGGTAAGCATCTTGGTTTGAAGTATTTTATTGCTAGGTTTCAGTATATTCATTCCCATTGCACTTCCTTGACATTAGCCTTTCCATTGAAATTTCTAGCACTTGTTTTCTAGATAAAACTCTAGACTGACATTACGATAGGAGGCAGGAAATCTATTCTATTTAAATTACTATGCAGAATCTTTGTTGTTTTTTGAACAGAAGACAAGCCTTGGCAAAACTCAGGTAAGTGAGGAATACATGCACTTTCCCATCTGTCTTTCTCTGAATGAGCTACTTTGGTGCCTTTTGAAGTCAGATCCACTGAGTGATGCCTGAAAAAACAGCTTGGCTTTTGGGTCACTTAGGTGAGCACATTTCTTTTACAAAAGATGTGGCACAGAAAATTAGAGATGTTTGCATGAAGAGCAGACAAGTAGAACAGCTACTTTACCCCTTTGTGGAACAGTTCAGCATCTGATTCTGACACTAGGGATGCTGTGCTGTATCATCACATATGGTATTTCAGTGTATAAACTGTATGCAGATTTACTGTTGTTTAAATCTGCAGTTTGAATTCTCTTCCAGTGTATTCATACTTTGTGTTCAGTATTACAATCCATCAACTCGGATAGTGATCGGAAAATATGTATGCACTTCCTTCCAGTTAGTAGCCTGAATATGGGATTATTCTTTCCTCCCCAATCTTTATGGTCTTCTGCACAATCCCAATTTACCCAAGCTTTTACTGTGGGAACAAGAAACAGGCGTAGCCTTGCGTGTATCCAGTCCCTGCCTTTGCTTATTCCAGTACAGCCACAACAGCCGTGAGCCTTAAAAACACAGAAAGCCCGGGGTTGAACTGGCCCCAGCTAGAGAACGGCGGCAGACTGCTGTGTTACTGAGGGGTAACTATGGCAGCAGTGGCCTCTTACTGTGCTGAATCTGCAGGGAGAGGCTGGGTCTTTAGGGAAAATGCACCCTGGCTTAATGCATCAAGCTGTACAATAATGTATTGCTGTCTCTGTCCAGTTGGTAGGGTCAGATGATGCACTGAAAGACTTTCTCATTGCAAAAAATGTTTAACACTTCAAGTATTGAAATGCAAAAGATCCATGTATTTATTTGCATACCAAAACCAGAAGGCCAGTAATAATCAGAGCACTTGCCTGAGTTGAAAGGCAGACAAATTCATACCCCTGCTCTGAAGCAAACAGAGCGGAAACTAGAATATGGATCCCTAATTTCTGACGGGGAATAGGTCCAAATTTTGCCAACTTTGGTTGTCTTTGGGAATTTCATGTTGTCTGCTGTTGGATAATTCATTTCTAAGTATTTATGAGTCTTAGACATCAGCTTGATAGCCCAGTAGGGAGGACATTAATGAAGGAAAGTAGGATTCATATATTTGCCTCAAGAATAATCATGATGTTGGACAGAGCAAGGAATAACACATACGCTCTCACACTCTTACACTTTCATTCTGACAAAAAAAAAGTCCTTTATTAATTCCCTGTTTCATTTTGTCCTTCAGAAACATTTCCCACCGAAGTTAACCAGTTCTGGTGCATTTCTGTGTTACATTTCTCTCTTGTAGATCTGCATTTTCTGATAAATCCCACTATCCAAAAATTCTTGATGCAGCTTGTCCATCTTCCTGTCCATGCAAAATTGTTCCTGGCAGATCCTAATGGGCTCTGCCAGTTTGAAGTTATTCACTGCCACAAACTGCCTGGGAGGACCACACCATGGAACCAGTGGATCCAGCTGTCCTCCTTTCTTTACAATGCACATGAACAGTTCCCTTCAGGGAGCTGTTCATGGACATTGCAAATCACTGGGCACAGATCAGCATCCAGAAGTTGTCTGAACCCTTCCTTCCAAGAGGCTTAGCTTTGCATTTCCCACCTTTGGCAAATTTCATCTCCCTTGAGTTGCCCAAATGTCATTTAACTTCAGCCCCAGTAATATTTTCTATAATACTCTGATTAGCCCAAACGTTTTTATCTATAAACTCTGTACCTTACTATTAATGATCTGCAAAGGCAGGTGAGCCCAGATATCAATTGCCAGTCCCAGTAATGAAGGGGCACGTTGCTATTAACCTCTTCCCAGGGAGAATTATCCGTTTATTTCCAGTCTTTTTATCTTATCTCTTAACCACTTTTTAATCCATGGCAGGACTTTATCTTTCACCATATGGTTACTAACTTTCCTTAATAGCCTCTTGCTAAGGACTTTATCATCAAAAGCCTTTTTAAAGCCTAAATAAATTGTATCTACTGATTCATCTCGGCTCCTCATTTGGCTAACTATCTTCCAAGAAATCTCACACATTTACAGAGATAAATGATGAAAGATGAGTTCAGTGGTCCATATCATAAATTCTTTGTCAGGTCTTGCATAAAGTCATATTTCTTTTTTTACAATTTTGCAGCTATCTTTTGTAAGGCTGGACTGTAACATTTATCTATTTATTTTTTGAAATTTCTTTAATTTTCCCCAATTCTAAAAAAAAAAAAAACCCACAGCTTTTTATCTGTTTGGGGGTTTTTTAGGAGTAGAACTCATTCAACAAGTAACCAGTATGTCAAATTTCAGTTCAGCTGAAAGAATTGATGGACAAAAAATGCGATTAAACAAAGACAAGATCATAAGGAAGCTATGTAAATGTAATATAAGCACAAATGTGTAGAGGTTTAGAAAATCTTCAGGAAGCTGCAGCTCTATGCAGTTCTCTAGTGAGGAATCTTCAAACAGGGGACAATACATCCCTACTTAAAGCACAGTAAGTGCATGAATAACTGTGTGAAGATTTACTACCAAGTATCATGCAGAGAACGATGAAGTCTAAACATTGATTGCCATCCAAGGGCTCAATCATTCATTACTATTGTGTTTAGCAAATGAATTCCTGTTCAAACTGCATATTCCTATCTGGTTTTCTCCAAAACACAAGTTCCCTATTTCAGAATTTGTCCAAAACCATCTTTCTGTTCATCAGTCTTTTCTGTAAATAGTGATCAACCCTTGTGACATGAATGGAACACATCAATGCTAAGTCACACAGCAAACTGAGGTTTAGGAGCACTTCATTACTAAAAGTGTGATATGTGAAGCCACATCAAAGTGTTGCTGCAATCACATTGCTGCAATGGTCTCCCAAATGACAGAAAAAGAACCTAACCCTTGATTGCTTGGAGTCAGTGCCTTTCCTAGAGAGCCTAGTGAACTGTATTGATGACTTGGAACATAATGCATTCCAGCTTTGTTGGACTGAAGTGGGAAAATACTGCAGAGAACCATCACATTCTGTGAGCCAAGTGAAAATGTTTAAGGTCAGCTCAATCTCAATTGGCCTCAGCTGGAGGCTAAAACATGGGGACCACGCTGACCACTAAAGTATATAGACCTTAATCTGTGAGGGAATTGTATTGAATTGAACTCAAAATCTAAAGGGATGCTGTGGGACTGCTGTGAGGGGCCTACAGAAAGACGTGTGGTTACAGAAAGGATATGTTTGCCAATTTTCATGTGGATTTATAGTATGCCCAAATTTAAAATGAGTTAGAAAAAAATCCATTTGGAAAGTCACAAAAATACCAGAAGTGTTACATGGTAAAACAGGCTGCAGTCCCTTTGCTGCACTTGGAAAGAGGATGCCAGGGGGACACTGTCCCCTTACCATGCTCTGGTCCTGTGGCAATGATTACACTAAATCCCTTGGGTTTTCCTCAGAAACTATCAGAAAGTGCCTTTCCAGACAGAAATTCCAAACACATGTATTTACACAGGTAAGGTCTTATCTCTAAAGTGAGACTGATTTCTTTCCAAAGCAGAGCCATTTACCATTTTGGGTAAATATAGGTAAATATTTTTAGACTGTCTTATAAAGACTGATCTTATCCTCTTGTGAATAGGTCAGCATGCCTTAAATTTGGCCACAAGTGACTAGAGCTGCTTAGAATGTTGGGTGTACATTTTATCTCTCCAGTTGGAAGATCCTTCCAGGTGTGTGCTGTGGCATTGTTTTCTCATGCTTTAGTGGGAAAAACAGCACTTAATGCCTCATCATCATCATCATCCTCATCACCCCCTGGTACCCTGGTACCCTCTCAGTGTCTTCCATGCAATTCCTGATGCCTTTTGAAAACTGGAAGAACTGATGCAGTACATTTCAGGATGCATTAGCATTCAGGATTTTTTTATTTCAGGAACTTTATTTCAACTCCTTGCAGCACAATTAGGAGTGAAGCATTGGGTCTGTCCTGGACACGGTCCTTAAACGATTTTTGGTATACTGCTGGTGTTAGATTTTTGATAAAGATTATTCCCCAGAATAAGTATCTTGCTGTCATTTTCTAGTCTTCCAACTAGTGGCTCTGCTTTTCTAATTTTTGAATAGAAATATAATCTACTTTGGGATAGTCAAATACGGATCTCCCCAAACTGAGCAGCCACCTCTGGAAGTATCTTCAATCTCCCTTCCATAGCCAGGTTGCTTTCAGAATCCAGTGACTCTCCCACAGCCTGTATCTGCTTATTTATTTAATTTAGGCTTCTCTTGGCTGTTTTATGTGTGTTACCTTTACAGTCATTTTCTTCCGAATATTTAGTGTGTTTAGTAGCAATTTTTATTTTTTCTGTTTTCCAGCCTACTTTTCCTCTCATATCTTCCTTCCTTGCCACCCCATTTATTTTCTTGCTTGTGCTTCCCGTTTTTAGCCTTGGGAATGAAAATCTTGTTTGACTCTTTCACATTCTTAAGCCTCCATGCTGATTCTATGGATTTTAATTTCCGAGCTTCAAGCAGGGAGTTTCTAAGTTACTTCCTCTTTAAAAAAAAAATCTGCTTCTTGAAGTTTAGTATCCCAGAGAGTATGGCTTCTTCATGTGTTTCTCTCCTGCAATGAAGCTGGAATTATTTACATGGTAACCATTTCTCAGGGGTTCAGACACAATTTTTAGTCTTTGACAGGACTATGTCAAATGTTGTTTACATTAGGATACAGAAAACTCTGTTCTCTACACACTATTTCAGTGCAGCTTTCACTGAACTAATACAGAGTTATTTTGGCACCAGCCTTCGTACTCTTTTTCCTCTTCGTTACCACTTCAGTGTCACTTCAGTTGCTTTTATTTAGAAGTCAGCACCTCGCTCCTGCTATTATCCTTCACAATCTACACTGCTTCTATATCCGTGGGTCTGCATTTTGTGTTATTTCTCTCCTCCGAGCAGTGCCCACGCAAAGCATTGCACACAGAGCTGCTCCCCCCTCAGCAGCCCGACTTGTCCTCCCTACACAGCTTACACGTAAAAAGTGTGGTATGCCTCTGATAATTCCCATCCTCTTATGCTCAAAAAACGCTGGTTTTTTCCTCTCCGTGATACAGTCCAGATCACCCATTTTCACACTCAGCTTTCTTAGGCTGGTTTACAGGCACTTGTGCTTTTATTTCCCAACTATAAGATGACCTAGATGAAAATTGTGATCTAGTTAGCTGAAAAACCCTGTAAAGTCTTTTCAGCTCAATTGCAAAAGCACTTCCCGTGACACTGCACCTCACTTTTATTTACCACTCTGCTAGTGTAAAATGTCCTTAAAATAGAATTTAATTTTAAACTGGGTTTAATACTTCTTTATATTGTCAAATTGATTTGAGAAGGTATTTATGTAACTGACAGGTAGATACATAGATTTCTTTTTTTAAGGAACCACTTCATTTTGTTGTCTGAAACATATTTGGAGTATATTTTAAACATTGTTTGCACCCAGACATAAAAGCACTGTCCTGATTCCACTGGATATTTTCAAAGCTTACCATAACATATGCATTTTACATTTGCTTATGTTTCTTTTCAGCTGTAACAGGAATAGATTATTCTTGAGTTGTTCAAAACTAGCAAGAAATTACCACCTACCTTCCAAATCAAGGGACTTTATTTTTTCCAGTTGCTTCAGTTGTGAAACACTGTTGCAGCAGTCCCTTACTGGAATGGCCTGCATGGACCTTGAGAAACAAGCACAGTTGTTTTTCAGGACATCTGGCTAAGCCTTTGCCCTCTTTTTCATCAGTGCCTGACATTTTGTTGGCCTTCCTCTTTTTGTCCTTATTACACTTTCTTTACCAAGGCTGCTTAATGGCCTCTTCTCTTTTGTGATGTTTATTGGATGCTGTTTTCCTGAGAGGTGAAAATCAAGCTCTGCTTTTTTCACTGTTCATTTGAAATAGTGATACTAACACTGAATGTGCTCTAGCGATGCTGATGATGGCCTAGGAGTCTTGGTGGTCCAACCCTTTGATAGTGATTTTTAAATCCATTTGTTACATTACTAAAGATGTTTTTAGCTGGCATCACTCAACTGCAAGTGTTAATATTCTGTTCTATCATATCTTTCAGAAGACATTAATTGATTCAGACTCACTGTAAAACTGTGACAAGGTTCCTTCACAGATGGGGGAGTTTAAATTTGTGGGAGTGTAACCATGACTAACTCAGACAGTAGGTCAGTGTCAGAGGCAGGATCTCTTGCTAAACCAGCCAGACTACAAGAAGATCAAGCCTCTATTTTTGTACATGATATTCTGGGAAATGGCAATACATGGCAGATGGATTTTGGAGCCAGTGTTTACCTGTGGATGCATGTCTGCGTTTCTGTATGTTATTGATTGCCCCATTCTGTGTACTCACTATACGCACACACCTGGTATAGATGAAAAGACCCCTTTCTTTGTGCTCTTTGCTCTCTTTCTTGAGTCACTTAATGAGGAGCTGTTTCTGTTGTTGTTCCTCTGTTGTCAGGAAGGCAGTGCCCTCCTTGCTGCAAGATCTGCATAATGAGTTCAGATGGAGCTGGAGCTGGTGATGTTGTTCCCCTCTGTATTTCTCTTTAGGAGGAGGAATATTCCATCAGTGCAAAGCCGTGACAGTACCGGAACTCCAGTTCTTGTATTGCTTCTATTCACATCTCAAAGATTTTGTTTTAGAATGGCACTCCAGCTTGGAGGGAGAAGGAAGGCCCTCCTATTTAGATGCCAAACAGGAGCCCAGTGCAGAACATGCCCACTGACTGATGCAGCACAGCTCTTCCTCTCATCAGCCAAGACAATTGCTTTAAATGTCTGGATTCTGCATGCAACACAAATGTGTTCATGCTCTTGCTCTCTGTCTCAGTTAATTTCTTTCCTTGAGGGAGCCACAGGACAGATCCTTTGATAACTGGTTTCCTGGTTAGAAGCCTTTACTTGCTTTCCCGGAGTGGTTCCCTGTGACTGGGAGCCTTTGTAGTCAGCTCTTCCAGCTGTTAGCCTAAATGATCTCTAGGGAGACTAAAAGCAGCGAACCAGGAATAGCAACATCGGACCTCAGCCAGGTCCTACGGGAATTTAATTATTACTCGCTGGATTGGATTGGCAACATACCTTATACCAGGTACCTGCCAAAGGCTGCATGCAATGAACCTTCCCAGACAGCTGTCACTGGTGTGCTCCTTGCAGAGGTGGGGCACTGGGTGACGTGTTTGCTGTAATTAATACTGGGCTCCATTCCTTTACATACGATAGTACTTGCAAGGTCAGGGTGAAAAATTTCTCAGATTAAGGTCTTGATAGTGATTTTAGCCATTTAGTGATCATGTGTCATTGTGTTGACTACAAGCATAAATCCTGTCTTGTAGACAGCAGGGAAACTAATGAGGTTTGCCCATATTCTGGTATCATTACAAGGGGTTCCAGCAGAGAAAAATGGAGTTTGATTAAAAAGGGGAAAAGAAACATGAATATTAAAGGCAATCGGGAGAGTGGATCTCGGGACTGCATATATGAGTGTTCAAGTTTTTTAAAGAAGGCTCTTTATTGACAAGACATAGTGTGCTTTGCTCACTTAAGGAAAGCTCAGTATAACCAGGTTTTGGTTTTGCCCTAATCCACTTTTTTAATACTGTATGTTTGGCAAAAGTTTAGGGTCATGATTTTTTTTTACATACTCAAAGCGATTAGTCTATTTCTATTTAAAGATAAATAGAAGAGCTCATTTTTCATGCAGGCCTTCATCTCTATACAGAATAGCTTGCTGGTCATATACCAAAATGTTAAATTCTATCAAATATTGGCATTATTTTCGTATATCCTCAGGTGTTCTATTTGATTGAGACTCTAATCGGCTCTTGCAAGAACACTCCACATCCAATTTTAGCCTTAGCACCACAGTGTACTCTGAGGTGTAAATCTGTCAGGTATCCAAGCACAGCAGGATACTTTGACAGTTTAAACCCAGTTCTCCCCAATCAGCCTTATGAATAGTAAAAAGCAGAATGGCCTATTCCAGTTTTGTACATGTGAAGGCAATGACTTAATCAACAGAAAGTACTGGAGGGGAAATCAGAACTATGAGGAAAGGGAGTCTAACAGTTTCTTCTCTCCAGAAGAATATTCTAAAGTAAAAAAATTAGTATTTTCCAAGACTTTTTAATGAAAAGAATTTCCAGCCTGAAAGATTTCATTGCAGCATTGAATGAGAGGCGTTGGGTTCCTTTGCATCTTCTTGAAGAGCAAAAAGAATGTATAAATCAGACTTCTGGGAATTGTTATCTCACAACTTCTTCTAACAAACACAACAATTTGTTTTAAAGGCTTTCACCAAAGATGTCATAAGTGGTAATCCCTATGTTGTAAGTGGGTACTTAATGTGATTTAACTTAATGCTGATGATGCAAAGCTATTCTCCCCCAAAGCCCATTAAGAACATCCAATTTTCTGGTAGACTAACACTCCTGCTTACCATCGTAGAGATAAGTGACTGTTTAACCAGGACAATAAGGAATGCTTTCAAACCAAGGCTGCAAAACTGAGTGGCCACAAAACTGTTCTTTGTGAAAGTTCCGACTTTGAATGTAAATGTCACAATCGGAGTTTTTTCTTTTTAGGAGTAGTTTGAATTTCTGTACGTACAGACATGTACATACAGGCACTTTGCATCATCTTAATGTGTGCACTGGTGAATATCATTATTTATGATATCAGTAGGCATGGTCTAGTAAAAAAAAGGCCAGTGCAAGCCATTTGTGTAAATTAAGTAAAGAAACTTATTTCAGTTTCAAAGTTTTATTTCATGTCCCTCTAAAGTGCAGATAATTCTAATAGTTTATCCAAGACAATGCTTCTCACACTGCATGCTTTTTGTGGATTCTGTACCTGCAGAATGGCACAAAATGCAATGTCTCTGGCATCATTAACAAAACTTGCTAACAGTAATATTTAAAAAGCTTCAGGATGCAAAGTAGAAGCAAAGGCAAACTTTTCAGGAGCTTAAGGCTGCTCACTTGGGTCTAATATAGACTTAGCACTTTGCAGGTCAGTGGCTCTGCTATTTGTCTCTGACCTAACAGATCTGGAGTTCTTCACATCAAAACCAAGTCTTGCTGAGCTGAGATCAAACGTGTTAAGGTAAGAATCTTGCCAGTGATTTATCGTGCCAGGGAGGGTGATCAGGCCATAAGGGGCCACTGCAAATGAAGCTGACATTCCAGCAATTTCTCATGTTTAGTTATAAGGTAATTTTTTCAGGCAGAGCTTTTAAGTCAAAATAAATTTGCTCATTGTATTTTTCTGTGTTGTCTATGATGCCTGCAATCCAAGGAGGAATATTTATTTATGCAGCACAGCTAATTTCTAAGTAAGAACTTGTTCCTGGTGATGAACATTTAAAATGGCAGTTACCTACAAGGGAGATTAAATTCTTCCAAATGGCAGAACATGTTTCCCATGTACAGATAAATAGTTCACACTAAATAGTTCACACTGTTTTCTGTCACACGTAAGGAGCACACAAGACTTGCAATGCACTAACAATGCAAAACACAGGAGAACTCCACAGAGTAATACGAGTCTTGTTTGTACAAACCCCTCCTCATTCCTGCCATTTCAAATGAGTGCTTGTGGAAGGGTTTCCAGGATCAAGTTCTTAATAGCCACAACTTCATTAAAGCCCAGTGACAGCCCCATAATTGATTATGTAAACAAATACTCTTCCTCTCCACTCTCGATTTAGTGGATTTTAAAAAATCTTTAATTATTTCACTTTTTAAGGTGCAGTAAGTGACATCAAAGACCATTCTCTATAAAAACCACTGTGATCCTTACCCAGCTCTTCCAGTGATGGCTTGTCTTTGTAATTAGTGAAAATAGAAAGCATAGTTAATATTTTAGTCATCCTGGTTTCACAAGCAATGTCTTCTGATGCAGTTAAAGAGAGTAAATGTTCTTCTCCAGCAATTAAAGAGTCTTGCTGATGAAAGGATAAGTAAAGCTTGGGAGCTTAGTTTCTTAGGAATACATGAAATATTACCTGAGCTGTGTTATTGCTCCTGTATTGTTCTACTAACAGCAGACAAATTCTTCATTAACTGAAAAAGTAAAAATTACTTTGAGGAAAGCTTTTATGTGGTGCAACGAAAGTTTCTTCCCACAGATTTAATAAGGCAGCCAAAAGGAGTAAAATGTTTGTGGTGGGTATAGTTCAACAGACAATACAATCTGAAGTTTCTTCTCTTTAGATTAATTTTCTTGAACAACTAGGCGCAAAATAATCCCTTTAATGAGACTGAATTGAAATAACGGATGCTGTATCAGCATGTGGCACAGTGAGAAACTAAAATAGAAAAGGGTATCATCACAGTTTGGCAGCTTGAGTTTTGTGCAGGAAATACTTGGGGGGGAGGAGGAAAGTAAGCATGCTACTGCATGTTGTTAAGACTTATTTAATCTTCTTAACTAATTACTCACACTTCCTAATTCAAAATCATACAAACAAAAATGTTTAGATAAGCTGGGAGTTTTTTCAAATGGATACCCCCTACAGCTTAGAAAACAAACATGACAGGTTTCCCCTGTCTGATGTGCTGCCATTTGCAGAAGAACAGACCCAAGTCCCAGAAAGACAGAAGACTAATTAAGACAGGAAGACAGGCAGGTCAAACATTTGGTGTGAGGGATGTGGGACATAGGGGAGAAAAAATCATGTTGCATTCCACTTTCACAGCAGACTGACAGGAGGCTTCAAGCCCTTTCTCTGATTCCATTTGCTGCTCAGAGACCCTGGATTCCTCCAGTTTCTCCTCCCATCACACTCTTTTCCTAGCATACAATTCCCTAAACCTGTGAGCTGGCTCAGTGGGAGACTTGCCCTATCTGCCTTTAAGCACCTGAACAACATCCAGGTGAGCAGAACATGGCAGGGGTCCCTGCAGACAGCTCCTGATTTGCCCTCTCCTCCCCCCTCTCTGGGACTGAAAAGAAACCGAGCTCCTGCCACCACTTGGGCTCCGTCATGGGAATCCTCCTCCAGCTCATGTTGGCCACACTGAAGCCTGACTTAATTTACACAGGCTGAAATGTCACTGAACCTTGATGTGTTCACCTCTTTCAAACACTTGGCTTCTGATCCAAAGTCCACTGGTACGAAGCACTGGCTTTAATTTCGATAGAGTTGACTCAGGCCTTGCTACTTGGGATTTACACCCAGAGAATACAAACACCCTGGTCTTCTCACCAGACACCAACCCTTGGCACAGGACTGGGCTTGCACAAACAAATTGTACCAGAGCTGGCTGCACTGCTGCACTGACAGCGAAACCAGTGCAGCCCCACTCATTTCTTGGGCATTTTATTTCCAATTCCACTGCTGTACTATGTTTGTAAAGGTTTAAAATTCTCCAACCCTCTCAGTACACTCACAAGCTTGCACTCTAGATTTCTTGAGTGCAATTTCAAGCTTGAATTTATGAATGAAAGCCCCATTTATGGTACACCATATCCAAAAGCTATGACATTATTCATCAGGCTCTGAGGTCCAAATGAGAGTTTAAAAAGATGAAGCACCCCACAGCACACAGAGCTTTAGAGCAAAGCTCTTTTTCCTTTTTTACTTCTTTTTTTTCTTTCTTTCTTTCTTTCTTTTTTCTTTTTACAGTGTGGGGGGTGTGAGTAAGGAGAGAAAAGGACAACCCAGCAGCCAAAGAGGAAAAAGAAAAATCAACATATTCTGGTTTTGTTTGGCCTTTCAGACCTCACAGGCTCTAGAGCATGTGTCAAGTTTCCAGTGAAACAGCTTTGTTTCCCAGTACAAACATCCCTCTGGAGGCTGTTGCCACTGATTCCTTTTCCTCAACTGGGGCCTGATTCAGCTCCCACTGGAATCAGCTGGATTTTTTTTGTTTTACTCTGGACCTCTTGGACCTCTTGTAGCTGAAAACCAGCTATGCCCAGGGGAGCATGCTTGCCCGAATTAAATTTGGTGCAAGGTTTTCTTGTACAGTTCACTGTTACTCTCATGCAATTGCAGTTCCTCCACAGCTGAAAGACATCTCACTAAATCCCAATCTGGGTAACTCCTGAGGATGATTCTGCTCTGGGGTAATAACAACTTGAGAGCCACTTGTGCTGGGGTACTGGGCCAGCCAGGCTGCCTTGGCTGCTGCAGGGGTATCCCCTGAAAGCAGCACAGCCACTGGCGCTGCCCAAAGAGGTTCATTCATGGCTCAGAAGAGGATTCTGCACTGAGTGCTTGGGGAAGTTGGCCTTGAAGCCCATTACTGTCCTTGTGTGAACTGCCAGCAAGAAGCTATAAGTCTTGATGGTCACCTGAACAATCATCTTAAAAATAAAATTAAATGGCACTACTGATCCATCACCAGTCATTTAGCCAGTGGACTGCTGGCACTGGCTTTTGCTTTCCTAGTGCCTTCTTATAAACCAGGTTTTCGCTGATTCCATAGCCAGCTGTTAGTTTCCAGTCACTCCCAGGAGTGCCTCACAACACACTCCAGAATGTGAGAGATTTGCTGTATCAAGACAGCCATAAAAGTGAAGGAAAACAAGGCCTGTGAAAATAAACAAGCTGCACCTCTGATTGGTGATCCTACCTAGTTCATTCCCTTACAATCATACTAATCATCAGGACTCTTGAAATGTTTCCCAAGGAGAGGAAATGAAGTTGCTGAGATGGGAAAGGATATGAAATTTCCTGACCAGACTGAGGCACAGGTGCCCGGTATCTGGGATGTTATGCAGTATTTACCAAGGGAAATTCTGCTGCTGGATTTTTTGCATGCCTCTAAAATTGTTGTCTGTTCCCCCTCAAAAAAGAAGTGCCATTATGTTCTTCCTAATGCCTCCAGCTCTGAGAAGATGCTGAGGGCCAAGCAGCTGTGATTCTCTTAAAAAGTACTTTGGCATCTGATGCCCCCTCCCCCATCCCAGCAGATTTAGTGTCAAAAGCTCTCTAAGGAAAAAGCCACATATGAAAAAAAGATCTTTGATGGAATGAAACTATAACCAGCTACTAAATCAATTGAGTTAGGAAATTCCCATTCCTTCCTCCATTCATCCAGAACCAAATCTCCTGTGGGAAGCCATTATTATTTGGATGTTAAAATCCTCTTCCTGTACCAAAAAACATTTCTGGAGCTGCAACAGCACAAAAACCTTGTTTATTAAATCCATGGGAAAATAATTCCACCTCCAAAGAGCTGAATGCTGGGCCACTGTCTGTGCATTGCCTGAAGTTCTTAGTTAAACAGCTGGGGAGCCTGAAGAAATTGTCTCATGACATCATCACTAAGCAATATTGAATTAAGAATGTAGATCATCATTTCACTCACACATCATTTGAGAACATTTTCAAGAAAGGAAATGAAAAGTTACATTGTTGCCACCTGTGTTGATTACTCTTATAAATTAGGAGACCCCAAAATATTTTTTTTCTCCGTATGTTTTAAGGAAAGCCAATACAAAAAAGAGAGACAGTGAGCATGCAGGAATCCCCAGTGAATGTAAAAATCAGTTCCATTTCCTAAATCCGGGGCTAGCCCCAGGCTGAACAGCAGAGGGAATTTGAAGTGCCATGAAACTAAAGCTCCTTCAACTAAGAGCTGCAAAGGAGGTATTAGTTCTGTGCTTTATTTTAATTAATTATATTTATACACACACTCATAAAGGTAGTTGTTGAGTACTTCCTTGCTGGTAAATAGTGATGAAAACACAAAATATATTTTCTCCCTGGTCTAAATTTTGCTATTGCTGCACTGCAGATCAGAATGTCCAGTCCTGGGTTTGTACAAATCCCATCTTCTTTGAATACTTATCACTCCAATTACCTGCATGGTTTAAAATGAACATTAAGTTGCTAATGATTACTAAGCCAGCTGGGATGGATGGCTACTGAAACAAGAGATTGTAGTTGTTTATTTGCAAAGCTAAATTTGCTTTGTGTTATGCTAAACACATTTACTCTTGGCTTGATTTTAAAACTGATGGGCATTCAAAATGCTATTGAACTCAGTGTGTAATGCTTGTGAAGTGTAGGTCTTGTGCAAAATGCAATGTATGATTTTCTTCCAACTACATGTCAGCAGTTTCAAAGTACCTTGGAATTTTTACATGGTAACTTTGGAGTTTACTTTTCCTTTGTATACTTTTAGGTATGATGAGGTATGTCCAAGGCTCTGGACAGTCACTTGTCCTGTCGGATGAGTCAGATTGCTTTCTTGATCAGCCCTGTGGAATTCTGTCAACAGAGGCCATGTGTAATTAGCCACAGGCAGGATTTGAACCTAGTGAAGACATGGTGGGACCATTATCTTGCAAAGTTCTAGCAAAAGATCCATGGGAATATGTGTGTATGAGCAAGAGGTTATTGCCATTACCAGGACAGATGTGGCTGTTCTCTTTAGGAAAATCCATGCCCTGTCCATCTCTCATTTGGAAAGGAACAGAAATTACCCAGAGACCTGTGTGATGTGATCTCATGAGAATGATGATCCTCCAAAGGGCATCATGTTCACAGGGGCAGCTGTGAGCTTCCACCCAGGCCTGTCACATTGCAGTGTTTGGTACAGCCCCTCCCACCCCCCCAACCTCACAGACCCCAGCACCTGCACCCTGAGCTCCCCTGCTCTCCTGGCCCCTTTGGCATCACTGGGGAACAAACGTATTTGCTTTCCTCCTTTGCCCACTGCACACCAACCACAGGCAGACTCCTCACTTACAGGAGGCCTTGGCTGCTTTGCAGTTGGGTTTGTTCTTGGCTAAATCACTGCACTGACAGGGACACCTCAGTACAGCAGCAAAGTTGGCCTTCTATCTTCTTGCTCTGACATTACTGCCATTACTGCCTCTACTGAGAGTAAATGGCAAACAAAATGTTTGTGTATTCCAAGATTTTTCAAGTGCTCCCTTCTTCCCTTTGCCTTTTGGCACAATGCTATTGATAGCACCCAACAAAGATTATTTAACTACCACAATACCACATAGCAAATGCATGACACACTATAGACTTTTTTTTCTCCCTACTGCATATCACAAAAGGTAACACTAGGACTCAAACAAAAACAAATTACCTCAGTAACTCCTGGAAAACTCAAGTGGTTAATCAGTTACCTTTTATTTACATATATATGCTTAATGCTGAATTAAGTTGTAAAAACCAAAGGCTGATTTATAGCTCCAGTCAGCCTTAATTAACATTGATTCCAGGGGAATAGTAAATGTGAATAGCCTTCACAATTGAGGTTGAACAATGAACTCACTGGGTGTTGTCCAATTTGTAGCATGATTTACATGGAAGCAAGCCCTTCTTTTTCTAAGGTTACCCCTTTTTTATCTGGTGTTTAGGATGGGTTATATATAATCCATAGATAGGAACATTTGCTGTCAAATATTCTCCCTGATTTAGAGTTAGCCTTTACCATGGTCACTATAAATAAGGGAGAAAAAAACCCAATTTGAGGCTTTGCAGGGATTCCTTTTTCTTGCAACGTGTCATCGCTTCTCCATTTCATGGCATTTTTACGAAGTGGCCATAATGAAAGTCAGATTAAATGTACAGGATATATACATTTAATCAACAGCCATTGGAGTCAGTAGTGCTGGAAGAGTTATAAAAGCCCCTGTGAATGCAAATTTATTGCAAAAGAATCTGCGTCTCGGTGGTAGGAATATCTGCTGAATGGTACTACCTGACACAGAACACCTAAAACTTTCAAAAGTGAATTATTTAAGTGTAAGGCTTTGCTTGTAAAGCCGCCAGCTGCTGGATTTCAAGACTTGAAACTGTTCCAAAACATGGGACTAGGTACTTTATTTGTGCACTAGAGTAAATACTCTGATTTTACTGCCAATTTAAATGTGCTCAGTTTACAATAATGAGCTTGTATAGGCAATACCTTGTTTATAGAAAGTGGAACAGGAAGAAACTAACATTAACCATTAACAGTAGCAATTTCTCCTGCTTTCAGCTCTAACTTTATGCCAAAAAGATCCTTCCCATGTCCTATCTGAAATATTTACTATTACTGTTCTTTTTCTGAGTCAGTGGGATAAACAGAGCATTCAATAAAATCATACAGCTTTTCTTTCCAGTCAGCTTGAATTGAAGCACTCTTTCGTAATTCCAAGGCACTATTTCTCATTCCTATGGTGAAATGTATTTCAAGAACGAATATATGTCCTGTGTACTAGCAAACCTGATGATAGGTGCTCATCCCAGCAGAATGGAGTCAACGTTTTTTAATCTATTTAAAAAAGAACAGACCATTTCTCTAAAGGAAGTGTACTGAATTGTGGCTGCCACGATTTCTCAGGTTCTTGTACTCAAGCAAACTGCTTTATTCTTTCAATGCAGCTCACACGAGAAGCCCATGTGTTTATGTACATTCTGTCACCTTAAACAAACATACTTACATCTTCTCTGGCCATCTGCTCCTGAAGCTGGAAGCTTTTCTCCCTTCCCCTCCCTCCTCAGCACCCCCCAACACACTCACTGGGTGCACAGTTAACTCTGAGAAAACTCAGTGGAAAGCAAGAAGTAAATGCCTTCTTCCACACAGGTCACAGATCTCTATTTTTCTGTCATTACAGTCTGAAAATGACCATGATATACCAGAGGATTTTGGCTTATGGTGTTGGTCACTAGAAACCGCACTGGTGATTCTTTCACTGTCTCATTTTGGGTTAGCTCCAGAATGTCCTAACAGGGACCAGTACTTGGGTTTGCTGAACAATGTCATCACTGAGCAGGAAGACACCAGCACAACAGCTCACAGTCCAAGGACACACACAGGTTCAGGATAAACAGGGCATGCAAGGAAAGCAATGGCAGCGGTGTGGTAGGTCCTGAGTTCAGCAGGAACTGAAAACCTCAACAGAAGGGGCAAGGGGGAGTAAAGAAAGGACAGATTCTGGAATGGATGGAGGGGCATACAGCAAACAGACTAAAGTTTGAGGCATAGGGAAGATGAGGAAACTCAACAGAAACACATCCATAATTGCAAAAGCAGACGGAATTGTGGTTTCTGGGTACAGTTCTATTGGCAGGGTCTTTGCGAGGCAGGCACGGGTTCCTCCCACACATGGCCACTCTGAGCTGGACACTGCAGAGCGAGCTCTGGAGCAGGAGCTGTGACACTGCAGTCACTGTGGCACAGAGCCTGAGCTAGTAAGCCCTGCTGAGAGGAACACAGCTATAGGACTTCCATTTGGCTTGGAGAATCGGTTTTAGCAAGCTCATGTCTGGTAACTGAAAACTCTACACATGTATTCTTACCTTCATGTGTATAAAGATGGGCCAGTTTCTCTCACCTGTGTGTCTCTGATTGGAACTGAGACTCCTCAGGCTTTCAAAGGGTCCTTGTCTTCATAAACAGAGCCCTGTATGCAAAAAAAATCCCAAAACAAACCAGGTTGTGAACATTCCTTCTCTCTGTGTGTGAACTCCTGCTTTCAGTTGAGTCAGGAATAAAATTCCTCTGTATTTCAGCAAGGCCAGGACATCCTCTCACACGTTTGGAGTTGTGTTTAATGGAATCCAATAAAAGTACATTGATATCTGGACTCCGAGGACCTCAAATGGTGTCTGGATTTTTTGAACACTTTCATTCTTAGAAAGATTTAAGAGACAGAAAGAGTCTGAAACCTGGAAAACTTCTCACTCAGTCATTTTCATGTAGTGACTTCTTTAATACTTGCTAATAAATAATTGCATCCTGTTCTTAAAAGTCACTCAGCAGAAAATAACTGACATGTATGCAGCTACTAGTAAAAATCTACTTTAAATAAACTCATTTGTCATTACCTTTCTCAAGACAGCTGTTGTCAGCACCATTACCATTTAAATTTGTTTTGCCCCTGACAATTAAAATATCAACACTGAGAGAATGTAACAATTTCCATTGTTCCTAGCAGATAAGCAAGTTAGTCTTGTGCTTCAAACCGTCACTGTAGCCATAATTAACTGACTGTGTATTGAAGAACTGTGATGTTTGAGATTATTCAGCCTTGACTGGGATGTATCAGTGACTAAATGTTTACTTACTGAACTGAGTGATTACTCCAAATCCTTGTCTTGTCTCCAGCAGTTTCAAGGCTTTTTCTCTGGTACAGCTATTTCTTTTTTTAGTTTATTTGTTACAGTTTTTGAACCAAATTTGAACATCAACCAATGTTTAGACTTTGATGTTGCTTCTATAATAACACTGGTATAGAATACAGAAAGACTTCAGGAGCTGACCTCAGTCTGAACTCTTGAAAACTGTACTTTTCACGCAAAAATAAGTTTCAGTTCTTTTGTATTCAAATCAGCAGCTTTTCTCATGAGTGTGTTGTTATGTACATTACTGTTTGTTCATGCAAGAGACCTGATGACTTTTCTTCCTTTTCTAGATTTTCATCAATAATGAGTGGCAGAACTCTGAAAGTGGAAGAATATTCCCAGTATATAATCCAGCAACAGGAGAACAAATCTGTGACATTCAGGAAGCTGACAAAGTAATGTTTCTCATTAATGACTATATGTTTAATGCATAAATTAAATGTATAACAGATAACAGAAATGTATAAATAGATCAACGCAACCAGTCCAGAATAGCACTGATGGACAATACTTGTATTAATCATAGTTCCAAAACCCATCATATGACTAAGGTTTTATAAAAGCAAATTCCATAAGCCTGCTTGTGCTGTTTACCTGTGTCTTCAATTTTCTTCTTCCTTCTTCCCAGGTTGATACGGACAAGGCAGTGAGGGCAGCTCGGCTGGCTTTTTCCCTCGGTTCTGTTTGGAGGAGGATGGATGCCTCGGAAAGGGGCCATCTTTTGGACAAGTTAGCAGACTTGGTCGAAAGGGACAGGGCAATTCTTGCTGTAAGTGACACATAAAAATCAGTAGTCAGTTTTACATTCTCAGAGCCAATTCGTTCATGGATGGGTTGATATGAATTGTATGTGAAAAGCACATGCAGCTTCCTGGCTGAAATGGCTCTGTCCACTTACAGTGGGATGCAAAACCCATAAAAGCCAACACGAGGCTTCCAATGGGCTCAGATCAGCTTTAAATTGGACGTCACTCAAAAGCAGGGGTGTGCACACGTACATGCCTGCCATGCACACCTGTAACTCTTCTAGGATAAGAAATGTGCAGATGGGAAGGGAAGGACAAGTGAGGTGCTCAGGGACACTCAGCTGGTGACACGAATTCCGAGTGCGGCTCCGTTTCACTCTCGGATGAAGCCATCGGAACGGTGGCATTGTTAATGTTGTTTTCCGCATGTCAAGTGCTTTGAACTAAGCCTGTGAACATCTTAATTCCAGCTTTGTCAACACTTAAATCATCTTACTGCCGGCGGATACTGTAAAATCGCCGTGGGGAGAAGGAAGTGCACAGCAAATCAAGTTTACTCTGCCTGTCATTTAATTTTTATTTCTGGAGCCAAGTTCTTTACTGAGTTGCACTGCAGGCAGTTCCATTAATTGCTCTTGGCGATATAAGTCAGAGCAGAATTAGGCCTCCATTCTTCTCTATAGAAACTCATTTGATGGTTGATGTGTTACACACGGGCGTCCTTTGCCCATTCTTAATGATTTCTATTAGACAGCTATTGAGAATGAGTTAAGCTACTCAACATCTTAGGATATTTTATTGGATCTTTTTTGCTAAATGATCTTAGGAACCCCTAAGAGGATAGCTTATAAGATACTTTTAAAAATAGGAATATTAACTAAAAAATAAAGACATTAGCTTGTTAATTTATGAGCTTCCCTAGAGGAAAGTTTGTTTATTTGATGGCAATAAATAAACTGGCTGTACAGTATAGATATCCCAGACCTCAGCAGGAGTCTTGGCAACCATATAGAGAAATTTTTATATTCACATCAATTATATAAAGAGGGATGTGTCCATTCTTCTCTTTATGGATTCAGATCATTAATACAGGGTTACAAGGAGCCCCTTCTCAGCTGTTATCATTAACATAACAGAACCCAGTTTGACAGGCATTTTTATCTTGGCTCCTGATTAAAGCAATTCAGCATTTATAGATCTGGACCAAACACAGTGGCTATTAGGTTCAAAGTACCCAAAGGCACATGTATATGCATGTGGATACACACATAAACCCACAAGACAGACAGACAGACAGACAAACACATGAACACACACGTATGTTCTTAAAATCACAGCCATTCCAGAACACTCCAGAGGAAACCAGTTGGGGTTTTTCAAGGAAAACACTTTTTGTTCACATTTGCGAAAAGAAGTAACAAGGGGGATCAGATCAATTGGTTTGAACCTTCTGGGTTAGAATTACACCAGGGTACAACAGATTGGTCTTCATTAGACAGACAGCCATGGTTCAAGAGCTGTTAAGATGGAGAATACTTAGGTACAACGGTCCAAAAATGTTACTATACTTACATCTCAACTTTTTCTTGTCTTGCAGACTATGGAATCACTGAACAGTGGCAAACCATTCTTGCAAGCTTTCTATGTAGATCTCCAGGGAGTCATAAAAACCCTGAGGTATTATGCTGGCTGGGCAGACAAAATCCATGGAATGACCATTCCTGTAGGTAAGGGGAATTAAAGCACAGCTATGCACCTAAACCTTCTCATGGCCAGACTAAAACTTAGTAGCTCACAGCTTCGTGGAAGGTGAAGGAGAAGCCTGGGTTGCTTCCACAGTGTGTAGTGTGTTGCTGAAGCAGATGTTGGAAAGTCAGCAAGGGCAGGACTGGGTGCCCTGCTCTTGTTCTGCCCCACATGCACATATGAGGAGGGCTTGGTTTCTTTTGCATGTGTCCATCTTAAAAGGAGATAGCTCAATACCCACATTCAAATATTGATACACGTATAAAAATGGATGAGGTATAAGCCTGAAAAATACCTTGGAACTCATGAAAATAGTGTTGGGTTTAAGAAACAGTATCATTATGTATAGATCTTGTTTGTATATGTCTTCTTACTGCTTATGCAAATAATTTTACCTTGGACTAACACTGGAGCTAACGTAATTTATACTTTGAGAGTGTTCTTAATGTCACTATAGAGTACCACATACATATGAGATATATTTGGTTATAGATGCTTCAAATTATTCAGTGGGATGAGTTTTATATTGTATATATGAGATAAACCTTCATGCATGCTAGGAAATTATGATGTTCTTATTCTTTTGCTAAAGAGATATGAAAAAATCCTTACCATTATTTTTATTTAACAAGTCTCTTCCTCCTGCCCCTCCCTCCCAGCTGTTTAACAAATACAGGCGGCACTGTCTGATGCAAACATATTCATTTGGAGTCTGGACTAGATGTACCAAGTGCTGTAATTACACAACATGGCAAAATAGCAGAAAATTATTTTATGTAGGTGCAGTCATTAAGATAAGTGTACTCTCACCTGCATAAAATAAATCTCTGGAAAAACATTAAGGAAAATGAACATTGATTATATGGATTCTTTTTGGCTTCATGGTGCACATGTTCATTGCACATGCATGTTTATTCCTCTATGCCCAGTAAATGCCCATTGCTGTTGCCCAGCTATTTCCCTTCCTTTCACTGTGTGACACAGTATCTGCAGTGCACTCACTCACCTCTCTACAGCAAAGCACCAAACTGCCCAAGTGAGGCAAACAGATAAATTGAAAATGTGCCTCCAAAATTTTCAGAAGGGAGACATCCTGTAACTCTTCTTGCAGTGTTACTCATCTTGGTGCTTCACCTTATTAAAATTGCAGCCTGCACTGACTGGTGTTTATCTTCACGATCTTATTTTCACCAAAGAAATAACAATAATAATATTTCAGGTGTAGACCTTCCTGCAAGGACTCAAAGTTTTCCACAGCCATTTAGGCTGAGATTCATAAATCCCAGTTTTGCTGCTTGCACTTCACATTTAATCATACAAAAGTGCAGACCACACCATAAATTCATGTATTCAGCAAATTTCCTGTTCCCTAATCTCTTTCTCCCTGGTCAGCGAATGCCTCCTTCTCACTCTTTAGCCACACAGGTACACAGAAATTAGGTCAGCCACCAAAAGGCACCGTCAGATTAAGGAGAAAAAATATTCTCTGCTTATTCTTGGTTTCAAGTACCTTATAGGATAAAACCTGATTTTTTTTTCAGTAATGTGGACTATGCTGGGTGATAGGAAGGCACATTTTCAGCATGCCTTCCTCAGTGCAAACTTTGTGCTAACACAGTTTTCAGTAGTGTAGAATCATAACTCCATTCACAGATCTTCAGGGGATCAATTAGTTCTTCTTCGTTTAACACTTCTCTTTATTCCTCTACTTTCACACCATAAATTTGTCATTCTCATGAAGCTATTTTAAGGCAAAGCCAGTGTTAAACAGTGGTGCTCTTTACGTTCACTTACCATCAGCTCACCAAAGATAAACAAGACAACAAAACCAAAAAAACCCCTCTATTAAATCTTGTCTTTCTATTGGGTGTACTAATAAATCTGAAACCTCTCAATCTTCTGGTGTTGCNAACAAGACAACAAAACCAAAAAAAACCCTCTATTAAATCTTGTCTCAATCTCCTGGTGTTGGTGTTTTTGTTGAAGTTCTCCTTTCCTGTAAAATAAAAATAGGCAATTGATAGACAAGTAGAAGAAGAAGTGTGTTTTATAGTCACATTCCTTTTGGTCCCAGAGCTACAAAACCTTCAGATTGCCCTTTGCTTGCTCCCATGCGTAAAGCCTTGATGATTTAAATTAAAACAGAATGAGGCTAGACCAGAAACTGTTAAACTAATAAACTGAATGCAAGCAGAAATGTATCTTTAAAGCAATATATGCTATGATATAGTTTAAAGAACCAATTCAGCTCTCCTCACCCATTTGTTTGCTGTGTCCTGCTAATGGGACTGTGTTATGGTTGTTACGCAAATAAAACACCCGTGCTGGATACTCCTGAAGGAAATCTGAGCAAACACATCTGTGGAAGATATTGCTGTCCCAAAGTGAGATCCCTGGATAAATGGGACTTGCTTTCTGATTAAAAAATGAAAGTGTTTGGGCCAGGTGCTAAGCAGCTGCAAATTGATCTTGCTCTATTAATATCACTAAGGACTGAAGAATGTCAGTTTACTTCAGCTGAGTATATTAAAAAAACCCTTGTAACACAAAATTTTAGATTTGATGTGGGATCAATGTCAGGTCCCTCTCAGGCAAGAGAGCCTCTCTCTTCTGGCGGCCAGCTAGTAAAGGAGAAGAGTAACAATCATCAGCCACAGCATCTTAGAATAAGAGACTTAAAACTCTCAAACATGGAAAAAGTCTCCTGTATAATTTCCAAGTACAAGGGACCTTTCTATGCTCACTGTTTAGAATAAGGGAATTAAGCTCTTTTAATTCTTGAGCTATTTTGTCATGGCAGGAGCTTGTTACGCACTATGGACGGGGTGGCTGTTAGATTCACCTTTGGCATGTCCAGAGACATTCCAAGTAACTTCAAGTCACACATGTTCTCAAAGATATTGTTGGAAAGCAACCTCAAAAATCCCATCTTGACAGAAAATCTGTAGCTGATGAACTTTGGAAGTAGGTGTCAAAAAGGGCAGCTGTCTAGAGTCTAGTGGGAGACAGCAGGGAGAGCAGCTCTGCATGGGAGGCACTGCTCTGCGGAAAGAACGTTCTGCCTACGCTGGGCAGAATTAACCACCATTTGTCTGCCTTGGCAAGAGGTTCAGGTTATCTATAACTCTCTGTGATGAAGCACGCAGACATGTGGCAGTGATTATGCAGTGACAATCTAAAGTCAGACAGTGCTAATGTAACTGTGTTACTGTTGCCACCATCCTTCTGGCTGAGAACCCACCTCTCACAGTACTACCGAGTACAAGCTGGTATTTTTAGCTGACTCCTCTGTGTTCTTCTTGAGCACTTAGACAGTTTTGCTTGTATGTACTTCTCTGTATTTTGACTTCTCTTCTGTCAGATCGCATGAATCTTCCTATGGTCTGTGAACCACTGCTAGCATCTGTGAAAGATAACCTGGAAAACCAAACTGATCATCTCAGTCTGTGACATAAATATTCTCATCTCCACTGGGGAGTTGTCAAACATCTGGAGACAAAAACGTTAAAAAGACGTTTTGTCAATGCAGTGCAAACCAACAGATAAACTATTTTCTTCTGCCTCTTCCTGAATCTCTTTTCTCTCCGTCCCTCCCTCCTTTATTTTCTCTGTTCTGTCCCTTGTCTTGGTTGCAGACTATTGTTACCTTTCTCATAATTATTCTGTATCTGGCGCCCAGCTGACATATTAGATACTCTAGCTCATGTTTCTACTGAGCAAATCCTGTAAAGTAGATGGACAGAAATAAGCAGATCTGTCAGTAAGTTATTTCTAATCAAATTCAAGTTGAAGTCTTTTCTTAAACCCAAGAAACTTTAAGGATGAACCCATTTATTGTTACCAGCTATATCTTAGAGGATATTGCAGCAGGTTCCCAAAACACACTCTCCATTGTCAAGTCAGGCCCATCCCCAATATTGCACAAGAGTGGCTGCTGCTCTGGACTGAATGGGGGAGAGGCTGGGGTGGCCACTTCCCAGCCCAGCCTGGGAGGGAAAGCACATACCCTGTGTCAGACAGAACAATGGGAGCAAAAGCCCTGTAATCTCTCCTCCTCCTCCTCTAACTCCTTTCCGCTGTCTAACCTTTGCTTATCCTGGTAAATCATCTCCTGCCATTAAGCCTAGGTAACCTCATCATTCTCACATACTTAGCTGAAATTATTTTCCCAAGTTAAGAGATTTGAGTTTTTCTAGATGACCAAGCACTACAGGCCAAGGGGCACATTCAGCTCATGCCTTTACCCTCAGCTGTAACCTCACTGAAAAAGATCTGACCTAAATTCAGAGATAGTTTGGGTCTGGGCTAGTTTATACAGCTATGAGACTCAGTTGAGGTACAGAGGTGCAGGAAATCTACTCTGCACAGATGCAGGCCGAGCACACTAACAAAGCTACTGGTTAGGCAGTACCTTAACTGAGCCTTTAACGGGTCCCCACACAGCAGGTCCCTTTCTGGCTCTTTGTTACCTGGGGAGAAACCTGCATGTGTAACCTCAGCATGTGCTCCCAGACCACAGGAAGTAAATGATGCTCAGTGACACAAGCCAAAAACTTTCCCTCTTCATTCCACATCTAGAGATTGTGGTACATCATTCCATCACTTCACACTGCCTGTATCCTCAATGGCAGATAAATCAGCTGAATGTTACTCTATTACCCCACACTGAGTTGTAGATACACCTTTATATTGCTGTGTTCCACTCATGCCTTTCATGAAATTGCCTTTGTGACTCTTCACTTCTCTCACCCTTAAGTCAGCGGAGGCCAATAAGTGCTTCAATGCTACTGCAATTTTATGTGCAGTACAGCTCTTTGCCAAGGAACAAAGCAGGTTACTTTCTGATGGGAAGTCTGCTTCCTTTGTTCTACAGAAAGAACAATTAGATTGCTCCTGGACCTAGGTTTCCCATGCTGGCTCACAAAAAAAACACTTCCATGACTTCTTTATTTCTTTTACTGCCATCAAAGGCTGATCCTTAGAGTTTTTTCCCTCCCTCTATTTTAATTTTTTTTTTGTTCTGCCAAGTCAAACTGCACTTGAGAGTAAGCATGCTCATCTGTTTCAGATGGAGATTATTTTACGTTTACAAGACATGAACCCATCGGAGTGTGTGGACAGATCATCCCTGTGAGTATCTCTACTAGTGCTTTCTATTTATTTTCATTTGAACCAGCTCTCTTTAAAGACACATAAAACATGGTCTTCAGCTATGTGTGTTTTCCATTACGAAAAAAGCTGAGCTCATATTGTTGACATATCTTTAACAGCCTCCCTGCAAATGCTTATTTGAACATGCTAATAGGGTTTAGGCTCTGTTATTAGGAGTTAAGTTCTCAAGTCATAGAATTCACATGATTAAAACAAGCAAAGCAAAACACAGTGTTAATATGCTGTCAGTGGTTATGGATGTTCACACAACTTATGGAAAATTGATGCTTTGCTGTGGTAGTCTCTTTATTTATTTAGTTTTTACTGTGATTTAACAGGCTCCTCAGTTCCTGGGAGAATGTGATGTATTTTAATTCCATTCTTTCCTGCTATTACTTTTAAAAGGCTGGAGGAGAAAAGGAAACTCCAGGAGACATATCATTACAATTAACATTGTGTAGCTAATAGAAGTCATGGAATGTTTGTTTTATTTGTTGTGAGAGAGAAACACATCATTTCATCAAATCAAAAACTCCCCCTTATGCCCCAGCAGACACCCTCACAATAAAATCTTGCTGAACACTGCATGGGAATTGCACTGAGAGGGAAACTTTTTCAGAAGAGCCAACTTTGGCAGAAATTTCAATGGGAGGCTCACATATAGCTATTAAAATATTGCATGGAAGCTTTTTTGCTTGATAAAACACTGGGGAACTAATCAGGCCATTCTCTGCAATTTTTGTTGCTGTTGATTTTTTATTTTGTTCACATTACCACAAGTCCATTAAACAGAAACACAGAGCAATTCCATTAAAAGAGGAACAGCCAGAAAAGGTTACTTTAACAATGTTAAGCCCTTTTCCCCTATTTATACATGTTGTTATTTCATGTCTTTATTAAGGGGTAGCTTTTGTGTTTGGCACTCGGCAGAAACCCAGAGAAACATGCAATGACTCAGGGAGTCTGTGGCTACAGCCGTCCTGCAAACACCTACACACTCTCCTAACTTGGTCCTTATGAATGAAAGATTCCACAGCTCTGTCCCCATTCCTCAGCCAGGCACAGGGATAAGCATTTACTAAATGACAGCCCCAACATCTAGCCCCAGCATTGGTGGACATCTCTTATGCTTGTTTCACTGAGCTTAACTGACAGACCTGCTAAGGAAACTTGGCCACCGGCTGAGGATCATGCCAAAAGCAGGACTTATTCAATTTAGATGTGTAAACCTTTGTTCAGGGTACCCAGTCATCTACCACACATGTTCGTTCTTCCCTCAGTTTTGTCCTCCAAAGCCTGAAGATGGCTGTCATATCCATCTGTTCTAACACCACTGCTGATCTGTTCTGTATTTCCTCCATGCTACCAGTCCCAGAGGACAGCCCAGGCCGCTGCATGTGCTTGGCCGTTGCCTAAGCCAATACATTATTCAAAAATAAAATTAAACAGCAAGTCTAACACTGAGCTCCTCATCCTCTCACATCCCAGCTTCCATCAAAACATGTGCTCTTTGGCAGTGCTGTAGCATAAACAGGGATATATAGTGCCCTATAAAACTGCTGCGAGCTCTCCTTACAATGCCATTAGAAGTGCAGGCTGTTAGCACACTGCTGGCCCGACAGCTCCCCTCCCAGGTTTATGTACTGGAGATGGAATTAAAACATCACTTTGTCTCCGGAGTTTATAAACAACAGAGGGAGTAAAAAATTGGGTGTTCAGTGAAGGAAAGACAGTTGTGTATTTTTTCAAGCTAGCCAGGGGCTAGAGAGATGTCTGAGAGTGGCAGCTGATATGCATCAGGCAGCAACAGGTTCTGGCCAGTGGCTGACTCTGTGACTGATATTTTCTATTCTCCTTCTAAAAGAGACTGTTGTATGCATTTGTAAGAGTGATTGTGCAAACACAGTTATTTTATTACTCTGACATTTTCACTAAAATTATCAGGACTATCCACTTAACCTGCTAGAATCAGGCCTTGGTGCAAAAGGCTCATTACTTTTATCTTTATCCGAACTAATATAATTCACTACATCATCTGCTGCAGTTCAGTGAAGTTAAAATGAATGACAATACAAAATTTTATAGCAGCAAAGAGTTTCTACGCTTGTTTTTTTACTATCCTTTTAACATTTTCCAAATAGATTTCTCAGTAAGAAGTCTACTTCAAGAAAATTAAATGCTTTGATTGAACATTGACATTTATGGACTTTCTACTGTAGGATATATATATATATAGGATATATAAGGATTATATAATTTTGAGTATAAATTTTATATCATAAGATGTATTCAGGGATATGAAATTTACATCCAAATCTTCTTGAACATGAACAAACAGTTCTTTTTAGAAATATCAGAAGCAAGTCCTATTTTCATGGGGGAAATGAAAGTGCCAATAGCAAAACAGTAAATGAAATAAAAAATTGTGACTTAAAAAATTAACAGATAACAGAATTTTTCTTTAATGAAGATTGCAGGTGGGGGTTGTATTTCTTTGAACAGGAGAGAAAGAACTAAGAAGTCACTGTTGTCGCTTTCTTATGGCAGTAATTTTTTTTTAAATCCTTGCTTTGTGCTGGGAAAGATTTATGTCGAGGATCAGCCTGAGAAATAAGTGAGGTATCAGCTTGACATTTTGAAAACAAAATACCACGGCAGTATTTTTCCATCTATCAACTTATTTTTTCCTACAGTGGAACTTCCCCCTGCTGATGTTTGCATGGAAGATTGCTCCAGCTCTGTGCTGTGGCAATACAGTAGTTATTAAACCAGCAGAACAAACACCACTCAGTGCTCTCTACATGGGTGCCCTCATCAAGGAGGTAAGAATAATTGAGGGAAGTGATGTCTGTCTCTCCTTGTGGGGAGGGAACCACCAGCATATGCCTGCTTTAACATGCTCCAACAGTTCTCATAAGTCACACTTACCTTCATTCATTCCTATTTTGACAGGCTGGCTTTCCACCAGGAGTTGTCAATATTTTGCCAGGATTTGGTCCAATTGTTGGTGCAGCCATAGCCTCTCATGTTGGCATTGATAAAATTGCTTTCACTGGATCCACTGAGGTAAGAGGATTCACACATTACTGTAAAACATGAATAAATACTTCAGTCCTTGTGCTACATTTCTTACTGACACGGAGTAAAAGAGCTACATCTAAATAACAGTGCTGTGTGCTTCCCAGCTAAACTTATGTACCACAGGACTTCCCAAGCACAAACGGCTCCTTTCCTCCAGCCCCTGCTGTGCTCAGCACCTCAGCACAGGAGATATGCCTGGAAAAATATTACTGGGATTTCCTGTGGGCTTATGAGGATGTGAATCACATGCAAGTAGGCAGAACATCCCGTGTATATCATAGCACACATAAGTGCTGCTTTAACATCCATAATTTGTGTATCCTGCTGTACTTGGGGAAAAGGGAGAGGAAGAGAGAAAATTGTGCAAATATACTTCAACTTTGATTCTGCATTCAGTATATTGAGGAGGAGAAGGAGGCTTAAAAAGGAAGGAATGCAGGGAGAAAAGGAGATAGTCCTAGGTGTCAGTTCCCAAAATGATGGAAAGAAGCTGGCCAAAGGATGAAGGGAGTCAGTTGTCTCCTGGATGCCAAAATAGCTTGCTATGACTCTATGCTGCAGATGTTGGAGAGGAGGCTCACTCTGAAGATGAAGGCTGCAATCTACAGCAAGACTAACCCCCAAAACTCTCATCACGTCTTGCTCTCAAATATGTGCCAAGCTGGCTGTTATCAGGGCTGGGGTGGGGATGACAGAGGTACTCCAGACTGAAGTCACAGGAGAAGGGGCCTTATCTCATCGTCTGAAGGCAGACAGAAAGGAATCTCTGTGGGAGTTTCGGGGCTGGTTATATTTAGAGAGTGCTAAACCCATTCCGTTTCAATTCAAAACCTGACAAACTATTGTATGGAGGGAGCTAAACTGCAGGGATCCAGTCTGTCTTTGATACATTTGACTCCCACTCGTGGCAGTGGAAGGCTTTATGCATCCAGGGATACTGCTCTTCACAGTGAGGCAATTTGTTTTTTGATTGGCATCGATAAATTCACTGACCATGCAGCCCTGCTAGATATGTGTGGGTATCTCCCTGGTGGGCCCAAGGATTGCAGAGACCTGCTCAATTATTTCAAATAAATTATTCTGGTGGAATTATTCTGTAATTGAGTTTGCAAGTCACACACAAACCTAAATTACCAGTAAAATGTAGCTGCAGTCATATGCCTGATTTGCACACATAGGTGTTTTGCAATTACTATATGCCTGTAACTGATTTTTTAAGGACAACTTCTGATTCTAATATACACAGGTTACATTCTAAGTTGATAGCTACATCAGATTTCAGATTATTCTATGGAATTACTCTAGTCATTACATCTCCTGTATCCAATTAAGATTAGCATCCTGGAATACTGAAAATTTTAATATAAGCTGATTACCCCCCATAAATTAAGTTGAAACAATTGTTTTCATAAAGATATGTGGTCTCTGTTTAAGATAAATATTCTATTATACAGGATGTTGCACTGTTTGGAAGAGGAAAAATACAGATGGGTTAGGTTTCAAAGTTGTCTCTTGTAGCCAAAATAAATTTTTATTGTAGTTCCAGACAGCTTTAGTTTTAATAGGCGTTTAAACTCAAAAGCTGTGGGTTTTATACTAACTCAGTGCCTACCTTTAAAAGCCTTACTAATAGGAAGTGAAAAGCATTACAGAGATGAAAAAGCAATTCTCTAAGAACCTAAAGCAAGAACAGATGGATCGTTTTAATGCAGAGTTAGTGTAAACTATTCCATATTGTTTCTGATTTCCTGAAACACTGAATTTTTGTAACAGCAAGTCAACATTGTAACATTTTAAACACCATGTTCTGATATGAGCTGGACTACAGTCTCTGACTCCTCCAAAGCAGATTTCAATTTCTAGTGAAATAATACTGGAAATATTTTGTCTCTCTAGTACTTGTCTGAAGCATGTCAACTGTACACTCCAGTGATACGGATTCCCAAGGCAGCTCATGATGGACAAGTTAATGATAAAACCTATCAGTACAAACTCAGAGATCTTCAAACTGAGATTCTGAAGCACAAGTTTTTCTCAAGCTTTCACCTTGAGGTTCTTTCATATAAGTTCTTTACCTTTGAAGTATACTTATAGCTAATGAAAACTCCCCGTTTGCCTGCAAAAATCACAAGAATGGGCTATAATTATCTTTTTCCTGAAGTATTCTTGAAAGGCACGAAACAGGCTGCTCCTCCTAAAAAAAAAAAAATAAAATGGAATGCTAATGTGTTCCAGTATTTGTAGAAGCCAATCCATAGAAATGCAAGCCAAAAGGCCAAGTTCACAACCTCAACTCAATAAAGCCTGACACAGCCACACCACAGAGCCCTCTAGCCTCGCACCTTATCTTACAACAGGACCAGCAGCAGATGCTCACAGTGGAAGGGAGCATGTGTAGAGTGATCCTTTCCTTGCTGCAGCCTCTCAGCTTCTGACAATCAATGACTTACACACTTCCTGAGCCCGGAGGTGCATGTGGACACTTGTACTCCATGTGCCAATGGCCTTGTCACCCGTGCATTAATCCAGTACCCCTTGACACTCCTGACGACTGGGAGGCCTCAAGCCCATGCAATGACAACAGAAATAACTTTCAGCTTCTGATTTCTAGCTTAGAGCTATCCAGTGTGCAGTCTCTTCTCTGGGTTTTAGATTCTCAGGTGCTCTGAGTTTTTTTTTAATACTGCTATTTACTTTTCACACACACACACAAATGTGTGAAAAAGCATAAAGAGCTCTTTTTCTCTGGTGCCATTCCTGTTTGATTTCACTTCTCTCCATCTTTCCTGCTGCCCCTCCTTTTATGGGTTAGCTTGCAGGCATTAAAAGAATAGTCTGCCAGCTCTTTCATCCCTCAGCCTAACTGCTTCTTATGAAACACCCTCCCAAGGATCATCTTCCTCTCCCAATCCCCTTATACACGGATCTCAAAACTCTTCCTTCCACAGCTCCCTTGGAAGGGGAAGGGCTCTGCAAACACCTGGCAGGCTATGAATTTCACTCTGACAACTGTCACACAAAGAAATAAAATCATAGAGTATGAAAGCCACCTAAAATACTGTGCCTCTTAGATTCCAATAGCTTTCTTGGCTTCTCTGCTTGCTTCAGCAGCCTGTTTGGTATGGACATTTTAACCAAAATGTTTATTTTTACTGTGTTGGTTTTAGTGAGCCAGGGATAATCCATGATCCTCCTTAATTAGAGCACTCTCCTCTCAGGCTTCACTGACACGTTTTTTCCTCATCTTCTATGATCAGATGAAATTTAAACTGCCATAACCAAACTTTATTCCAGCCAATATGACCGTGTTAACAGTTGCTCCTATCCTTTTCCTGTCTTTCCTTGAAAGTCCATAATCAACTTACACATCTCATTACACCTTACTGAATGTCTCCTTGATCCTTCTGGTCCTGAGCTGCAGGGTGAAACTCCCACCCACCAGGAGCATGGGAGAGGGACTGTAAAGCTCAGCTGTGTCCCACTGTCCCCGTTGTTTACAGTAAATGCCTTTTCTTTTTCACTGCCCTTCTCTGCCTCAGCTTCTTCCACATATTCTTGTTGAGTTCCTTTAAAAAGTTATTAGCAACTATTTAATTAAAACTAGCAATTTACAATTTCTGAGTTTAAGAACAGATCCTGACTCAGGATGTCTGGCATTCCCATGTGTCTGCTGTTAGGCTGCAGTGCTCAGAAGGACAGGAGATGTTCTACAAGTCTCTTTCCCAGTGAAATAACAGTGGATTTTATGTATTTCCAAGGCAAATGCTGATGAGAAGACATACCACAAATGCAAAGAGTTTTTCATATTACTTTCTTATTCTCTGAAAGAACTTTTGTTATGCAAAAAAGGCAAGAGGCCTTCAAATATCAGAGAAAAGCAGCCATCAGAAGCAGGTTTACTCTTAGTTTGCCTTTATTTCCATTAAAATCTGCGAGCTCAGTTAAGGCTTTGCAATTACAGCCATTTTCCTGCTGAGAGCTGTCTGCCCATATTGCTCCCTGTGTGCTCCATCTCAGCTGGAACTGGTGTGGGGATGGTGTACCCATAAGTTCCTGGTACATAGGGGATAGCTGAGGGCAGTATGTTCTGGGTTTAAAATTAGAGATGATTATGGAGAGTAAGAAGTTATAAATATTTTAAAATGCAGATTTAAAGCCCTGCCTGGGATGAAAGTTGTATTTTGATTGTTGCAAAAGTTTAATGAGTTCTAATAACTTCTGTTTAAAACCAAATGTGTAACCTCCAAATCAGACTGGCTTACAACTCCCTCCAGTTGTTAAATGCTCTCAAGATGAGAATTATAGATAGCACACAAAACATTTGAAGTTCTGGCCAACAAGAAATGTATCCTAAGTGGCTGGTTTCCACTTTGTTCAAACTACAACCCATTAAAATGCAGACAGATTTAAGATAGGATTCAGGTCTGTGTTCAGGCAGTTCTGTAGAGTAACCCAAATAAATATCCAACAAATTGGTTTGGATGCCTGTGTAAACAAAAGGTCTATAAACAACGGCAATAAACCCCAGCAAAAGAGTCTGCATTTTGCTTGGCAGAATGTTTTCTTTATGCACTTAGATTAACAAACCATGATCTCATCATTAGTCAACAAGATACTAGAGAGACCATCAAAGCAAACTACGGGAGAGTTGAGATTGATTCATGCCAAACAAATGTTTGTAGCTAACAGCTGTATTACCACTGATTCTAATTTACTCAGCAGGATTCTCCTTTCATTTCCAAAGTGAGATGAATGTCCCAATGGATGATGTAGACAGAATGTCTTCCTACTGCACAGACAATGTTTTGTGTGCTCTCCTGATCACACAATCTCTTGCTGGTTTTAGGCTTCCTTAAGAATTCAACCTGGCATTTTCTACTTTAGTAATAAGAATCATAAAGGTGATCTGACCTGTTCAGAGAAGTCTGTGAGCTTATGGTGCTACACACATGCCTGTGTGAGGATCTAGGGAGGCTACACTAGCATTCATTCCTGCTCCTGCAGAATCCTTTGGATCCTATCTTGGACAGCTTGTGCCTCCTGAATGAGAAGAAATTGTTTCCCTTTTCCTTCCTTTGGTTTTTGGTAGCATTTAGGAAGCTGTCCCTGGGAAACTGTTGTGTTTCTTTGCCTACAAAAGAAGCATGTCAAAAGGAATCACCTTTTTCAACCCAATAGAAATAGGATGGTGGTGTTTCAGTCCTATCAACATCAGCAGGAGTTTAGCCACAGACTTCCATGGGGCCAGCATTTAACCTATGGAACAAATGAACCAATTATAGCTCAGGATTCTCTGCAGGAATTTGTGCATGGGATTGTCTTTTCACTTGTGCTGAACTATTCAGTATGCTTTTTTCAGGGCTGCTCCTCACATAGGGCATTGCACAAATAAAGCTGCTCTTCTTTGTGCCAGTATTTCAAATTCGCTTGTCCTTGCAGGAGACACACCCTGAACATGCCAAGAGGCTCTAAAATGCTTGTCAGAAAGATTTTGCATGTAATCAGGAATTCATAAAAAATAAGGCAGACTGAGTGAGAAGCAGCATGGGTTTGAGGGTTTTGCCAAAACAATGACATCCAGTGTCTCAATAGCTGGAGAGAGAAAACTGTACTTCCAGAAAGCATTGAAAATTTCTGTCTGGCCACACCATCTCCCCAAAACTAAATCAATCTCTTGTAACTTAAACCACTTACTGCTCTTCAGATATTCTCTCAATATCCCTAGAAAGGTATAGAGGGTATTATTTAAAACACCTAACTCACTGATGATGTATATCTCCTTTGTGTATCTCCTTTGCACTGCTCATGGAATCTTTTAATCCATACATTTCCCTGTGCAGTTCTTTCCTTCACTGTCTTGTCTGTGGCCGTGTCAAGAAAATGTCCTGCTGTTCAGCTAGACTGCAGTTCCCCTATATTCAGGTGTTCCCTGATGATTTACTGCTTATCTGTGAGCAAAATAAGGTTCAGAGCAAAGGAAAGCCCAGACATTCTGAATGGCAGAGCTGAAGAGGAAGTACCACAAAGCTTGGCAGCATGCTTTTGACTCATGAGGCTTTGAGTGCTCTAACAGTAACATGCAAACCCACCTGCACCCTTTAGGAATAAAGATTTCTGTCTGAAAACAGAAAATTAGGAGACCATGAAAGACATCAAATACTTTTTCATTTCTGCACAAAGTATTTAAAATGCGACTGCTTAAACGTCCTCTTGAAAGAGACATTAAACTTCCATATAGAGAAGGCATAAATAAACAACAATCAGATGTTTTAGATCATGATACATTTTTCCTGCCCAATGTCACACCATTGAAACAGACCCTTCCAGGACTACCCTTCAAATAGCTTTGTTGCTCAGGAGTGCCTCAAACTACTTTTTTAATCTTTGTTGTTGTTGGTCTGCATAACAAATTGTTTTCTTTGAGATGGACCAAATTACATCTGCCTCACCCTCCAAGCAGTTTACAAGGTTATGGTACTTCACAAGCTATCCGGGGATACTCCTGATATCAATCTTGAAGCCTATTCAAAACAGGGATGGGGAGTCAGGGCTTTCTCTGCCAACATTCCTGCTGAATAATCACACAGCTCCATTATCTGTGGGGGAGTCCTCTCTTCCCGCGTTCCCTCTCCGGGTTTCGCTGCCTGTTGGGAGCTCGGGGCTGGAGCTGAGAGACACCGCGGGAGGCGTGTCCTGAAAGCCCGTGCAGATTGCAGCACTATCACTTATCCCTTTCATGCTGTCTTTCTCCATAAAGAGACGGTCAGTCACAAAAGGCCGCCTTTGTCACTAAATAACCACGGTGCTGGTGCCTTCCCAAAGACTTTTCTGAACTTGTAAGTGCACAGGGCACAACGGGAGCACGGTGAACAAAAATGCTGAGCAGCGTGAGCCCCACCATCCTGATGTCTACCCTGATCTCTAACAGGAAAGTCACAGTGAAGCCTTCTATTAAGTTTTTACTTGGAAACTTGACAACAAATTCCCTGTATTAAGGATACCTCAGACTACACTTTTCCAAATTAACACCACTGTCTCAAAGCCCTTTGCACTTGAATATTTGCCGTATGCACTACACTTGGACTTGCATTCTTGTCAGTCACTGGTTTGCATAGAATCCTTTCAAAATCTTTACTTGCATGTACGAAAGTGTTTTGACATTAAAGTGGAATGAAAGGCAGAGAGATGAGGGGTGGACACATTGCTCTGGCTTTTTTTGTCTGTCTTGCTCTTTGTGAATTTTTGAGGGAAAATAGCTGGTTCTTTGGGAGAGGGAGGTTCACGGCAGTAAGGGTGTGAATGGCATTGGCGGGCACGGGCTATAAACACTGAACTCTGGTTTCCAGTGTACATTTACAGCACAGTTTGAGAGGCTGGAATTTCCAGATGATGTGCTCGATGTATGTGGTGGGGGAGGAAGGCAGAAAGGATCCTTTTTTTTCAGGTTCACTTCTGGCTGTCAGTCAAACATAGCAATAAAATCAGCTCCAATTAAGGGGATATGCCAGGAATTTCATGATAATGTCAACACTCCATTCCATCAATACAGGGATAAAGAAAAAAGTTTTTTGTTTTTTTTTAAAGAAAAAACCTCAGTCACACTCAACTGCGGTATCACCAGATAAACAGTTAATCACAAAGGTACATGAAGTGGTTCACAATTCCTTCATTATCCTGTGGGGCTTTTCCTTTGGTTTTTTTTTTTTTTCTTTGGGGGCCCTGGTTTCTGTTTCATTTGCTTTCTGATTACTCCACTGCCGACTTAACTTTCTCTAGCAGACTGCCTTCAATTCGCTAAGAAGTTCAGCTTCTCATCCATTAACCCCTTGCTGCAGGGAATCTCCCTCACGCAACCTTAGAAATAGAAAACAGAGCAACCAGAGTACTACACGGAGAAAAAAACCTCAGCTCTGGACTCACTCCCATCTCACTTCACCTCTAACTTTCTGTGTAGCATTAAAACATGTCCCATTTAAAAAAAAGCACTTACCAGGGTTCTTAGGCTTCTAAATATTCAATAGGTACTTTTAATCCTGTGTTTTACTGTGTAGGAGCCTAAATCTACCTGTGATTACTTCCTTAGCTGCAAAATGGTCACAGTTACACCACAATCGTACAAAAGCGGATCTGTTTGGGATTTGTTGATCCAGGGAGAGGAGAGTTTCCAGGGAGCACAGCTGCCCCTCCAACTGTACTGATGTGGAAGCACGTCAGACCTGTAGCTGTCAGATTGCTACTCCATTTAATCTACTCTCATGTTCATTGGTGAGATCTGCAATTTGTGGCTGCTCCAGCTGGACCCCACAATCTACAAAGACTTTTTGGGGGTGATTTTGGCCTCCTCAACCCATATTAAGATTATCTGTGGTGCAGCTGAGGGTCAGGTCTGGGATGGTGCTTTTGTAACTTCTTGCCTACTTGGTATTCTGCTCTGAGCTGTTGATCCTGCAGAGGAGGATGATTTCATCAGAATTTGATTATTGTGAACATGTCAATGGTTTGGAGGGAAATAATTGTAGTTACATCCATTTCAAATTTCTAATTAAGGCCTCTTTAAATGCCCTAAAAGAAAGCCCCAAGCCATTTTAGCATGGCTGCATAGAGGTGAATGGTACACAAATGTAGTGCTGTGCCTTATCCCCTCTCACCTTCTAGGGGAAAAAAAAAAAAAAAGGAAAGCTGTCCACTACTGATGAGAATATGTTTGGAACGAAGAACCTGCTGGATTATTTAAAGCTCTGCTCTACTGATAGCCAGCCCTGGCTGTTAAAATGAACTGTATGACTACAATCCCTGTAAAATGTGTCTCCATTTCCTTTCAGGTTGGGAAGCTGATCCAAGAAGCAGCTGGAAGGAGTAATTTGAAGAGAGTTACACTGGAGCTGGGTGGGAAAAGCCCGAACATTATTTTCGCAGATGCAGATTGTAAGTCAGCACTTCCATATTTTTGCTAAAAACATGATTGCATTATGTCTTTTTCCTTTAATTTTTTTTTTTAACTAATTTGAGGGCACACCTGCAATACAGCTGTATCTAATGGCATTTTTCAATCTTACAGAAACAAACTAAGGTGTGCTATCTTTTATAAAATACAACTTTTGAACCCACAGATTCATAGTCAACAAGACAGCAGAAAAAGGTTATAACCAAGCATATCGATATGGTGTTTTTCAGTCCCACACACATTTGCCATCCTATACTCTGCAGCAAGGTGATTTAGTGCTTTAAATTTGGAAATTCTGCAATTTTTTTGGTTCAAAGCAATTATAAAATTACTTTTATGTACACTTGACTTGCTAATCTGGTCAGTGCAGTATTCCTTTGTCAAGAAACTGTAAAGGGAGATTATTCTGTTTTTTAAGTTTTCACAACTAAAGAATTGT
>VYXF01010846.1:1728884-1740603 GCA_013397295.1 Polioptila caerulea | reverse complement strand
ACAGCATCTGGAAGACATAACTTCACTAATGACATAGAGAGACTTCTCCATTACTCAAAATGGAATACCTGTACTTCAGAGAAGACAAGTGCAAATCCCACAAAGCAATGCAATATCCACTTTAAACCTCAGCAGAGGGGCCAAAGAGATGAGCCAGGTTGCAGCTGACTAAAACAAAATGTTAACAGCATTCAGAAACACCCACTTTTTGAGCACAATCTATCCAAAGCAGAATGTGTCCCCCTCAGAGCCATGTGTCAGGTGACTGGGAGCTGGTAGGTGCCTGGTCTCTAGCAGTACACAGGTTCTTATGTAAGGTCCTGTGCCAGGACAACACGAGGAATTCTACAGGGAATCGTAGAAGGGAATCTGAGCAAGCTGAACCTCTTCCACATTATGTGCAAATGGTAATTTCTACTGCTGGATGTTTTGTTAGGGAGAAAAGATCGGTGGGTTAGGAGTCAAGTTCATCTTTATCCATGGTTGTGAGTCGTTTGTGTTTCATTGTGCTCAGTATGGACCTTCCCTTTCTTGAGTGCAATATAAACACTATTTCACTGGCCAGTGGGGTAGGTCTTGGTGTTTGGACAATTTCAAGATCTAGAAAGGACAGAGGACATCGATTTGCTCCCAAAAGTTTCATCAAAAGACAGTGAATATTTCTGGGTTTAAGGTTCTGTACCTCCTTATCAGATTCTGAAGCCATCTACTGTTCTGACCTAAACTGAACTGCAATTTTGGTTAATATCTTAACTTTTTCAAGAAATCACATTGCATATTTTTGCTTGATAAACAATACCTGGTGTAAGCTGATGCTGCAATTTGTTCTTTAGGGGTGAATGTGGATTGAGAGAATATTCTGAAGTTAAAACTGTGACAATAAAGATCCCTCAGAAGAACTCCTAAAATGACAAAAGGACCGTGTTGTGCAGAAGAGCACATGATGCCACCTTCTCTATTCCTTATGGAGACCAGCACTCAGGAATAAAAAGTGTTACACGATATATATTTAAGAAATTAAGTTGCAACATATATACTGGGCACATAACTGCGTAGGTAATGCAAACCAACTCTGCATGTTTTCATAAAACTCTCCTGAGAATCGTTACATCTTTATAAAACAAATCATAATGAGATAAAATTGCTACTGGGCATCATTTAATAATGGTTCCAGCTATAAAACTGTTAAATGCAAATGCATGCACACACACATTTATCTCTTCCTTAAATAAACAAAATAAGTCTTACTGCTTTCAGGTTGCCTTCTCAAACAGACCTGCCTTGTACTGATATTGTAGTTTCAATCAGGGCTCTACAAGCCAGATTATACCCAAAACACTAGCAATGAACAACACAACCAAGTCTCATTGATGTTCTTAAAAAATAAAAGACTCTGAACAGTAATGGCCCCAAACCTGGTATAGTGGCAACTTTCCAAGTAGCATAGCCACAGAAAGAGGTCAGACTGGGGAGGGAATCAATCTGCTGCATGGCCAATGAAAGCCAAGTACTTATCAGTGAGATTTGGCTTTCATGGCTCACAGCAATTTGGATTTCAAAGTTTATTTTCATCATTACTTTATGTCTTGCTATAAGCAAAAAGTCCTCCTTCACTTACAGGAACTTGAAGGGATTTACCTGCCTGCCAAAAGAGCAAGGCCAGACAGGGTGGGTGGGTGTTAACAAGAACAGGAACAGATTCCAAGGCTTCACAGAATATTTTAGCTTTCACTGCTTGTCTAGTTTTGTTGTTGATGTTGTTACTGTTGTTGCTTTCACCTTTTTTCTTTTTTCAAACAAGTATATGCACACACAGGCTCCATTTATTTGTCTGCTATTAAACTGCCTGTGATTACAGTGGGAATCATTAAGTACTTGTTACAGTTTTTACTAAATGATGTCTTGTCATCCTCACCATGCTTGTGCACCTCACATGATGTTACTGGCTGGTACTGAGCTTTCAATTATTTGGGTTTTTTTGATCCAGGACAAAAAATACGAGCAAGTTCTTTCAGAACTGAGGTGTTTACAGCCTGTCACATTATTACCTGCTGCCTACAGAATCTCTTCAAATCTATCACTGAAAAACTAAACACTATCTCTTTCTTTTTTCAGCTGCAGAGCTCATCAATTCCCCAGATTTTTTAAAAAGAGGTTTCATTTTATGTTTTAACTTAGAATTAAACAAATCTATTTTAGAAGTACAGTAAATCATCCACACAGCATAGCTACATGATCTGGGGTGTAAGGACAGAATTACAGCCTCAGGTGTAAGTTTTCCTAGCTGCAGAATCTATGCTAGGAGCTGTTGAAAACTCCAGCCCTGATCAGAAACTAACTTCTGCATGTTCTCAACTTCCTTTAGTCTCTGAGGGATTCCTCTTAGATTTGAAGCTGTATGTGTCCTTCAACATACTGCTGGATCAGGACAAGAGTCTCCAGCACTTTGTAGTATGGTGGCCCTCAATATTTGTAATTCATGTCAAACTGTGTATGTGTTTTTAAGCAATATGTCTACATGTCGTTATTGAGAACTGATAGTACATTCACAGACATGGAGATAAATCCAAGTATTCCTGAGCTGTTAAATTCAAATGCCATATACTTCTACTGTAGTGTATGTCAGAGTGAAGAAAAACAAAATACAGCAAGTAAGAGATTAGTTGTCTTTTAAACTGCAATATAAAACGTGGAAAAGGAGATTTTACTTCTTTTCTCCTATTTACTTAAAAAAAGAAACTTCCTGTGCTTACAGCATTTACACCATGTACTCTTTTGTATTCTTTTTGTGTATTTTGTATGTCTGTGCTTTATTCCCAATACATTCAGGTAAATAATATAGAGTTGCCATTTTTTTCAACCCTGTCACTGCAACTCCATTTGATGTACATGGATTTGTGAAATCCTTTTTTAGATGTACCATCTGCATGGATCCAACAAAACATTTTTCCAGTCCCTGAAGCTTTTTGTTACAGTTTTTAATCATGTATATAGTTATATGTTATTAAAAAAGTAAAAGGATATTTTCTATGAAGTTTTTTCCATTAAAAAGGTTTAGAGAAAGACTTTAGACTGTGAGACTCCTTTATTGTTGACAGAGCTATAAAAATATTAAAAAAAATATTTTCTTAGCAAAAGATCTGCTCTCACAGTAGCTTTATTTTCATTTGCAAAAGTGAATGAAGTAAAAGGCCAATTACATTTTCTGGAATATTATTGCAGCTGTATGAAAACACTTGTGAATTGCAGATCTAGGTCATAGTCAAAGTTCATCCTCACCCTTATGGTCATAAAGTTTAGCTATTGGGGCAGGTCTGAAGTCATCAAAACCAGTGGGGCACCCTTGCAAACTGCTGCATCACAGCTTGATTTTTGGATAATGTTTTAAAAAATCATGAAGCCTTTTCTTTCTCTAGTAGATGTTTCACAGAGATTATTAAATTAACACTCAGATGTTTTATGGACAGATAGTCTACTTAACTTTGATTTCAACATGCTAAAATGGGACAAGGACAGACTGAATTCACATGGGCAGGTACTTGGCAACTCTCCCTCAAGCAGTGCCTTTATTCCAGGTTACTTTCATTGCCAGGAACTGCATTCCTTTTTGAAATGGTGCCTATTTAGGTAAAGTAACTACTCAGTTAATACGGCCAAGCTACTTCATTGTACGGCAAGCAGTGGTCATACCTCAATGTCAGGGAATAATCAACACTTGGGAGGCAATCACAATGAAGTAACTTGACTAGAATAGATGGGATTAAAGAGAGTGAAACTCAATAATAGGAAGGAAATTGCATTCTTAGGAAGGAGCACTGTTCCTGAAAGTCTGGAATATCAGGTATATATTAAGCAGAGTATCATTTCTATTTAGTGGCATGGACAACTCTGTCATGGGAATCTGGGTGGACAATTATCATTTTCTGTATTGCCCATCTCTCTGACCCACTTGCTACCTGTCTCAGCATTCCAAGCAGTCACACAGGCACAACCAGTGGAGACCTTTCCTGAAAGCAAAACCGAGGAAGGAAAGTTGTTCTGGAACCCACTGAAAACAAGGAGTGTCTTCTAGTGAAATGAGCAAAGTTTAGTCCATAGTAAATAAGCACTCAGTGGAGCTCCAGCCAGTGAAAGGGAATGTATCAATAAAAGTGTACAGGTGTAGTAAAGGGAGAGTTTGGAACTAATTGTGCATTTCTTCTAGAAAAGGATGTGAAGAAAGGCAAAAAGTTTCAATTCTGTGGCCTTCAGACAAAGCAGTGGATATTGATACTACTTGGATAGCATTCGCACATTTATTGGTCCCCTGGTACAGAGAAAGCTCCTTCTCTTTCTCCCCAAAGAGGCCAAGATGAAAAATTTTACCTTACATCTGCCGTGGCACCATGTGTCACAGCACCCTGTTATTTCTCAGTTCTGTCCTGGAAAAAGAGAACCATAATAACACTGAATTCAGGGCACCAGCTGAGCTAGAGAGGAATGACTCTGCATGGTTACACGTAGAGCTCTGGAGAGCTACATTTACCACCTTACATTTGCATCTCTACGTCTCCATTTACTGCATGCTAAGTCCATCAACACAGGAAGTTATTTTTCTCATAACAACTTCATACCACAATGACTGATATTCACAGTGCTATATCTATCAGGAAGCAGGAAAAGCCTCTGTGGCTATTAGATGCCATCAGCATTCCCAACCCATTCAAACAGATTTCTCTCAGCACATTAGACTACAGCTGCATAAAATGCATCTTCCTCCCTTGTCCTCATTAAACACACAGTCTATAATTCTTTTTGTATCTTCGCTGTATCCTCTATGTCCACTAACAGTACACAAGTACCAGGGAACTGTGTGTGGCTCAGTCAGAAAGCTCAGGAACTCCTGAAGGAAGTGCAGGACTTGAACATGAAGTTGGGCCATTTATAAGGATAGATTAGTCTAAAGTGAGAATAGTGGTATAATCTCACATGACTGAAGTGTGGTTGGGATATGCTACTACTACAGCTTGGGGTCCCACTTCCCTCTTCCACCCAGCACAGTGTGGAGTGCTGGGATGCTGGTTTCAATAAGCACTTCCCTAATTTTTCTCAGAGGACCAAAACTGACACGCTGGAATTCAAGGTTAACACAAGTAACAGATGATTACAGATGGCTGCAGCACAAGTTCAGGCATTTCAGTGGTGCAGAGCAAGTTAAGCTTTCTGTGTAGCCACAGCTGCTGAGCTGGGTAGTGCTCAGCACCAAGTGCCTGGTTGTCTATGCCTCAGGCCCAGAGGCTGCACATACACACAGGACTGAAAATCTGTCCCAAACACAGTGAGGAGAGGCGAGAGGCACAAGGCTGATTTGCCTCTTGGTACAACTGGGGTAAGTCACCACAGCTGCTGCATAATGGCCTTACCTAGGTCACTTAGCTTACTGTTAGAGAGGGAGGGAAAGCACATCTGCATGCCCCCAGTTCCTAAGAAGGGTTGATTCTGAAACAATTCTGACAGCTGAGTTTACATCCTGAACCCTTACTAAAAGCCAGCTTCATCCCACTAGCACAGGTATTCTAGAGCTCAGTTGCATCATAAAGACCACAACTATTTTTTTCTGATATGAATTTAAATCCACTCAAGTCAGTACTAAAGAGAGACTGCACCTACAGTCCACTGCTTCTTTATGGTGAGCATTTGTACTGGGTTTTCATGGGTTTTTAGGATGAGTTTCATCAAATAATAGAGGCTGGCTAGTACTGTGCACCGTACATGTATTTTTGGCTGTGCCTGCAGTGCCAGAAAGCACTCCAGGGAACACCTTTTTCACCTGATTTCATGAAAAATTTATAAACACATTATGGAGGGCCTTTGCCATCATCTGTAATAACCTGAAGTCGCCAATGCCCAGGAAGGCTGGGACATCTGCTGGGACAATCTGCCTCAAGGATCAACTGAGTCTATACCACTGATATGTTCCCCAGTGCCTTACTGTAACCATTCCTTGTATTGTCATTTAATCCCAGTATCTAACATCAAATCCTGCAATTCCAGGATGCTTTCAAGGTGCTTTTAACTGCCTAGAGTCTCTTGATGAGACACACTACATAAACCTGAATTGTGCAACCACCACAGCAAAAGATTGTAAGAAAAGCTCCAGCTGCAGAGGTTGCCAAGGAGGCTGTGCACACAGCAGGCTGGAGTAACCCAAAAGGGTGCTTGTGAAATGTTTGTGCTGCTGGCAGGCAGCACATTGCCAGGACAGATCACACATCATGCATTTGCACATCAAATGAAGCTGCACTGGTCTGAGAGCATGGGAAAGGCCTGTCTTGAACGGCATGTGTCCTACTTCCTAAACATGTATATTTTACACTTTACACTTGGTTATTGGCCAGATTGAAAGTACCGCAAGTTCCCCAAAGCTTGTCGCTTTGCCTTTGAAGTGGAACTGTTTGGATAATGTTTCCTTTGGCAATTTATCTATGTAACAAAGCAGGAGCTTAACTGCCTTGGCCTCTCAAGGATCCACCACTAGCTTTTGTCGAAGCCTTCATACTCTTGTGTATATGCACTCTCACAGAATTTGATCATTTTTGCGACCTTGCTTAGCCCTCTCCTTCTCCCTTATGGTTCTGCAAGGTGAGGCTGGTGCTCATTTTAATGCAGTTCTGGGCATTTTCCCTGCTCTATGTATGCCTGGCTGAATTCCCATTTCCTAGAGCAGCATAATTAGCAAGATGTTTATGTGCATCTTGCTCCTGCTACCGAAAAAAAAGAAAATGTGTTTCTACTCCTTGCCTTTGCAAAAGGGCTCCAGCTCATGGTCCACCACTTTTCTCTCTCCATACTCTCACCATACCACAAGATGGGACACAGAACAGGATCTACTGAGAACAATCTGCTGTTTTCTGCTTTCTGTTGGTCCAAAACCTCTCCCGCGGTCTTTGGCACTTGACGTCTAATCTCAGAGCACAGTCAGTGCCTGTAAAGAGAGGCCTCTTTTAGTTTTTGATTTTAAGCATCACAAACACTCAGTAGTGTTTCTGGGAAGGATGCTGAATGGAAAGGCACTCTTTGCTCCCACCAAGAAACTGCAGATAAGGGATTTGGGCTAAAGCACTCCCCACTAGGGGATGCCTAGTGGCATCTGACTCTGCTAGGTCAGAACTCACAGCTTGTTCATTCACCAGAGAAGACTGTGGCTCTTGCTCAGAGCTGGCTGGTGAGATGCCCAATCCCAGGCTGTACAGCTATGGCGACTAAGTGGACAGACTCTATTCAAATCAAGTATTCCAAGGAGTCCAGAAAAGTCACCAAATACTCTTCAACCTTATTCTTCCAGCATCACATGCATACCTATTCTATTTTAAATACAACCTGGCTGTGAAATCAAGGAGGAAAGCATATTGTTGCCAAAGAAATGGGCATTGACAGAGCTACCAGTCTCTTGTTCCTGAGTGGCCTGGAGCTCCTGAGCAGTACCAGGAAAGCTCCCACACCACAATGCTGCATTGACACAGGGCTGCCTTACCACAGGGGTGTCTGGTGTGAGGGAGGAGGCTGCTGAGAGCACCACACCCCTTCTATTGGCAGGAAACTTAACTGGAACAAGACCCTTTCTTGAAAATCTCTCCCCTGTTTCTCCACAGTGCACACAGCACACCTTGAGCCACAGGAAGCCATTGCTACACTGCTCCTGGGAACTGCTAAATTGACCAGGTCTCTGAAAACACCAATATATACAGAATCACCTACTCTCGTAGTAAGACTGCAGCAAAACCCAGAGCAATTCCTACTCCGACTTTGCTGCAGCCCAGCCTCTCCAGCAGTCTTCCTCTTGCAGCATTTGCCTCCCAAGGACAAACACATTTCTGGGGAAAAAATGCCCAGGAAATGCCATTGGTAAAATAGACTCTTACAGGGGTTTCCTTCAGGAACATCTGACACTCCACAAGTCCCAGTAGATTCCCTATACTGAACCTTTCTGATTACACTATTTCAGATCACTCTAGTGGGAAAATGGTAGTAGGCTCCAGCTGCCCAATGCCTTTCAAAAAGACACAGAAAGATGCACATATGTCCAGCATCTATGGCAACTTCATAGTCAAGTCTCTGAGACAAATGTTTCAAGTTAATTTCTTATTCCATTTTAGAGACATAAAAACAACTATGACAAAAGTCTCTGGAGAAACTGTTTCTCAGTGTTCAAAATTACCTTGTAGCTCTTTCCTATACAAACACCAATCCTGTTTTCTTCCCTGTAGTGAACTGCATGTGTATTATAGAAGGGCCGGTGCCTTTTTATGCTCTGCTAAAAGACAGGATTGCTGGTTGCTTTCTATTGTAAAAACACATAGAGCATCCTGAGCTCTTTCTCAGGGTTTTGGCAAAGAGGCTCTTTTAACTAACTGTGTTCTTAGGTAGAACAGCAACAAATGACTTGATGATTTGTTTTTACAATGTCCTCTCTGGGAAGAGTAATTACCAGCTAACCTTCTAGCATGCAGTTTCAAACATGAAAAGAGTGGGGCCCCATTCCTTTTCAGGAAAAATTCATACTACAGAGTGCAGAATCTCTCTGGGTGAGGGCATTTTGCTGAAAATTTCTAAAAGCTCTAGGATTATGGGCTGGCCAAGAGATTTCATGATGCTTTTAGAATTTTGCTGATAGAATGAAAATTTTAGACTTGAAAAACTGAGTGGAAAAAATCCCACACTTTCCTCAGTTTTACTATTTGTCTCTTTGGAGTAGTAATACAGTCACCAAACCAACACCACTGGAAATGCTGTTTGCAGCTGTTTTGCTGACAAAGCACAGAAGAACAAAGGTAAATTTCATGCTTTAGTTGTGGACATTGTGTTCAGCAGCAAGAGCCATTTGCCCAGAGCATTGAGTTGAGCCACCAGCAAACTCTGCCTGAGAATGGAAATCGAACTGATGGGCTTCTTCCAATTTGTTTTTGTTTCACACAAAGTTTCAGGACAAGCAACTTTTCTTCCTTATTATTCTTCCTATTGGACTTCTTTCTCTCTTCTTAATTTCTCTTCCTCTTGGAGTAAATGATGCCTTTTTAAAGGTTTGGGCTGAGGCAAAGCCCTGAATGTGCATGTAGTCCCTGCTGGTATTTTCCAGTTGTGTAATTAAACACTGGGAAGGCCAGGCAGTAGCTTCTCATTAGACTGTGTTCCTGAGGGATTCACACTGCAGAACCAAGGCAGCAAAGATCTCTGAATTTTCTGCCTCAGGCACAGCAGCCAGTGTTTGGGAAGTCATCAGTCACATCTGCACAAGCCTATCTTAACCATCCTCTCCATTCCAACACACCTTTCCCCCAGTGATAGTTATCAAGCTTTACAGCAAATTATTTTGTAACCTACTTTTACTGGGCAACTAAGCACCAGCAAACATAGTGTACATTCAGAAGTCATTGTTCAAACATCTTTTATAACCTTTAAGATAAAAGTAAACTTGCTAGGTCTTTTTCTGCTTTGAGTGTTATCAAAGCTCTGGAAGATGTTTGATTACTTTAGCTTGAGTTGCAAACCAAGCAAAAAGGTTGGTTAGCAACATTTAAGCTCAGATCCCATAGGCCAGTTGGGACCTGAGCAACTGTAGATGCTGCTAAACAGACAGAAAAATTGATAAACCAGGAAAAATATTACAGATGGGAATGGGGAGTGGGAGGCTTAAATGGATTTTCATTCCTCTTTTCCCCACAGTTCTTAGCACACCTCATACAGCCTCATGCCCCACTCCCAATCACTTGATCACATCTCCTGCACAGCTCCTCCTCTATAACTGTCCCTTAAGTGGCATTATTTTAGAAATTGAAATTAAAAGGTTCTTCTGCACATAAGACATCTAGTTACGTAAACCTCATACAATATTCAGAATTTTCAGAATCCATAAAAAATCCAAACCCATGCATTTGCTTCAGCTGCTTATTTATGTCAGGGATTTTCAAGAAGTTCAGACCTGGAAAGAAACTTGTCCTCTCTTCATGAGACTGCAGATATCATCACTTCCTATGGAATACATTTACAACATGAATAGGCTTTGGATGATCTACAAACCAAAGTTACAAGAACTGTGGGAGTTCCAGTTACAAGGTAAGCATCCATTTTGAAACTGTTCTAATAAAATCAAGTTATTTCAGCTGCAATGGCCTGCAGGGACAACAATATTTGCTTTCTTTTGCAACATCTTTGTCAATCCTCCTTCATGGCACAAAAAAAGGGAAAGTTGTTAATTAATCACCTGACTATTTGTATGCACTCAATCAAAACCACAGCCTCACTGTCCTCTACAAACATCCTAGATTTGGTATAGGCCTTGAAGGCTTTAAAAGTAAAATAAAAATCTATGAAGAAAATAATTATTATCATTTAACAGCCAAGAAGGTGGTTGAGGAAAAAAATGGAGTAACTCATCCCAAGATTACAGAGGACAATCTGCTGCAAAGGCTAGGACTAAACATGGATCTCCTGGCTCCTAGAACAGTGACCTGCTTGGTACTGGCTTTTTAACTTATATTGGTGCAAAATTAATACATGCAAACACATATACATATGATGAGACTCTTGCAGAGGAATTCAGTTTGTCCAAAGATCTGTAAAAGTAGAACTTGCGCTTCTGACACACTGAGCTGAGGAAAGCCCTTGAAATTCTTGGGAACTAATGATCTTTCAAGGCCTTGTGTAGTGGGGTCTGATTTTCCTTGTGACACATAGCCACACTCACTTTTGCATATTTAGACTCAGAGCAGGACCTCTCAGCTAATAAACAGTACCATCAGCTTTCACCACGGCTTGACCATACACAAATGAGCTTTTCAGCACTCACATCAGTCTCCTGCAGTTCTGGTGTGTTGTCTCCTGTTTCTCCAGAGCCAAATGGCGAGCTCCATCTTGGATACACTTTTGATTTATTTATTTGTTTTTTTATTTTTACACACACACACACACGTATTCAGGCTGCAGGGTTTTTGTTCAGATGCACACAGTTCAATCCCCTGCATTCCCTTTCTCTCCCCATTCCTACAATTGCTCCTCACACCAGGTGAGTTGGCAGAAGACCTAAGCACTGTTCATCCCTGATGAGTCCACTGGGAATCGACTGTGTTCAGCACCTATGAAAACCTAGGATATACAGGTATTTGGGTACCTGGGAGGCATTAACTCAAGGAAACAATTAGGGGTCAGTTAGGGCTGGTTGTACTTATCACCAATTAATTGCAACCTGACTAAAAATCTTTGAAAAGTTGAGTCTAGAGAAGGAATCCTACCTGAAATTCCTAACTGAGGCCCAGCCAGCACAGGCAGTGGCTTTCAGGAGACAGCTCTACCCTGAGGTGACCCTGCTGACTGGATCCTTTAAGACAGCAGTGGGAGGTCAGACACACAGAGCAGGTGTCTGCACCTCCAGCACAGATATATCAATTTAGAGCAAGATTCATCTTGTCCAGGTTCATAATTTGGGAATCTTATTTTACTCTTACCCTTTTCAATTCAAATCATATTCAATGCTGTATGTTTTAAACTCACAGCTCTTGATGACTGATGGCAAAGCTACATAACTCTGTATGCAATGTGCTGGGTCACCCTCAGGGAATCCTGATTAGAGCCTCTTACTAACTCATTAAATCCTGAGGACTGAAAACACCAAGGTGCCAATAAACAACTCCACTGTAACACAGGTACATTATGCTTTGAGAAAGTTAAAAAAAAAAAAAAAAAA
>VYXF01010846.1:1648995-1728778 GCA_013397295.1 Polioptila caerulea | reverse complement strand
CCCCTGTAAACCAGGGTCATTATGCTTTGAAAAAATTAAAAAAAAAAAAAAAAAAAGTGCATGCTTTTAAGTAAAAAATCCCTAAAATTTTAGAAAAACATATACAGAGAAAAAGCACATAAATAGTCTGAGTTCTTGACAATCACCATCCTAAATGTTAATGATTTTGTAAACTGATCAGATAAGTCATGTTGATATGCTTTTTCTTTAACTCTTGCCGCTTAATTATTTTGGTTCCTTATGCACCTAAGCATTTACATAGTGTTATTTATGCAAGCCTGTACATTACTTTCCTCTACTTTTTTTATTACTACTCTTGGTACTCTTTTTCACTGCCTAATACTGAACAAACAGTGTATAGTCACAGTAGCTCCTTGCTCTAAGCTCCTGGTATTTTCTTTCAACAGTGCAATTACAGTGCAATACCCTCCTAGAAGGTACCAAGTACTACAAACAATTCAACTGCCTTCACAACTATGCTCAAGCCAGTGCAAACAAGTGATGCAATGCAAGCTGTGTTCTTCCCAAGGGTGGAGAGCACTCCCCAACCAGACTCTCAACTTGTTTCTTCCCAAGGAGAATAACTTGCAAGGTCACTTTTGAACCCTTACTTCCCATGGGGTGGCCACAGTCCACACAGCAGAGCTCAGGGAAAAGAAAATTAACCTTTAAATTATCCTTGCTCATATACAGTGCAAATGAACTAGCAAACAGCAATACATAACATTAATTAATTGCAGCTTCATTTGCAAGCATTCAAAGAGTCTCCTAAATAACCTGAAAGGGCCCATGACTATTAACAAATTCCTGTGACTTTATTCGGACATGGAAACATCTAAACCTGGTATAAATTCCGAATGCATAAGCCTCAATTATATTCTTAATGTTTCTATAACAGTTGCTGGTGATTTCCATACAAATCTATCATTCAGAAAATGTTTTAACTAAAAGAAAATAACACAACCTAAATAGACTGCTTCTTCATACTGTTTGCTGTTTAAAGCACTGTGGAAATGGATAACACTAGAATATATTATTTAGTGTAACAAAGGAATTGATGGGATTATTACTATAACAATTTTTTCGTTATTAATCAGGCTTCTTTATATGACCATTGTTTGATGACTTAAAATCTACATTTGTTATTCTGATGAACATAAATAGCATTTTTATTTTATTCTTTAAACAGCCAAAATATGAATCTCTGAATTAGCCTCTACTGGCATTTGGACTTCTGGCCGTTTTTCAAATATATAACTAGACATGAACAGAAAAACATACAAAAGAAGACATAAATTCAGACGCATTTAGAAATACTTGGGCTTTTGCAAAATGTTGAACATCTCTCAATTCTCACCAAGGCTTAATACCAAAGTACACCTGTTGTGCTGTTCATTCCCCTGCTTCATTCCCATTCAGAATGTTTTTCATAGTTCAGTGCACCAGACAATTTTTTGTTGTCATGACAGTCTCAATTCAGCTGACTCTGGTTAGAAATCACTTCTTGTGGCAGCCCAACCCATTCTCCACACTAAGGAATGGTGATAAGCAACCAGCCTTCTTAAAGGCCAGACCAATATTTTTTCAATCTTTTCAGACATTACTAGCCCATAACATAGAACAGAGCATTTCAATATCAGCCCTTTGCAATTCAATCAATATTCTTACCTAACAACCTAAAGAACCTCAAAATAATTATCATCTTTTCCTTAAAGGCATATGCATATACCTAAGGAACAAAAAATTCTAAACCAGAACCCATCACTGCACATGGGAGTGGACATGAGAACACACACAGAGCAGACACTTGTTACTCTGTGCTACCAGGAGGTTCTCAGACTTTGCAGGGAGACTCTCATACCACCTACCAAACACTGCTGCTGTGAGATTTTCTAGCTTCTTTCAAACAGATGAACAGCTTCTGGAGTGTTACAAAGGGCCAAGCTTAGGCCAGTTTGGACCAGATTGGACTGAAATTGGGCATCTACAACACATAATAAATAAAAGTTTTCTGGCACAGGCTAATATGACCTGCCCAAAGTGTAATCTTCATGCCCACAGCAATCCATAGCATCCAAAAGAATCATGAACCAAAGGTCTGACCTTCCAGTAGGTAACATCTGTTGTCCCAGTGATGTGTTCCTCAACAAATATGTGCATAACACTAAAGATAACATGTGACATCGGTAAAGAAAAACAAAGCAAAACAAAACAAACATGGGAGGGAAAAAAGACAAGAAAAGACATCACATTTTTCTGAGCAGGGCAGAACAAATGTTTGACTGAGAAGCTTCAGGTCCGGCTGGGAGAAGGCCAAGACTAATTTAACCTTTGGTCAAATGGTTGGGAGTTAGCTAGTTTCCTTTTTCCTCTTACATCACTCCCAGAGATTTCGACAAAAATAATATGGCCCCGATTACATGACATTACAGCTCTCATAATGCACTGGGGAGGATAGTGTTGAAACCCCTTAGAGACAAATTAATCCCAGCAAAGCAACAGCTGTAAGATTGCTATAAAGGGGGAAAACAACTACAATGTTTGCATTATGTACTTACATGATTTTAATATAAATTATAAAAGGGATTAGATTATTGGACTTTTTAATAGTTCTAACAGCTTTGTATCATCATGAAAATATCAGCTGTCAGGTTGCACATAGTTGCCATTAAGGCATTTAACCACTCAGTACATTCCCTTAAAAAGCTACAGCAGACTCAGGTATAAGATAATTTCTTATGCTTTCAGAAAATGTATGCAGTCAGAGAACACGTGTTCTACTGGGTTTTTTTGAACATGCTGGAACGATCACCACTGCTGTCACCGTGTGCCTCCCAGAGCCCCAGTGAGCGCTCAGGTGTCAGGCACCTGCTCAGCCCGCCCACCTCGGGACGCTGCTGCAGCCGCGGCACTTCCAAATCAAAATTCCCCATCTGAAGCAAACACGACCCTCCTGTCCTGCTCTCCAGTACACATCCCCCCTTTTCTTGTACTATTAAACGTGTTATCAAACATGTGCTGTTCTCACCTGCTATAAAACCACTCCAGTTGCAGCCCACACGCTCATTTTGGAAGAAGACAAACTGACCCAAAGGCAGATTCCAGTTTAAGTTCCCTCTCTGTAGCCAACCCACACAACCCTCCCAGGTTTCTGGGGCTGCCGGACAATCAGCCACCGGCACCCAGCCTGGCAGATCTCCATCACAGCAGCCACCCTCGAGGCCACATGTGCCCCAGGCCAGCTCAGAGGCCTGGAGAGCTGCAAAGTCGTTGTTTCAGTAGGGCCGGAGTGTAAAGGGTGTGCTGACCCCTCTCTATGTCCCTGCCCAGCCACACCTCCTGTGCCGCACCTCACGCGTGAGCCCCAGGCACGGCGGCATTGCGGGATGGAGCTCCAGCACAGGCAGGACACAGGGCACAGGCAGGTTCACCTGGGCCAGGTCTGGGCACGGCACATGGAGAGAAGCGCTGCAAAGCCAGGCTGGCTGGAAGATGTCCCCATCCACAAGGCTGGGACACTGCCGGGCCTGGCCCTCGTCCCCAGCCCCACAGGGGTGCGCGGCGGGCCGGCACGGCGGGTCAGCCCTCACCGTCCTTCGCACCGCGAGCCCTCAGCGCCCGCCCCGTGGCCCCACCAACACGGTGTGACCCTGCCCTCCTCTCACGGCCCTGCCCAAGCCCCTGAACGGCGCCTTTGTGGGAAAGTCTTCAACGAAACCCATTGCTTTTCTGAGCTAAAGCAGCCAAAACTACCTCCCTCGGTTTATAGCAGCCGGTGGAAAGCTGTGCAGAGCGAGAAGTGCAGAGACCTCTGCATGTGTTATGAGGAGAGAGGAAGATGATTTTTTCCAAACTGAGAAAATATGCTCATATGGAACAGTATTTTTAGGTGTTTTGTGTTGCTACTTAGAGAACAGGTTTTATCCTCCCTTACTTAGTTTGGATTGCACGTCTGCCTTCCTTCCAGTTTGGAGGAGTAAAGAGAGTTGGTCATGGTAACTGTGAAATATGACACTACACGCATTTTTAAGAACTGGTTTTATATATGGTAAGGTTAATTTCATCCAACTAAATTGTGACTGCAGTTTCTTAGTGCTTTATTTAATAAATTGCAGCTAATAATGTCATGAGTATAACAACTAGTTCATAATATCACAAATATTACTGTGAAACTTAGCACATATTGGAACTTAGTCTCATGAAAAGCATAAAGCAGTTTCCTGAAAATTTGCATCATTTTTGAGTAAACATAATTTTTTATTTAAAATTGGGAGGTTTTATCAGATGAGACAAGATATCACTAAATATGCTGTTATGTTTACCCATATACTTCATGAAAATGTATAGATCTCATGGCAGATTTTAGGAATATACTACCAGACCTGTACCTTCATGAATGCTGCATCACTGTATTGTATGTAATCCACAGAGGTTTAAATATGTAAAAAACCCACAACAGCTTAAAAAACATACTGTCTTATAGAAATTTTAACATAATAAAATAAAATGTGGAAACTTGAGAAGAAGTAATTAATAAAAGCAGTGAAAGCTTGCACACTGTGTTAAAAGCTCAACATTAGCCCCAAACTTAAAAGCTGTGAAGGCATATGCCAGTGGTGTGCAGGCTGCACTTCAGGCTGGGGCTGGGCTGCTGCCCACCCGAGGGCTGCTAAGGTGGGCCAGAGACCAGAGTTTTCCCTGATATCTCAGGCAGGTTCCTAAACCCTGCAGCTGAGAGGCTGTTACTTGTTGCTCTATAATTCCCATTCACACTGTTCACAAAGTCACAGCACTGGTCTACTGTGAAATCAGAAAGATGGAGGGGCTTCCAGGCCACAAACACTGCCAGGTGTGTAGTGAACATGCAGCTGCCTGCTGTGCCTCGCTGAGAACAGGGCTCCAGCAGTCAGATCTGCCCAGGGACCATTGCTGTGGCCTGGCTGGCAGGGCCTTCCTGTATTTCCTGAGGGCAGAAAGGGCCTGTTGGGGTGACACGTTGTTTAGAGAAGGTCTTACAGATAAGAAATTACCTGTGTTCTTGTGGAGGGCAGAGCTGACACTTCTTAGGGGATGCAAAGTATGTCTCAAAGACAAGGGTCTCCGCTGCTATGCAAGGTATGCTTTGATGTTATTCCTCCAAATGAGCTTTCAAAATCTACTGAATTGGAAAGGCATCTCTGCATAAGGTGGAAGAAACAATCAGATCTGTTAAGTAACAAGGCCATAATACAGCACTTTCTTGAAATGTAATTGTTCTGCATACATGCAAAAGATATACAAGTCTGCTGGGAAATAAACAAGGTCTGTCAAGGATCATTGCAAACCTGGAAATCAAGAATGTTCTTACTTCATTAATGCCTTATTAACTGTATGCACTTTCATGTATTTTCTACAGAAAATTTACACTCTAAAGTGTATGGCCTGTGCCAGAAAAAAAAAAAAAAAAGGGAGGAGAGAGTGGGGAAAAAATATAAATGTGAGCAATGTATGCCTTGCAGGGTTATTTTTCAGTCCTACGTTATATGAGAACTGTAATCACAAACAAGGACTAAATGCACTAAGTAAAAGAGAACAGCCCATTTAAGTGTAGCCCATGCAACTGACTCTGTGACCTTACCACTGTGAAAGGCCTGGTCCTGGCTATCCTCCACCATCTAAACAGGTAAGTGCCATTTGATCAGCTTTGCTCCAGCATGGCAAGTAAAGAGGCTGGATGTCTAGGGAAAGGAGTTAGATAAAGAAGCTTAGGATGGTAGCAAGAAGACTATTAAAATAACCTGTGACATAACAGCCTACATGAATGTCAACCCATATTAACAGTGCTCTGAAAATTCACTGCTTTCAAACAGGACACTAGAATGTGCAGCACTGTTTACCCATTAGCATGCAAAAGTAATCATTTGAAGAAAACCAGGGATCAGTAATCCATGGCACTCATGGCCAAGAAAAGTCAGCCCATGGAAGAATATCTTGTAGGAGGCCTAGTGTGTGCCTGAGAGCTGAGGGTTACAAAAGCTGAAAAGAGGTATCCATGAAAAGCAGCTGCTTCCAGCTTCCACCGAGTTCAACCACACAAGGAATACCACCCATCAGTCAGCCGATCTGAAAATCTACAGGAAAGGGGAAGTCCTGCTTTGCCAGAAGCAAATTGCTGCCATTAGCTCTGATCTACTTGCATCCTTCACCTCTTACTGTAGAATACCCAGTCTGAACACCAAAATAACAAACTGGCTACTCACAAAATGCTGTTCACCCCAGTAGTATAACACATTAAGTCAGTTCCACAACTTAGTTGAGTAATTTTAGTAAAGTTGCTAGTCAAAAATATTGACACCATACATTTCTAGTAATTACATTATGAAAATCTTAGGGCTTTTTAGAGGATAATCTGGTAATGGCAAACTAATCAACATAGTATATTTAGAGCAGCAATGAGATTAGAGTTTATGGCACTGTTATATTTCAGCCTTATTAATGAGTACAATATGGAAAAAAAAAAATCTTTTTCCAGGACTGACTAGTCACAATGTGTTGGGTGAAAGGAGAGGGAGATAGCTGAGGTTGCTCTCCTGAGTTGCTGCATTAAAAACCTTTGTATGATCCAGCTTCTAATAGGCCATTATAACATATGAAAAATAACAGTTTTAAAAACCAGTCTTACTGCATATAAATGCAGACACATGCATACATGCATATTACTGAAAGATATATCTTTCCTTAACTTCTGAATATGAGAGCCATGCTGGTAGGCAGACTTCTCAAATGTCTTCCATTTCATGGTGCACTTTTATGGTGGGAAGTTATTGACATCAGAAGGGAAGAATAATGAAACTGAGGTCACAGAGTTATTTACACTGGCGAGTGGATCCCACAGCATTCCTGTATGATTCGATTGTTTTGATGACCCTCTTTTTGGGATTCTGTCACACATTACATCTGATATTTGGATCTTGGTTACTTGAAAGGGACACTGAGAGAGGTCTGTTTAGTTTCTGTTACCACCGAGTTAACACAAGGTTAAAAAGTCTGTCCCTGTTCAAGCCAATGGCACAATTCCCAATGACTTCAGGTAGTTTCCAAACTCCCTGTCCCAAAGTGCTAACAAGCCAAACAGAAGGAGCCAAAGAGATACCAAGCTGAGCAAGGGACCCAAAGAACACCCAAGGAACATCCAGAGAAATATCATTAAATTATTGAGGAGGGAAAGGAGAAAAAATAGTCAGCAGTATGCAAGTTCCTTTAAAAGGCAAGTTTTACTTTAAATTTTGCTGTCAAAAGGAAAATGTGGGAATTATTACCTTAAAGGCTTTTGTTTAGAGTTAGGAATTGACAAACCACTGCTGCATAAAGCAATAAAAGAAATAGAGTGCAAAAAGCCTTATTTAGATAATAACCAGAAATCTCATAAAGAAAAGCAGAATTCTCCCTAGACATGAGATGAGCCTTCCTTTTGTTTCCAGACCATTACTGTAAAGCTGTTAACCTTTACAGATACTGTGCCATGGTCTGCCCAGCAGGAATTAAAAACCCAGGCCACAGTGATTGAAAAAAACAGAGTAGTGACACATTAGCAGCAAGGACGTGTATGTATGGCTATGAATAACACAGCTCTGATCCTGGTGCAGAAGCCTAGGGCTTCATTACATTTAATTACTTCCGGCTTTAAATCAAGGCCTGCTTCAAAATGAGGGTGGCTGCTATTAAACTAAATTACTTTCCCCTCAAGCTTGTATGGAAAAGTACAGTACCAAAAGGAAGTTAGCTTCTATTGAAAGCAGTATGGTAAAGGTGCTGCTGCCAGTCTAGAGATGGGTTGTAACTGGGAGCAGCTCATAAATGAAGCTTTATATGGTACCTGTCTTGGATATTTTATAAGGAAGAAATGTTTGTATTTGGCTCAGTTCTTTTCTGTCTGATTCTTTCCTAGTGCTGCTCTGACCTGCAACATGACAACTGTTCGTAATGCAGAAGTCTCACACCAGCACAGTGATCCCTCTTCCTGTGGGCTTCCCCTCTGCAGGGTGGATATAGGGAGTGCCAGTGCAACACTCAGGAACATGAGACTTCCCAGAAACAGAGTGCTCTGAGATGCAGGCAGGTTTGGATGACCACGTGTTTGAGCATGTATTTCAAACATAAACACATTAAGTGATAGAAGAAACCTTCTCCCACAAAGGTCACAACACTTACATGTGGACCTACCCAGATGACAGGCCCAATTAATACTGGTTGAAAAACCAATACAAAGCAAAACGCCAGCAACAGTCCTTGAAAATAATCTGCTGTGGATATACCAGATTCCTAGCAGACAAGCTGAAATTAAAATGAGGGATGGGTTACTCAAATAAACCAAATACAAACTTAATGAGAATTTACCCAAATCTTCTGACAGATTTTTTTTAATCCCTGTTGTGTTTTGGCTCTCACTCATATTCAGCATCTGCTCTCTATCCTTGATCACTATCCGAATATTTGTTCCATGCACTTAATTTCATTCTCTTTCATTTTACAGCCTGCCTGGTTCATTTGTTCATTCTTTGATTTGCCCTCACATTTTCTCAGCTTTTCATCTCTTTCTGCTTTTTTTCTCCCCCTGTCTCCTGGCTTTATTGTCTCTCTCTTTTTTTTTTGCCTTAGCCTATACAGCCCTAAATTTCTCTTCCCTATTTCCCTGTTGCCTTCCTGTCACCATTTGTTTTCTATCACCCTGCTTTTCTGCTGGTTGATGTTGGAAATATTTCAGGAATTTGTAATTCTCAGTGCCATGAGAACCGTTATCTTTGCATTTTCACTGGTGAAAGCGCTCTCAGCATGGTGAAGATGATGAAGATGACGACGGAGCAGGCCTGGGACAGAGAGGCTTCAGATGGATTCTTCCCTGAGCCCACTTTGCCTCCAAAGTGGTACGCTCCAGTGTGGAATGTGCAAGAGGAAGCTGGGTCCGTGGGGAGTGCACAGGCTGGGGGCAGGGAATGTGTATTGAGAAACCTCAAATTCCACACAACAGAAATGAGTACAGGAGAAGCAGAAATACAAGAGAGAAGCAAGATTAGGGACCAGCTGGAGAAGGGTGGGGGGGAAGTGCAGGAAAAAAAATACACCCACCACCACCACACCCTAGCCTTCAAGTTTTTCTTTCGTGCAGGTGCTGCTGAGAAGCAGTACCAGCCCTTGCTAATATTCACTTGCTCTCAGTAGTAATACTAAGAAAGTTTCAGACTGCAATCTACCCATTATTTCTTTCCCTGAGCAGGGTCAGGGGTCACCTTTAAAATAACAACTGCAAACAAAAGGCAATTACATGGAGTAAAAAATGATCAGTGACTGAAAAAGCTAGTCAGTGCATAGAGTGTGGTGACTGGTCATTGGAATATGACAGTATGCCAAGTCAAAGTCACCACAGAGAGAAAAATAAATAAATGGATAAGTGATTATTCTAATACCTAGAGATGTCTCAGGAAAGGACTATCAAAGGTTAACCAACCTGCTTTGTTATTGTTTCTGCTGCGCCTGCTATTGTTATTTGTATTCTGGTATCACCAAGAGGCCTCAACCAAGATCAAGGCCGTTGCATCAGACACAAGATAAATATGCACAGGAAGAGAAAGTTCCTGTTTTAAAAATCTAAAGCTTAATGGATGAGATGAGCAAGTTGAGGAAAAACAGAGATAATGAGAAGTGAAATGACTCAAACTGAGTCACAGCAGGTCAGTCTGAGATGTCCTATCTTTTAGGGCTGCAAGGAGCTGAATAGGAAGAAATTTGGAATATTGTGTATACTATTATGATTATTGTTTAGAAATTTAAGAATTCCACAGGCTCTTCCTTCCTTAGGGATGGAAGCCTCCTCTGTATGTGGAGATAAAAGGTATCCTGTGTTTGCTCAGTTGGTCTTTCACATGCCCACCATAATGTCTCACCATGATAAACATCCATGGTACTCCACAATTTACAGATCGTGTGCATGGTGATGACATGAGGGTACATTCTGCTAATATAAAATATCTTTGACTTGTCCAGCTCTCTTCCTTCTTCCCTTCAGTTTCAGTGCTGGCTTTAGTTAAGCTCTCATAGTTTCAAGAGCTGCCAGAATTGCCATGCTATTACAGAGCAGGTGACCTCAATCAGTAGCTTAAGGGCTTAAGAGCTCTTTGGACTCTGTGGTCATCTCTCCTTCAAGTTCACATTCTCCAAATACTGCTGCACAGAGTTTGCTAAAACGTTCCCCTCTGCATTTCAGCTCCAGCTGAAATACAGATATTAAAGCTAGTAGCTGGCCATGGGAAGCCACATCTCCACAATGCATTGTGCCAAATAGGAGTAGCACGGTGTAACGCTCAAAACCAGGGTTTCAAAATCTTCAGAAACATTTTGCAACAACCTACTAGTGAAGGATAGTGCAGAGATGTCCCCAAATGTCAACTGCAGACAGGATGGCACTCTTGAAAGAAGTACTGCCTATCACTCACCACCTCACATGTTTTTCAGAACTTCAGACTTCAAAAAAATGTAGAATAAATCCAGGACTCGTCCTGTAATAGCAGCTACTCCCAAGACTTCAGGATGGATGCAGAGTGGCTGTTAATGTTGCAAGACACTCATACGATAATGAACCATAAAGTTTGTTCACACTGGGTCAACAGGACACAGTGGTACCATGTTTGAGAGATGCTTGTACACTGAACTCACAAGTGTTGAAAAGACTTTCAGTACGGGTCACTACTCTCAAAGAAATATTCTCTTCTGAATAATAAAGAGGTGTAAGCAAGCTAATATCTGTAGGGATACCTTTCCCTACTAAAAACACTTTTCCTTCTCAAGATCTGAGAGAAGAACCCCTGAGCTGACCAGCTGCCTGTGCCAGTCAGAGTGTCTTCCAAGCACCATGCAAGCTCCAAGCAGAAGACCCGTGACTCCAGCAGAGTCCTTGTCCTCATGATTTCTCCTGAAATCCTGTTAACTGGTTAGCCATGACTGGCAGCTACTGCAGCATCGGTTTGACTCCTGTCTCCAAAGTGTAAACCAAAGTAGCATGTTTATCAAAAGCTGTTGAATGGTTTAAGATGGCCAACTAAAAATGAAACTATAAATTACAAAACTCTGACATTGGGAATGAGGAGAGTTTTTCAAAATCCTGAGAGAAACAAGTGAGGGGAGGTATTTCCATTGAGTGCGTCTCTCTCAGATCAGAAAGGCATATTCCTGAGAATCTGATTCAAAACTGTTTGGGTCCAGCATATAAAAATCCAAACCCAAGAATACTCAGCAGTGATTAGATGAGAAAACAATTAGGACAACACAGAATAGATTAAACTCTGTGGCCTATTTAAAGCCTATGGAGCCTTTATTCTCAGTAGTCCTCAGGCGTGTCAGCATAAAATCCCTTAAAGAGAATGCTCAAGTTCAATGTACTTAATAAGGAGGTTCTGTTCCAAATACTTTAACTTCATTTGTGATCATCAAGCACTGGTGGTCTCAGGACACAAAAGATAGAGTGGGAAAGTCAGAAAAGGAGTCAGATATGAATCAAAATACGTCTGACTGTAAAAATACTTCATCATTACTTCCTAAGCTTTTGAAAAAATATTGAAAATATCAGAACTGCTACATCATATGGTGTTCAAAATACGGCATAGTTAAGCACATGTGGCAACACCAGACAAGTAAAACCTTACAGAAAATTATCTATGGTTTCTTGCAGCTCACAAACTGAATAGAAGTCAGCTATGTCATGCTGTTGCAACAAAATGTGAACACAGGAGGACAGAAACAGAAACACAAGCAGGAAGACAGAGTAAAGTTGTAAGTTGAAGATGGTAAAGTTAAAATAATGAGGCTGGCCAGGGATTCTGACAGCACGTTCACTGAAAGATTCAAGGAGCTGGAGGTATGCAACCTCATGAAAACATTCTAGAAAGTGAAGGGGGGTAGGTAGGTTTGGAACAGTAACAACCTCTGAACATGTAAAAGGCAATACAAAAAGGACTGGAAGAGTCTGACCATAAATTTAAACTGTGGTGGTAAAAATTCAGATTAAGAATAAGGGGAAATAATTTTTAATGTTAAATATTATACTGGATTAGATCACCAGAAAAGCTGTGGTGTCTTCATCACTGGATCCCTTTAAGAATAGTTAAACCCATATTTGGAATGACTGATGTAGACTACATCACTTCTCGGGGCAAGGAGATAGACTGGATGTTTGCTCAGTGTAATGGTTTTTCACATTTTTCATTGCAATTGGTCACTTGGAATTGAAGTCACTTCTCTGGACAGGGAAACATCACCAGGCTTCTGGTAATGTTCATATTCAAATGCCCCAGTTGTCAGACATTCATGTTAGAGAATGGGTTTGGCAGAGCAAAAAAGGGAAGCTATCAACATGTCTTGAATGGTAATCTGGAGTCTTAAAAACAGAAAATCAATTCAACCGTGAAGGACAGAATGCATTTGGGAGTGTCCTCAAATCGCTTCCCATATTGAGAAATCACAGCCGTAATTTTCTGTGCGACTGACAGAGTTTTCAAATACTGAGGCCACCTTCACATTACCTCAAGTACTCTCTCTCTTCATGCTGTCTGATGCAAAATTATGCTTGATTTTTCCTGTGGAGAAGAGAGGGGAAGGGCTCTCCCTACAAGGTTTATGGGCAAAAACAAGAAAAAGAGGTCAGCATTTTAAACTAATGATCTTGATTACCTTTTGTGTTATTTTCAAATATTATCTTCCTTGTGCAACATGTCAATCTGTTTGACTTTTGTAACAAAAATACAGTCAGTCCTGTGCATATTGCATTTCAGAAAAGTTTGGGGGGTTTTGTTGCGCTTTTTTTTTTTTTTTTTGAAACATCTGTTTGGAAGTGTTAAGGTTCTGCTGAAAAACCTCACACAGATGTGGGCAGAATGCCATATTCTGAATAACAATAGAATTTCCAAGCATCCTCCCACGACATGCTTAAATAAATTCCCAAAGAAGAATGAAATCAAAGTTTTTTAACCCAAAATTTCTTCTGCTAAGCTGCACATGGTGCCATATCTGTCCACTTGCCAAGAAGACCAAGTCAGCTGCCATTTTCTGGCAGTGCCATGTGCTGCACTTATGCATTTAGTCCCTTTTACATGGTCCACAGTATGTTTTCCACTATCCCGTGTCTACTGTACCCCAGCATATTAGTCAAAGAAGAAGAAAATGGGGGGGAAAGCACCATGGAACTCAGAGCAATTAAGGTTTTCTTATTTCTTCCCTTTTTGCCATTACTGTACCCTGTATGTGCTTAATATCTGCCAGGATTCTCCACCCAAACTTAGTGCTCTCAATTCACCCATGCTTTTCAACACTTCTCTTGGGATTCTCATCCCATTGTTTCTTTCAAATTTCGTTTTCTTTTCTCTTTTACTCTCTTGCTCTCTTTACTTTCCCCCTCTATTTTTCACAGTCCCTCTCACCCCTGCAGGAAAGAAAGAAAAAAAAAAGAAAGGAATGAAATGAACTGCATTTTAACAATCAGAATAACAGCGAAACAATGCTCTTGAGATCCCATCTGTTGCCAACACATCTCCCAAGACAGCAAATGATGGGCATTCCTTGCTAAATAAAGAGAATTTCCCACACCCATTAAAGATCTACACAGCAAAGACTGTTGCTTAAGTATTTACTTTTTATGGCATACAAGAAAACTACCTGGAATTGTAAATACCAATGACATATTGTTCACATCTCTACCAAACATGTGGTCAGTGGCCATATGGATAACTTCTGGGTGTGAAATGTCCTTTCTCTTTTTTACAGTGCTGCAATATCTTTGTGCCAGAAGCTTTTTTAAAAGTTTAATTGCATAATTCTACCTCCGGTGCATGAAGTTAAATTCTATTTACAAACAAAACTCACATTCCTTCCTACCCCAAAAATCTACCAAAGTAAACTGCCTCAGTTCCTACATCCTACCTAATAAAGAGCTGGGGGTTTTTGCTAGTTTTGGGTTTTTGGGGTTTTTTTTTATTCATTCAAACTTTCTCTGATTAGGATTTCACAAATCTCGATCCATCACAGAAACATTTATGCACACCATTTATATAATCCATTTAATTCACAAGGAATAGTTATTATTTAATTATGATTGCCCTGGATTTTTAAAGTGGCCTTATCAAAAACCACAACACTGGCACAACACTTCTCAAAGTCAGACAGTTTACTAAGGCCTTAAATGGAAGCATAGTAAAGCTACAGAAGAGCATGTTTAAAGTGTCATTTCTCATTAACTTGCTAATGAACTTCTTCATTAAAAAAGGAAAGTGACAGACTCTTTAAGAGATATTGTGTGAGCTCTTAAAAATTTTTCTTGGGAGTTGCCTTGACATCCCTACTGTTCAAGCTCTAGGACTGCACTCTAAAGAAATGCAATTTCCATATGGTTAAGCAAATGTTTCTCACCAGCATATCTCCAAACACAAGTTATTTTGTATCTCCTTTTTCATTAGAGTTGTATCCCAGATGGTGCCTCACAACAATAGGTGTTACTGTGAAAATACGGAGGCTTCAGAAATGTAAAACCACTAGAGAAAATCTGAGGCAAGGATGGGGAAAAAATGGTGCAAATTAATATCACTTTATTTGCATCAGCACTGAAAGGCTTTTTAAAAATGGGTGGAAATCCACAATCCAGAAAAACGAAGCAAGGAAAAGGCAAATGTGGAAGAGTGTGAGAGCAAGTAACGAGTCTCTATTAGCTGAAGAGATGAAAGGAGACAAAGATGAAGCCAAGCAATTTTAAAATCAAGCAATGCTCTTTTTGAAGCAGCCTGTGAGTTGAGTGGGGAACCAGTTGAGTTGTTTGAGGACATGGATGGTTTGGTTGTGGTCTCTTGCATATGAAAGAAAGTAGACAGCATTGCTCTGTACAAGCTAGAACCTGGAGGGAGGAAAGCATAGAATGCCATGAGGAAAAAACTGCTTTAGGAAGAGTGGAGAGACAAAACCAGCCACAAAGGGGATTATGGCTAAAGCAAATCCAAAGCCTGACATCCCGTTTGGTACTTTAGAGGTATGATTGATGTGGTGAGGAGGAATTATTCCGTATTCAAGCAGAAGGCTGAATTTCAAGGTAGGGGAAGTAATCAAAAGATTTGAGCAAAGAAGCGAGGCAGATGATATGGAGTAATGTTAAGGAAGTTGCCCTGCTTTTGCAAGATATTTAGCTGAAGAAATTAGCAAAAAGATATTTAGTGAAGGCTCTGAACAGATTTGCAGTTGAACCTGATAAAAATGAAAACAATGACAATGTATGATACAGTTCATAGGCAAGGATAGCATGTTTTATTATATATAAATGATGTAGACCTTATCAATGTAATTGAAAAATAAAGTCTTTCAAATAGAGAATTTCCTCTTCTCATTCCATACAAATACCACACAAACCATGTTTTGCAATAGCTAAAATTAAGATATCTGAGAAAACAGTGGAAAAGACAGAGGCCTAGACTACCTAAAAGTACATACCTTGGCAAAAAAGCCCTGCCATTACATACAGAAGAGAAAGGAAGACAGCTGTCTGGATAGTGTACATAAAACCTCAAAAGGAGGAGGACAGCTGAAACAGTTCAGAGGGGTGAACGTATTTGAAAGCAGAATATATGCACTGCCATTATCTTCCATACAACAAAATCCTTCGTTGAAAACTATGGATGATAAAAAGAAGACCCGTGCCAGACTATAATGTATTTCTCCAGCTGAGTACAAACATCTCTGAAAGCTCAAGGTTTGATCTTTATATCCAGAAAATGCTACTTCAAAAGATATTCTCTCTCTGCAGAGATACAACATCACAGATAAAATATTGCTGAATTGATCATCTGCTGTGATAAACTATTTTGGAAATACAGTCTTTCAAGAAGTAATATAAAACCTAGCTTCTGCCTACACATAATATGCTGGGTTTAGTAATCCATTACTCAGCAAGTGCACAAACTGCTTGTGTCTCCTCTATGTGTTAAAATAACCATAGCCAGAAGTAAAAAGTCTGAGTTTCCTCATACAAGGAGGAAACAGGGAAAACGTGTCAGAAGGCAATGGTCACACCTGTTTAGCAATGCCTGACTGATAAAATGGTGTGAACACATTTGTAAACGACCTAAAATGCCTCAAGGATTACACATTGTGGTTACATTTATGCTTCCTTGTCTATTCTGGCAAAGTAACAGTCTCTCACATTTCTAAAATACTGCCATAAAGATGCAGGAAGCACATGCATCAGGTACAGCTTCATATTCTTTCCCAGTTGGAATTGGTTAAATCACTTCTGTGTTTTTCCTTCTCCGTTCCATGTCCCCTTTCACTTATTCATCTTGAGGTCTGTTTCCTTATCTGGCCACGGCTGTGGAACGGATTTATACCATGCTGCACATGCAAACACTCACTCTCATATTCAAATCAAGGACAGTGGCATTTTCCTACAGTTTGTTGGGTGGGAAGAGTAGGAATATATTCTATAAACAATTCTGAAGGATTATAAATAGTGCCTGCTCCTGTCTGTGTGACAGATCTCCAGTCAGCAAGAACCAGTTAGCCTTATGCTTTCTATCTCTTCTCTCTCTGTGAGATAAAGAAATACACAACTAATTTACTACTTGAAAAGAGGAAAGGATGTAAGGAGCAAATTCTCTCCCAGATGATGAGGGCTGAATTCACAGTCTTTACTCTTTAGCATCATTAATAGTACCTCAATTATGTTTGATGATGATGAAGATATAATTAGTATAAAGATCCATTATGTTTTATTGATGTTAATTGTATGTTGATTATAAATGGGACAGGATGTATTTACATGAGTTTCACTATTCGAGGAAGGTTGAGAAATCAGAGTCCAATCCTGCACCAAGAATAAAACCTGCACCTTCTATAATTGTAATAGTATCCAGATGTTCCTCTGTAACACGAATGCAGGTGGTGAAAGCAGTAAACTGGTATGGAGCAGATGTGCTCTTAGCACAGGTGGGACTTGCTCCCAGTGCTACAGTGAATTTTGCACTCACTGACGTAACAAAAGAAGAGTCGAGAAGATAGAAATGTAATGCAAAAAGTGAATTAAAAATGTAAAAAATAATTTCCATTTTGGTGGTGCACCTTGATTGTTGAGATTTTAGAAAATCCCACAAGCAGAGCAAACAGGATTTTTTTTTAAAACTGAAACAACAAAAATCCAAAGTGGCCAGCAATGGAGCATGTTTAGATACAGAAACCCTGGAGGATGAAGTACTTCACACTTCGTGGGATGTACATAATGTGCACCACTTGCAGAGATTGCTTCTGCCTCATACCACCACACAGATAATCACTATTACCACGTTTTGGCTACATATTATTCACCTGACATTTGACAATTAGACTCTTCTTTACTGTTCTGTTGTGGTAGATATGGGAAGACTTTGTCAGCAAGCTGGGCTAACCAGCCTCATTCCAATTAACTTTTCAGACTGCATCTAAATAAATCTAACAAGTCTTCACTGTCATGTAGAACAGACTTTCTGAAATTTTACATAAAGGCTGAATGCTATTTGCACTTCTCTGTCATTATATAACACCTGCTCCCAAAATACATGCACCATTTAGGCCCTCTCTGTGCTAGGTGTCAAACCAATCTGTACCAGTCTAAACAAGGATAATCTGTGCCCCAAAAGTATATACATTGAAAGACAGTCCACTGGATATGAAGAGACAAAATGCACTTGGAAACTGAGAACATAGTATCACCTGGATATGATTGCAATAGCCATGCTCTCTGTAGGCATATAAGCAAGGGAAAATACTAGAGAGGGTATAGAAGGGATGGAATGAGACTTTATTCTGGATGTTTTGTTACGGTTTGTGCTTGCCAAGTGTAGAAGGCAGCACTGGAGTATATTCAACAGGTTATGCTATTAAGGATCTAGATACCAGAGACAGAATCCTGTGGATAAGAAAGGCTCGGCTGCAGCAGGCTGTGAAAATGAAATCTGAGATGGATGGATGTCCTGGATTACCTGAAGGACAGGAAAGAAGCCCCACAACAGTATTCTGAGTGGATCTAACAGTGCAAGACTATGGGTGACAGAAACAGAGGGAGGAAACCACCACATAGTAAATTAGGACAGTATGCCAGTACAGTGTCCTTGGCCTGCAAAACACTCAATAAACTGCAATTGCTCAGTCACCAGTGCACAGATTTATGTTGGGTTAGTTTTCATTATCTCCATGTCATTGTTTATGCTCCATGGTCAGGGACACCACCCAAAATAGGTGGTTTATAGACAAATAATAAAAAGCCTGGTTCCTATCCCAGGGAGTTTGCAGTCTAGACAAAAACATCTCTGCTATTCCTAATCATATCAAGCTGAATCTGGCCATTCACATTTGGAGCCCAGATGAGAATAAGATTTCTAAGGCATGCCCCATGACTACTTCCCCTCTGTGAGTTGAGTAATCAAGTTATAAACCATACCATGATGGGCTGGGCTATTAAACATTCTCTAGCTCATCTGAAGGGATTGCTATGGCAACAATTCCTATACCAGCTCTATTGTTGGTCCCATTTCTTCTACCTTCTTCTTTATTTAGCAACAGTCACTCTTTATCTTATACAAGGTGGTTATCCTGATAGCAGCAGACATACCTAGTGTAAGAATGCTGCTATATAAGGAAAATAACATGGCTCTGATACGTCTGGATCAAAGAGATAAAAATATAACATACCTAAATTGTGATAATAATTCTCTGTATGAACGAGAAGCTTGATGATGGTATGCTGAGAACACTAACAGCAAGACAGCACAATACCTCCTTCAGCAACCTCCAAATTAGTACTTTAGTGGACAATCACAGGATAGCAAGTGTCCTTCCAGACTGCAGAGTGTAATAGTTTTGACATTGATAGGACCTAATAGCTTGATGGCTGCAAGTATCTTACAGTGGCTGCAGTGCACTGTAGCCACATCTAAGTTAGCTTTAAATTAGTCCACAGGAATACCAATCACTGGTCAAAAGTTAGATGCTTTAAGACTTCCAGACTTGGGCCATACATTAAGATTCATCCCATTCAGAGATGAAGGAAGCCATCTGGGGCAGAAGCAGTTATTGTGGAACTACTGCACAGCAACACAGCACAGTAAGATCAGAAGGTCTAATGATCAATACTGCATGTATTTGAAACACCTTGTTGCACAAAATGGGTTGATTATAAACTTAAATAGAAATAACTCCCTTAACAGTTTGGACAAAGTAATTCTGTAAAGGGGGTATATTCTGACATTACATCTTATCCAAGGGACAAAAAGAAAAAATTGTTATATTTTGAAGTTTGAAAGATCACGATTTTTGCATTTCTCACTGCACTCACCTCTACCATGAACACACAACATACTTAATGAAATTAAAGTTCTTACATACGTTTATAATAACTTATTGAGAGGGAAAAATATCACAGTCTAAAAGTATTGGTCATTAACATATGATTTCAACCTATGGCCAGCAGAAGTCAGCTCACAAGAGGAGGGTCTATGCCAATGTGTAAGTTTGGAAGGGAAGTTTAAATCCCATTATGGGAAAAAACTGACAGCTGTAAAGGCTTAGGAATTTTCTTCTCTTTCCTACTTTTGAGTTAAGAGAAAGGTCAGATTAAAAAAGAGTTTGGAATCTCAGAAAAGTGAGACAATCCAAGAAGGAACAAACAACTAGGAAAAGGCAAAAATCCCTCAGGTTTAAGATCTGTGGATGGGTATAAAGGTGCAAAACTATTATGATGGAAGGGAGAAGAGAAAATGACTCTTACCTGTTCTAAGCATCAAGAAATTCACCCTACCAACAGAATTAGTCCCTGGAAAAGGACATATTTTGCATGTTTCTTTGTAGGTATGTTTAGTTTATATAGCATGGGTATGATAAAGCTATATAAGAAAGTGGATACTCAAGATGTGACTCTCCTCTGTGTAATATCAGGCAGATTTGTGACAGGAGTGAACCAGCAACAGCAACACACTGATTTGCAAGAACCTAAAGACAACTGATACATCATGAAAATGAAGGATGGCTGAATCTCAGATGATTCTGTTAACTACAGGTGATTGCAATACTTGCAAATTCACAGAAATTCTAGCCCAGAAAATCAGTTTCCAGTAGCATGAGTACCAAGGTCCTCTCCATGTGAAAGACTGCAGCTAATAACTCTGGTCATGCTTTGGTGTTCTCACCTATAAGGTAGGCAAAGGCAGAATTATGTGAAAATCTAGGGATGTAAGTTGTCAATAGCTTAATACAGATATAAATGCTTCCAACATGGGTTTGGTTTGACTTGGAACCATTGTTAAAATGCAAAACATGAGACAGTTTAGTTCAAGAATACTGGGACTCAGACTTAGATGTTATACTTACATCATACATATGAAACAGCCTTTCACTGGAGTTTTGTTTCCGTCATGGCCAGATGTGACCTCTGTTTCAATGCAAGATACTGACAGCATTAATTAATTCATTACAGCATTTTTCATCCTTACTGTGTTGACTTTGACTGCCTGTCTAAAATAAGCACTAAGAACACGTCCACAGTGACTCTGTTCTTCTTATCCAGATAGACAAATTTATCTAGAGGATATGAATCTTTCCAGAATTTTATGAGTTTGAGTATCACCCCATTTCACAATCACATTCCAGAATTATTTCCATTATGTTTACATTTTACAGCCAAAGCTTAAGATACTTCTATCAAGAATGGTGCCTTTGTGTCACTGCACCTGCTGTGAATTTGCTTTTATTTTGGGGGGATAGGGATGGTTTTTACGCTTAATCAGCTTCATGCCAACAATACAGATGAACTCTCGGGGAAATGTAGGGAAGACACTAAGAACAAGCCTGGTGAAAGTGGAGAATACCTAAAGGGATGCTGTTTGGATCCATGTGCTTCCTCCAATTGTTCCACCTCTGTCTAGTGTTGCCACCTATCCCTCTCCTTATCATTTATATTTCACATGGGCTTTTTTTTTTCAGTTACAGCTGCGGTTCCTCCCTATAAAAGTTATATTAATAAAAGGGAAATGTCAAATCCCTGCTGTCTTCTGACTGATGTGCATTTTTCAGAATATAAACAGCTGGAGTTTTAAACTCTATGTTCTTCATTATATGTGGCTGGGAGATGAGGGAATGAGAGGGAAACCACATTTAAGTTACAGTTAAATTTTTATACATAGAAGAACCTAGGGAAACAATATAAATAGTCTTAATTGTGGCATGTTAAAGCTAATACCCATTCTGCCATGTGCATTTATTGCTGGGTAAAGGTCACAGTGTCAAATAACACCACATTACCACATTGCTCAATATTCTAAGTATGGCTGACACACTAAGCAACACTTGTCAGTATGTATTTAAGCAATTTATACCAGGGATATGGTATATGTTTGACCAAAGAAGAATTAGCATCATTTCTGAGGACTCCTTATTGCAAATTTTGAAATAATAACTTTTCTCACAAGTTACTTATATCAAATTGAAATGTAATTGACAGTTATGTTTCTCTCAGGAGAACCCAGATATTGAAGAAGTAAACTCATGAATAGTCAAATTCTTTCCTTACTACAGTGGGGTAAATTGAAACATGGGGTTTCAATTTATGGAAGTGAAAGTTTTTTCATAGACTCCATTATGTTATTTGATGCTTGTACCATTTGATGCAGCTATGATTTTCATAAAAGGAAGGATTATGGTATTAACATGAATATCAATGCTAATAACCAATGTAGAGAAATGTTAGTGGGCATGAAAGAGCAGGATTTCTGTTCTGTCAGAAATGCTCGTCCTAGCCAATCTCACCTTTCTAAGAGACTGAACCTTCCCTGGGGGCCTTTTGCTGGTAGTGCCCCCAAGATGTTGGCTCATCTTCCCTTCCCTCATACTCTTTGCATGAAGTGCAGATTATCACCCTCTGCTATCAGGTGTCCTCATGTGAGCAGCATCTCATCACACACCAAGCCTTCCAAAAAAAAGGATGCACAGGATTAGCAGAAGTGGGGAAAAGGGGACAGAATCTATTTCCCACTTCTACCGTCTCCCCACTGCCAGAACATGGAGCCGTGATCTCTTGGGCAGAGACAGCAGAGACACAATGGGGCTTCATTTTGTTGAGCATCACCAGTCCAGGGCCTCACAGACCACAGCACCTGGCTGGGCACAACACAAATATTGCAGAATCAGCACGTTGTAACACTTTTCTTTGGTTCTGCTTCAATCAGAAATCACTACATTACCCTGTGTGTCAACCTCAGCCATTAGTTCTGCACCAGGAGTCAAAAAACAATGTTAACAATTTGCTGCTCAGACAAATGGTTTACAGGAAAGTAGCAGTGGCATAGAACACAAAGCTACCAAAGTGTCAAAATGTCTCTAAGGTGTCAAGCTGAAATGTTGCATTTCTAGTGTATTTACATTGCCATTGTCTGTGTTTTCAACCAGTATAATGAAATTTTTGCTTATTATGAGAAAGAGTATGTTACAATGTCCCTCCCAAATTAATGTTTTTATTTGCTTTGAAAATAAAAACTTTGGTGTACTGCATTCAATAGTTCACTTTAATGCATTTCCCATTTCATATGACCATGTTAGGAGAAAAAAAAATGTTTATTGAAGAGTCCTGCATGGGAGAAGGTTCTTTCTCATGTTCTCTAGTTCTCAGAGAACAATAAACTCTTCAAGAACGCCTTCCAAGCTCTTTCTATTTCTTGGTTTCAGTATTTCCTAGAACACATAACAATCCTTTTACTATGACAGAACGGACTGTACACAACTTGATTTCTTCCTAATAAATGTCACCTCTCCTGTTATACAGTCTCAGCTTCTAATTTCTCCCTGGTGTATACCACATGCTCCACCAGCTACCAACAGCCCACTGTCAAAATTGCCAAGACATTGCTACAGGCTAGAGATCTTCCAAGGCAGTTTCCTCAGAGCCAGATGTACCCCCTAGCAAAAGAAGTTAAAGTACAACAAAATCTCACACCGAACACTACACAAATAATCTCCCATTTCACATACATCTTCTATTAAAACACAAACCCTAGTATAGTCCAACTGACTTCTACTTCACAGCCCTACTTTTGGACAGGTCTCAAGTAGCTATTTTCCCTCCCTAGCTAATAACTGTGAAGAAAAGGTACTGTTTTCTTTTTGATTTTAATTAGAAGTTGCTGACTTCATCCTTTTCCTATGAACTTGAAGTAAATAGAAGTGAGAGTTGGCATATCTAATTCTGCTGCAATCAAAAATTTTCTCCACTTATTGCCCATCTGATATCTTACAACACTAAGAACTAAATAGAGTGGTGTTTTTTTCTTTCTTGCTTGTTTTGTAGTTAAACACTGATCTTTTCATCAAAATAGGCCATATAGAAATATTTTAAAGGTAAAGCTCAATTCCAGATAGCACCTTAAATAAAACAGTTTACATGCATATTAAGGTGCTTCTATTCAACAAAGTACTTTCTAGAATGGAGGCTAAAATTTGTAAGCATAACTGAAGCTCTAATACACTTATCCAAAGGACTCATTCATTACTGCTGTGGAAAGAAAGTGCTTTAGAGTTTCATATGAAGAATCGCAGCATGCTTAGTAGAACCAGAAACAGAGCATCCCAGACATTTCTGTAGAGAATATGTTTGCTGTAATGCAAGTGATAAAACTACTACCAACAGCCAAGTTTCCTTCCAACTTTTCATTTCTGAGTAATTTCTGCAATGAAGACAGAAGTGTAATAGACATGAAGGAATGTGGCAATCCATTTGTTTTATTTCTATGAAATTATTGCTGATTGCAGGTTTGGAGGATGTGTGGGTGAAGTTTGCTGATTTATTTCAGTTTGGTCAGGAATGCTTTTTTAAAACACCTTTAACCTTTTTCTTCCAAACAGTTAATTTGGGTCACTACTTTTGCACTGAAGCTTTGATTGTTAGAGGAAATACTTCTGCATACTTTTGCTCTGCTGTAAGAGAAGCAATATATTTTGGGCCATATGCCAACAGATTTTAACTACAAACTTAGGGAAAGGAGACAGATTAGATTGTGGTGGTCTCATAATCAGGGTTTTTCTGTACTCTTCTTGCTAAGAGCAAGTATTCGTCAGTAAAGTGGTTCTGTGTCATACAGATGGCATATCCATAGTAATGGGGCAAAATAAACCCACTCAGCTGCATTCCTCCAGCCTCTGATAAGCATTCTATAGTAATTTTATCACAGAACTTCTGTAAAGTGTCCAGCCAAATAATATACTTCAAGATCTTCAGTGAATTCTCAACTATTTTTCAGCATGCAAGAATCTTATTCAATAAAGGAAGGTATCAAACAAAGACCTGGTGTTTTATGATGATGAGGAAAATCTCAATTTCTATTCAAACATTTACAGACACTGTTCCTTTTAAAAGCTGGTGGTCAAGCAATAAAAAGAGAAAAATCTATTTGGTCACAGCGTCTATCAGCATGCCTTTGCATGTTTCCCTCCAGTAGCAAACTTCCTAATTGTTTGGGCAATCCAGACAGATCAAATAGATGCTTCATCAGCTCACTAGGGAGGCTACTCAACCATTTAATAATTCCCCCTGATACTTTCCTGATACTACTTGTTAAAGTCTTCCCTTTCTTGAAGCCTTCCTTTTCTGTGAAACAGTCAGTGATTGTGCAATTTTACACCGTGCGTTCTTTTATTCCACCTTTACTCCTGAGCAGCTGCTGGTCCCAGAGCAGGATCAGTTGGTGTGGTGGCTCTCCCAGTTAGCATCTGGTCCAGAACTGAGAGTGTGTGAATGCCCTGGTCAAGAAAATGTAGTAACATGGTGGGTGTCTCAAGGAGCTGAAAATGACAGGTGAGCTGTGCACCCCAGAGGTGGGAACTCCAGAGGTTTTAAAATACACAGCCAGCAAACTATACGCAGAATTTTTGTGATAGAGCAGCTGGGGAGGGACATTTCTCACCTGTGATGACACTATGACATAAACATACTGCAAACCTTGACTGCTTCATATTCCATCTTTACTTGGAACACAAACATGCAAGTTTGACTTCAGACTCCTGTTACACTGCTGCAGTAAAGTGCAAAGCAAAATATTTTTTGGGCAATGCAATACTCTACAGATGGAACATGAACCCACAAACCCACTGATGCATCATTACATGAAGGGAATTTTAGCATCCACTGACTTCCATTTTATACTCTAATGACTGAAATTTCTAATAAGGATTCTTCTTTTTTCAGCAGGGCGGGGTTTAAAAATATTTCAGGTTTAAAGAGACTTGGGTTTGTAATTATTAATTGCTTAGAGGACCATAATGGAATGCACAGAAGCAGCAGCAGACCAAAGGCTTTAATATTGAAATGAAACCTGGGTCCATGTCTGTGTTTTCCAAATCCATGGTAGTGCAATGCTGAGCCTATGTTAAAAATCTCTCAATTAAGCCTGAAACTGATTTGCAGAACAGGAACCCATGCAAAGTGGTTTTTTTCTCAGATCTCATAATCTCTTCTGTGCCTCTGCTGTGTAGAAGCCTTGTTATAAAAGGAACGAGTCTCACTAAGCTGCAGAGGGAACCTCTTTCTCCTGAGGAACAATATGAGCACCTACATGAGACAGTAACTTCAACTTTTGTTTAACATGTCCATAACAAATGCATGCAGGACTGACTGAGGAGGCAGCCTTTGACAGGGGGAGGCAGGAGGGAAATGCAGAGCTAGCAAGACAACTTAAATCAGCTTCCCACCTTAAAAAATCCATCAGGTCACAATTGAAGTTTCTATGTGAAAAGTAGCCCTGTAAAGCTGCCACAGGAAAAAGGATGGTTGTGGAGCTTTTTCCTGCAAATTAAGTCATTCTTTACCCAATTCATAATCACAAGGGTTACCTCAGGAGCAGAAGAAAAGCCATGGCAGTTTCTTGTCCCAGGTATGAAGTTCTGACAGCCACTTGACTTCTCTTTCTCCAATAACTCCCATTCACACACCCTCATTTGATGATACAAATATATATAATACAGATGGGCATAGGTGTAACTCAAGTATAAAGCAGTCTCAAACTAATGAGCATGGTAGCAAATTAAGAGCAAGCCTCCTCAAGAGCTGCTACCATCACTAATGCCTTTAGGTTGGCTTTAAGTATATGGAACTCAACTGAACACACTGGATCCCACAGGAAAAGGAAACCCCAGAGATCAACATTCCAACAGGATCAGACAAACTGCTTCACATTTAAATATTTCCATCCTGCCCTTGTTTATCTATCATGGAAATCACCCTTGCATAGATTCTCTTCAGGAGAGGACACTTGATGGAGAGACATCTCACCAAGGATTAAAGTGGTACTGTTGGTCAGCTTTACACAGGTAGGAGATAAATCTGAAGAGCTATAGATTAGCAAGCCTTTCTTTACACTGAGCAAGGGACTTGATGCTCTAAGAGGCAACAGAATGGTATGGACAGATAAAAACTATAGAAGAGAGAACAAGCTGACTCTTGTAAATAGAAATCAAACCAAGAACTTTTCAAAAGGCACTAGAAAATCCTCCTCAGGACTCTTGGCTGTCATGTAAAAAGGCAAGGGATCCTTTCTTTTAAAAGGGAGAAAACAAAAACTGTGTATTACATAGTCATTTTGCACCACAAGTTGCAGCAGAAGTTGATCCCAGCTGGGACCAGTAGCATATAACCTGTTTCCAAATGATGCAGAGACGGGCAAGAATGTGCAGAATTGCACCTAAATAAAATGAAAAATTATTATGAAAAGCTGTAAAAACAATTTCTGAACTAACACTGAATGAAGAAAAAAATAATAGGAGAAATTCAGTGTGGGTAAGTGCAAGGCAATGCAGAAAAATTAAACCCAACCTTAATTACACATATTAATCAATAGCACCCATAACAGATATTGCCTCTCAGTCACAGTTTTTCAAAACCTGTTAATATCAAATCAACGCTCAATAAGAAAGAAAAGAAATGGATTGGTTATCAGGAACAAAAATGAAAGTAAAAGAAGGATCAGTCATACCTCAGAAAGTATTACATGAGCAGCCTAAATGAACAACCTTGAGAACAATTATTAATTACACAGATTAGGGTAAAAATGTGCATTAACTTATCCTTATTCATATAACAGAGTATGACAGAGAAATACATAATTGGTCTGTAATAACAGAAATTATCTGCAAAATAGCAGCTCCGACTGTTCTACCACTTTCTTCTTTTAGGCACAACACTGTAACTTGTGGCAAACACAGTCCCTGCAAAGTTTAGAGTAACACTTTTACCCGAAATGAGAGCTACAGCACAAACTTCCAAGTTTATTAAGCCGTTCAGAGCTAGAAGCATTGTGAAGAAAAAAAAAATTGGTAGAACCACTGGATTCATTCTACTGAATTTAAAAACTTTATAATTCCTCCAATCATTTCAATGCAAAAATGAAGAACAATTTCTCCAGCTATTCTTGTCTGTTTATTTTACTGAACTGTGGTCAAGATATTTGAAAGTGTCAGTGGGGATGAGCTTTTCTGCAGTCATCACTATTTTGTATCTCCTACCCTTCAAGCAAAGATATAAATATATTTTCAGTTTCTTCTTCCTTCCATCCCTTCCACAGATAATTTTTCCCTTGATAAAGCTTTGCTGTGGACAAATGGTGCCTTTCCAGATCTCCTCAGAACATCAGTCTAAGTGAGTGTATTTTGCTATCAGTGTTTAGCATATTGATTAACTTGTTTTTAGATAAAAGCTGTGAAGGAGAAGATGCTTCTTTCTTCTGTTCCTCAGCAGGGATCTCAGCAGTTTCTCATCACCTCCAGACTACATGCTGAATAGAGGTGTGGGGCCAAGTTGTCTGCAAACACCAACAGCTGCGTTTGGTGTAGCCAGCAACCCAAGCACATGTCATCTCAGCACTGCCCTCATGCAAAGTGGTTTACTTTAAGAGCGACAAACATCAGAAAAAAGAAGCTTGTGTGAGAAGTTCCATACAACACAGCAGGAAATCTTACTGTATTTGTTCACTGCTCTTCAGCTATCCTGTGAACTTAATACTAGTAATATTCCACCTAGACTATCCACCAAAAAACATGCAAAACCTACAAGGAGAAATGAGGTTTGACTTGTCATTCTTTGGTATGTGTGTAGGTTTTCAAGAGCCCTTTTTAGAGAAATGCATAAATTTTACTCCTACCCTGTTCCAAAGGCTCTTCAGAAAAAAATGGGAAATTCAGGATTCAGAATTATTCAAAATATCAGTCATGAATAGCATTTTCTAGTTTAATTTCTCATTTTGGTGATAGACACAGCCCTGCTTTCCAGTCTTCACCACGGTTACAGTTCTGGTAACTGTTCTTCAGTATCAAGCACTTACAATATTTTTCAAGCATTTTTAACATAAAACCTGATAAAATTATCTGTGGAAAGACTCTCTATGCTGTTATTCCCATAAATCTTTGAAACAGTTCTGCAGAGTCATTTATTAGCTATGTGTGAGGTCAAATAGCACACAGGTATTCACACAGACACTGCTGGACTTCAGGATCACTCTGGATTCCTCTCCATCCTGTCCCAACCATGCCTTACAACAGCAGTGTGGAACTGCAGGCTGCAGAAACTCGCCAAGAGGAGCTCACATCAAACCAGTCTGGCACATCAGCAGGGAAACCATGAGAAGACAGCCAGCAGCTCGGTGCTAGCTGGGGGCCCAGAGCATTGCACAAGCTTTCGCAGACTGGGCTGGAATTTTCACAGAGCTTCAGTTCATGCTATTGGCTATGACAGATTGTATCTTCCTGGGGGAAGATTGCAATGCCAGGGAAGATATACCAAAGAATGAATTACAGAAACTGCTGCTGATCACTGCATTGTAAAAGCTCTCCTGCTGGCAGTAGAGCTACTATTGCTCACAGCTGGGAGTGAAGTGTTTCAGAACCCAGCTCTCCAGCCCTTCCCTGACACACTGAGATATGGCACATTCTAATTGCATTATAAGAAGTAATGCAAGAAAGCCAATTTTCGTTGCCTCCCCCAATTCAAAGTTGGTGTTCATAACAGGATGCAAAACCAGAAGCACAAGGAATTCTCTTTAAAGCTATGGTGTAGCTAAGCAGCACTTTCGGTGAAACTCAGGTTCTGTGGGAACAATGCCATGAACTACAGGATGCTGATTGATATGGCCTAACACTTTCGTTTCTTCTCATGAAATACGTTACTTTTTAAATGACATTAGAATAATGAAGAATACTTTCAATTGCAGCGTTGACAACTTCTCTTCAGCATCATGCTGCTTTTAAGTTAACATCTTGAGAAGAAATGCTGCCATAGTCATGTCCTTGGCAGGCACATGAAAAAACATCACCAGTGACACAGAAGTTCACTAGCGAAACACATGGTTCAGACACTGACCATTTGCTTGCAAGCATATGTAACATTTGTTTGAATCCCCATGCTATTGAGATGATTAACAAATAGCTTATTCACCCTGAGTTTTTTCCCATGTCCTAATAGCTCAGGTAATAAATAATCCTTTAAAAATGTTAGGAAAAATTCCCCCAAACGTAAAGAAATCTGTTGAAGCCCAGTAATTGGAGACTACTAATTTGCAAGGCATCATATCTAAACAGGACAAGTTGTATTGAGTACAGTTACTTAAAAGGTATAGGCCCAGACATTTTGGAAACTAGCTCACATTTTTCTTCAGCTTTTTACATCAGGTGTCATAATGAAAATTTTTAAAAATTGGCTCCATGTTGACAGTCCTGAATGTAGTCAAGCAACATAAGAACAAACAAAGAAAATGCAATCCAACCACACATTAGTAAAAGTTAAAACCAAATGTACTTGGTCTTCTTATGGTTTCCTCATATCCATTTTATCCATGTTAGCCATTGGAAAATACTAATGTACAATTTTTTCTCTTTGCCATTTCATATTCATAAGTATTTTTGCCATGTAGAAATGCAATTTACTGGAGATTCTTCCTCACTTGTCCATCAAAATACTCACTCCATGATGTAGCAGAAGAAATCTATTACCATTACAATTTTAACAAAAAAAGAAACCCATGGAAACTGCAGCTGGCATCTGCAATCCAACCTGCTACAGGCAAACCAGCAGTGTTTACCTACCCTCTATTTCAACATTGACTGTATACCTGCACCTGCATGAATTCTATCTATATATACTAAGTGCTTTTTATTAAACTTTAGTTTTTCTTTTGCATTCTCTGCATTGCATATGATCCAATCCAGATTCTGTCCCCAAAAATATCTCAATGCTATTAATGAGGCTGTATCAGAATATTTGTGCTACAAGCAGGTTTTATAGCTATCAGTACTTGTGGAAAGTGTGTTGTTTTTGGATCTGCCAGGGATCTGCTAAACCACAATAACCTTTAATCAAAAATATCATGAGAGGGAAAAGGCCTTCAGATCAAATTGTTGTTTTCCTTTGTAATTTATGTGTTTTGTGAGTAGAATGTATGGATTAACTTCAGGCATTTCAAATACACTGACAAGCAACATCAATAAAACTCCAGTAGGAATTCATGTTTTGATCAAAACCTATCTTCAGGTCAAGTTTTCAACCACAATCACAAAACCAAACCAGATTCTTAGGAAATGTGCATTATACACTTTTAAAAAGCAGGAACCTGAAAGATACTTTGGAATAATCACTCAAGATCTGAAGCACAGAAAGCCCTAATAATTTCTGGAAGGCCTGCTTGTGAGTTATCAAATCTGATGTGGAATGCTGGGAGAACAAAGATTAACTTGACAATCGTTCTAGTCCCATGGACCTTGAAAAAGTTTTAAAGGACATACAAAAAGACCAGTTAAAAATGGATTTCAAAAAAAAACTTAAAACACTTCAAGTGGATTTTAAAATTTTCAAAATTATTCTGGTGTCAGAGAAAAGAGTTAATTTATTTTCAATAATTAATATAAAATTTGTATTAAAAAATATTCTGACATTTGGGGGTTTTTTTACTCCTATTTCTCTTTCCTTTCTCTTCTCACTTTGGGAGAGAAAAGCAGGGAGGACAAAATGTAGAAAATTCTTATTCCTGCTGGCATTGTTCTAATGCAGAGAAAATATCTACATGGACTTCACTGAAAAGGAGAGCAAGAGAGGTGTGTATGCACACACCTGTCCTAACAGTTCTTCTTTAAATATCCAGTTACCTGAGGATGGAAAATCTCTAGCCAAAACATTTGTCCTTTATATTGGCTGTGCAAATACTTCTCCCATGTGATGAACGTCTCTATTTGTCTGTTGCCTGAATCATAATCTTGTACCTAACTAGTACAAATTGAAGTTCTGCCTGAGTTTATTTTATTTCAATAGCCTGCAATTAGAGGATGGTATGGTACTTTGTGAAGGCAACAGCTTATGCAATTTACTTTCTGAATCATGAAACTACGTAGTACTCACATACAATCTTAATATTGCTTGAGAAATTCTTATTCCCAAAGTAACTTACACTGATATCTCACTTCCTGTTAGAATTAGGAAGTAGATAAAGGCAATTGTGGCTCTATAAAATTTATAAACCTGAGCTATGTCACTGCCAAAGAAATTGTATGTTAAGTAATACTTAAACATTACAATCCCTTCATAAAAGTGCTCCTCATAACACTTCAAGTGTTTGAATTGTCCCAGCAGCACTACTTGATTTCTCATGAGGTTGTCTGTCTAGGAGTAATTCTGCAATATATTTTTTTATGTGCTGCAAGAAGATAGTTTCCTTAGGCTTATTTTTCTCATCAGTAATTTAGACTTTATCTTCAAAATCTTCCTCAGATATATACAAAACAGAACAGATTCTGTCCAGAGAGACCCTTGTCAACAGGGAATACTTGTGAGTAAAAGACCTCAACTCTTTTATTAAAATCACCCAATTGAACACTGGATAGTTCAAGCACCATCCATATTTCATGTTTGAAAAAACAAAACAAAACTGAAGGACGAAGGCACCTCTTTCACAACACTAACAGATTCTATCATAGGCAGGTCTGGCTGTGGAGAAGACACAGCAGAACCCAGCTCATGCCTTGCTGTCTAAGCCATTTGTTTTGTTAACTACCTGTCAATGTTGCAAAGTGATAATCTGGCTGAGGTACATAGATTCACAGCTTTCTTGAATAAACACTGTACTTCCCCACCCTGAACTTCTAAAGACAGAGTTCAAAAGAGAAAGCCAAGTTCATTTTCAAATGCTGAAACAGGCAGAATCTAACAACTCTTAGTTAAACAGAATGGAGCTTATTCCTTACTTGTCAGTTTACTTGTCAATATATTTGAGCAACTAAAAACATGAACTGAGGTGTTGGTCCACAATACTAAATCTGAAACTCCACATTAAAACAGATGTTATGACTTGAAGTGGGCTGTGGTGTGAAACCCATTTCACCCCCATGATTTATATTTTCCAAAGCGTTATTCAAAAAGGAAAGGTATATCTACATACCAAAGATCTAACTTATTACAATGGAGAACACGATTGATAAAGCCAGTGTTTTGCTGAGCCTTTAACAGCTATTCTCATTTTATACGCTAGTGTAGCACATTCACTAAGTGAAACAGCAAAGGTTTCCCCTCCTCACTAGGTCTTGAGAAAGCAGCAGCACAACCTCCTTGCACCTCCAACCCTGAGCCCAGCGGTAATGATCATTGTATCAAGCCTTCCAGCAGCCTAACAGCAGACCCCTGGGAAATAGGATATTTTATAAATGCTTGCCTTTATAAGCAGGCACAGTTTCTCTGATATGTTTGCCCAAGAACTAACACAAATTACTCCCAAAGTGCTTTTCTGAGGTGTACGTACTATCTCCTGCAGCCAGCAAGAAATATCTTACAACCCCATCAAAGCAGATATTATTTCAAATGTTTCTGTTAACTGTGGTGAACAAGGTGAACTCCTGGAACAAAGTTATAGCCTTAACAGATGGAATGATACAGCTGGGAAGGACAGACAAGATTTCAAGAATGAAGGTCATCTATTGATGCAGTATCTGACTGCCTCACTGATATTTTTCCTCAGAGTGCTAGTGGAACTAAACATCCCTTTTAGTGACAGAAAAGATGGCTCAAGAAATTTTCTATTTCATCAAAAAGGAGCGTCAAAAGCAAATATTTGAAACAAGATTAAGTTTTAACTTCTTGGTCAAGTGCATGTCATTTAGGTTCCTTGTCTGTCAGATGCGCTGCGGTTCAGGTATTTCCCCATGTTTTCTATGTGATTATCACTCTTTTCTCACTACTCCATTCATTTTTTTCCCCCACGTATCTTCACTGACCTGTGTGGCAACTTGTTAGCATGAATAGTATTCCTCATGCAGCCCCTTAAGAAAGCAGAACTGTAGGCAATAACATTGCTTGCAGCTCCCAGCAAGGCAAAGCAACTGTAGAAATGCAGTTTTAGGAATAAGAATGCTATTCTTTACTCAAATGGCCTTGAAAGACATTTTGTATCTGATCTCACAGACATGATGAACAGGATGAGAGTTCAAGGGTGCAAAAAGCCAACACGAGTGCTATTACTCCAGTGCCAAGAGATACAGCAGTCAGCAGTCTTGTTCTGGCTGCAGCTGATTCAAATGAAGAGGTTACTGGTACCAGCTGCTTCACAGCTTATCCAAGATCACCACACCACTGCTTGCTTCCTAATCTGGTCCAATTAAATGACTAGGTTAAACTCTTTAACAATATATGCATAATTGACTCTCTGACAGCCTATAGAGCACACAATTATTGTGGCAGATCTCTAGAGAGTGGGAAAAGAAACAGAAGAGAGCCCCTGGGCAGTAACCTGCTCACCCTGCAAAGCTGCAACCCAAAGACAATGTGTGACTTTATTGTATCTTCACATTATGGTTCCCTAGACAGATCTGAGCATTGTTTCCTTTATCCATAGAAACAATGGCATGCATAACTCTCCATGAAAAAGTTATTTGCAGAAGTTGCTTGACAGCATTATATTTATCTGACAGAGTTGGGGGTAGCAATTAAATCGTGGAAACAACAGGGAAGCACAATGGCTGCATGCAATGTACATAGTGAAGAAAGTGGATATGACAGACAAGGTCCAGTTGTAGTCGGTACCAAAGGACACCAGAGGGATTGTAGTGGAGGTTCTCCAGAGAGAACTGAGCTGGCATGAGTCTGGCAACAGCTGGTAACTCCTTAAGAGAAGAATCTTGTGCAAGTCCACAAAGCTGGTATGTCCTCAGGAAAGATGCACTTCTTGTAATCAGAGGGTTCATTAAAGGTTTGGTTGATGCTACCAACATCTGATTTCTGGACTAGAGGGAATATGTGGAGAAAAAAGGAAGACTACTTGTAGATAAAACCGCCTCTTGTTCAAATAAATGTGGGAATACAGAAACTGCAAAGCCTAAACACACAAATAAAGCTGAAGAAGAATTCAGGGAGCAGTTTTCAGTGCAGCAGTTCAAGCGCTGAAGAGCCTGTATCATTAGTATTGTGTTAGTGATATCATCCATCCACATGCCAAGGGGTGACAGCAGCTGGTCTAGAAAGGGGCAGTGCTGTCATTCTGCCAAGGTCTGTGTTTCTGCACTTATAACTAGGAGTTGAAAGAGACCCTAGATTAAGTTCCTCTGTATAGTCAATACTGTGAAGCAAAACTTTTAAGCCCTAAAGACTACCTGCTGGGCAGTGCAGGACAGGTCTGCTGGAGAGGGCTCATACAGCACAAGAACCTTTATTGGACCATCCTGGCACAAGAACCTTTATTGGACCCTCCTGGCACAAGAACCTTTATTGGACCATCCTGGCCAGCACTACCTGTAGCAGTAGCTCCGGAGGAAAGCTTTCTGCTCCAGTCTGCTTCCAGCTGATTAAAGAATCCATCATGACTGCTTTGAGCCCTTTTTTTTTTTTTTTGCTGTACTCATTAGTTATTTCCCTTGAAAAGTAACAAATTCTTTTTCTCCCCTTTTAAATTAAGAACAAAATAAAACGGCATACACAAGTTAGAAATAAATTCTGACTTATTCTGTGACTGTAACCATACAAATTCTCTGCGGGATATTTAGTTACACAATAGCCTCAATCAACAAAAAATAACTTAGAGGCATTACATCATCTGATCAGACCCAAAGGCAACAGCATTGTTACCTAACAGCTTCAGACAGCTGATTAACCACTTTTTGTAGGGTGTCAATTACACCACACCCTGCTTGTTCAGAACCATGCTGTTGACAGTACAACACAGAAAGAGAAAAGCAAACTGCCCCCCACATACACACCCCATGTACTCACACTAATGCTACTGCCAGAATGATGTTTGTCATGAACTCAGCTACAAGTACTTAGAAACCTTCAGTAAATAAATAAAATAAACAGGCACAGCCACATAATGGCGTATCTGAGCTTGTACAAGATGGTATAGTGAAATTTTAAATTTCTTTATGTTATATCACCTTTTCAAGGAAAGAGAGGGTTTTAAAAGGAGTAATGAAGACCTTTAAGAGGGCAGTCATTCACCTTTGACAATGTCAGTCTGAGATTCAAAATCCCACTGTGGAAAAGCGTCTTTTCTTAAAAAAAAAAACCAAAACCAAAACAAAAAACAACAACAAAACAAAACAACCCCAAAACTTGTTTTATTCAATTTCCTTCACATTATTTCTGCTCATTTTTTATTATACATTTCATCATTATGTACATTATGGGTGCTAAGGAAAATAAAGTGATCTTTTCAGTTTGACATGGAATGGATAATGTATACTTTCCTTAAAACTGCTCCTTTCCATGTGCCTGCTGGAAATTGTTTTTCATTGTTCGTAAATCCAAGTCATGTTTACACTGGAATACAGGAAAAGCTAAAGCAGAATGCTGGTGTGTAAGCCATAGTGGCTTTTTTTTGGCTTTTGCTGTGAAGTGATAAATGATTCTTGGTCCCCCATGGGTTAGAGGGCACCAAACTTCAAATAACTACAACATCCGATAACAAAGTTTTTCTCCATCATTTGCAATCAAAACACCAAGAACACAGCCCTCTGGACCTCTCATCCTTCATGTTCAATTGTAAATCCTGATTAAATAGCTTGCAGGTGTCAGGATTAGAGTATATTCATTGGGAGCCTAAACACAGCACCAGCTGGGTTCCTCATTTGCCAGTTGTAGTTGCTTCTTTGTTTTGAAACTGTTGACAGTACAACTAAAAATATTCCTTTGGGTAGAGACAGCGTTAAATAACAAGCAGGATGAGTAAGAGAACAGCTGTAGATATTTTTCTGTGTTTAACATACCTGCCTTGTTGATTTATAGTAAGCCCTCCATATAATGTACATTCTGTGTAATCCAAAACATTTAACCTTTCGAGCTGGGGCTGTGATAAAGCTATCAAACACAGGAAAGGCTCTTGACAAGTCCTGTATTACCAGCCTTTTACTCAAAGGAAAAGTGAAATATAGTTTCACCTCCCTTTTAGTATACAACAACAAACATTATTATGCTTTATCAGTTGCTACCAACTAAACTGTATGCCAGACATCCACATAAACATCAGCGTGGAGATGGGAGAAGAAAACACATAACTGAGGCAAGTTCTCAGAATCTTCCTCTGGTGAGGGTCTGGTTGGTTTGAACAAGGCTGTCTTGAAGGGCAGCTCAGGTCTTCATTTGAAACCAGAACCAAAGTGAGTGAGTGCTTCAAGGACAGAGAGGCCATTTTCACCATTAGTCCTTTGCACAAAAGCAAGCAGCATCTGCCAGCATTCAAGACCATCAGTTCAAATAAATGCCTTTTATTATGATGTTGTAGTGCAGGAGTACTCCACCACCAATGCCGTTGTTTTAAGATCTAACACTGGAGTTGCAGCTCATTCCTATCATTAAAGAATTTGTATTGTTTTTGCTATTTTGTCCAAAGCTGTGTTCTCTTTGGAATTAAGTTCTGGCTACTTAAAAATCCCTGAAGCTTTCAAATACTTATTCACTTTGACTTCCTGTCCCAAACTCTTGAGTAAAACATTACTATGTTTTAATCCCAAAGGCCACTTCTTTTCAATGGGCAGTGAACCAAGTCATACAGCATAGATGTAAAGACAGACACATATGTGTATGAAAGACATTATTACTTTCCCTATAAAAGAACAGAGGGAAAAATCTGAGAAATTTAATAGTCTTTTTATTACATGGTACTGAAGCAAAAAAAAAATTTGAGGGTTTCAGATAATCAGTCCAAGATAAGCTTAAACAAAATATTGACTACTTTACACATCTGCATTTATGGGGGGGGAGGATCGTGAGTAGACATGGGCCAAATGGTCCCAAAGCAATTTGCACAGTAGTGAGGCACTCACCTCACTCATGACTAATTGAACTCACTTTTCCCAACACCAGGTCTCAGGAGAAATTCAAAGCACACTATAGCATTTAATACCGAGATTTTAACAAGTTAGCTTGAAATGCTGCTAGAGTTTTAAAGGCAAGTTCTTCCCAGTAAATAATATAATGAGAAAACATCAGCACTTAAGAGGATGCCACAGGGTTAATGCCAGGTTTTAAAAGACTTCAGAATGGATTTTACCCAGTTCACATGTCAGGAGGCACAGCACGGAATCAATTTACAGCAGGAGCCAAAGATCACAAATTTTAGGGGAGCCTGGGGACTGATTCCCCCAATCGGTGCCGTGGGGTGCACAGATGAAAGAGCAAACTTGTTTTTTTTCTTTAATGGTGACAGCGTATTCTGAAATTACGCACAGCAGGCAGGAGAAACCTGCATAGATTTCAAAAGATACTGCAGGTTTGTGTGCTGAAGAACACATTTAAGGTCCTAGTTAATGTGCTAGCCTTTCACCTCTGGAGGCCTGGGCTCAGATTTATCTGAGGTAAAATGAAGGAGAATTTGGGACTTCTATCTTCTTAACCCTTGTTGGCCTTTCATCCACACCACACAAGTACAAACCAGTTACCAAACTTTGGATCAAACTCTACTTACTTTTATTACTCTTAAGTCAACATCAAGCAATTCTCCTAAACACTAGGAACAGCACAGTTCAGGGTTTCCACCAATTTACACTGCAGCGAAAATTTCAGCCAAATTCTGTTCCCATCTCTATCAACGAAAACCTACACCTGTGCCAGTATTAAACATAAGAGAGAACAAGACACTACCAAGACTGGGAAGCAGACTTTTTTTTGGCTCCAGAATATTTTCTCAGAGCCTGCTTGAAAGGTGTTCTGTTCTCTATATTTGGCTTTTACTAATGCTATTCTAGATATTCTCTATTAAAAAGAAAAGTTTCTTTACAGCTTTAAAGCCTCCATTATCTCAAGATTGGCAGAAAGACCTATAAATTATTGTTTTTTAAAAATACCAAAATAGTTTTGCTTAAGCTGATTGGAAGGAAAGGGGAAAATCTGAATTTCTGCTGCAACCATTATGTTTTAAGTCCCTCTGAAGTTTAATATATGCAGCATTAAGTCTAAAAATACCTCAACAATATTCTTTCCACCTTGGCTGTAGAAATATTTTGTAGGAAAACATGATAACCACAATTTCCGTTACACATCAGGGATGTTCCTCTTTTCCATGAAGGACATTAAAATAAATTCTGTTGATAATGAACTTGTGAGGCCCTCAGCAGGTTGAGAGAACATTATTAGAATCACTTTTCTAACCACCAAGCCAAAAACTTGCTGTATGCACTCCCTGGATTCCCCCTTGACTCTTTCCAAGTTCATTCAGCAATCATGGCTCTAAAGCAGCCTAGCACACACAGCTGTGTCAGTACTGCTGCCCAGCAAGCCTGACACCACCATTCAAGTCTGAAGTTTGGCAGTTGTTTGCGTTGCAGGTGTTGAACTGTGTTTTGTCTGTACTTAGGTGACAAACTGGTTTCAGAAACAGGTTTAACATGACAATACCAAGAGCAATGAAAAGAGCCACTTCTGTAAGGTAAATGTCATACACACATTATCAGAGCTCACAGAAAAAGAAAAGTCAAAACAGAATAATTAGACAATGGAAAGGAGTCAGTTATGTACAATCACTTGTGCTAGCAGAAAAGGTGTGATACAATCCCATGCAAGGAAATATAAGTGCAAAATATGACACATTACAATCTGACACAGTAGGCAAGCCTGTAATACAAAGAAATGTGTAGAAACAAATATACTAAAGGGCTGAACACAAAATGACAGATTACACCTTTGCACCAGGAGAGGCAGTAATAAAGATTTATTTTGCTACAATTCTTTCTCACTCTAGCTTATTGTCGTCATTATAGAAAAAAATATAGACAAGTCTGTATTAGTTCCTCTGAGATCTTAAAGTTTTTTCTAAACAGAACAGGTGAGTGTAGCAAGGAAAACAGTGCAAAATTCCAGAGCTACAGCTTAGAAGGTGACAACCTGAGCCACACTGCATGGCAAATTGTGTGGTCAGAACATAAGGAAAACAGGTAGAGGGATGATGACCAACCAAATACCTTGAATGTGATCCCCAGTGGTCAGATACAATATGTACTCATTCATTCCCACAAAGCTCAGGTGATGTATGTGAGGTGCCACTTTGTAAGCAAAGTGAAATAACCTGAAGCTTTTCTTCTACACAGTTACATGCATATATATAAAGAAATATATTTCCCTGAATGGCAATATCCTCCTTTTGTTCTAATCCAATAACTGAGGATAGAAATGATGTGAAAATTATGAGTAAATCCCAGAGGTGTTTTAACTTTTCTTTTTGACACAGATTAAGTGTATTATATACATTTGCCTTGAAAGACAAGTAATCTATCAGTTCCAATTGAACTGCTTGTATTCTATATATATATATATATATATGCGAGTTGTGTATGCATATGTGTAAAGAGAGATAAATTTTAAAATCTTCCATGTCCTATAAGCAGTTGGTTAAACATATTATTTACTGATTAGAAGTTTAGATTTCATGATTAAAATACTGTCAACATCATGAAAGTCATTTTCAGGCAGGTTAAGTATGTTGGACAGTCTTGTGTCCAGAGTTGTCTGGATTTTGTTTGTTAAAAATAACTTGGAATACATCTTGATTTATCTATAGAGATTAGAACAGTGGTGTTCCAAGATAAATTATGGAACAGCCTTCAACTCAATTCATTTTAAAGAGAACTTCCTTTGTTTCTAGCAGAGATTAGCCTGAAGCATGGTCACCAAAGCAGAGCAAAAAGGCATTAACTTCAAACAGCTGAACTGAGCTTTTGAGATTCCTGATCCACCTGCTGCTTCCTTTCTACTGTTCGTTTGGAAGATACATTCATTTACTTCATGAGTGGCACTCAGACCACCTGTGACAGTAGGTGAGCTCTGCCACATGAGGTGTTAAATCTGCATGAGGCACAGAGCAAGGTGCACCCTGCATTCCACAGCCCACACTTTGCACCTCACTTCAGTACCCAAACCCAACAGAGCTGCTTGCTGGAACTTAAGAGTTGTAGCAGGAAACAGCATCAATTAAAAAATGCATCCTAAAGTGGCCTGTGTAAATACTGCCTGTAACTGTTAGGTTATCACTGATTTCTGATGCCACTAAAGCAAGGAACCTGTAAAACTGAGAGTTAGGTGTTCATGGCAACTAGCACTCAACAGATATCAAAATGACTACTCAACAGATATCTAAAAAACTACCAGAAATGCCAATTTATACATTTTAGAAAATATTTGTCATGGCACAAAATGTTGTTTAATACTAACAAAACTATAATTTGGCATAAAAATGGTAATTTCAGCATACATTTTCTTAGGGCACATGAATTACATAAACTTCAATTCATTAGGTAAATAAATCTGAGATTGAGGCATATAGATTGAAATTAATACAACTATCTTGGTGACATAGTTTAGAGTTTTGTCTTAAATGGGAATATTATGCCCAACCAGTACAGGTAATTATTTTCTGAATGAGTTACTGATGTATGTTCTACAAATTCTGCTTCAGTACTTTTAAATGTTTCCTAAAAGATGGATGGACTACTGCAAAGTCATCCTAGTCATAAAAACCAACCTTTCTATACAATCTCAAATATTTAAAACAGCCACAGCTAATTATGGAATGATGCTTCACAGAACTTTATGGCTCATCTATTATTATGTATTTTCATCAAATATGATTGCTAATTTTACTGTAAGTAATAAAAAAGCTCTTTCATGTAGTATAATTTAAAATGACCATATTTTTCAGCAAATGAAATGACATGTTGTCAATGAAATTTAAGCAACCTCAGGAGGACCATAGAGTTTTGACTAAATAATGATCAGATGAAAAATTAGTTGGTAAAGTCTTACCAAGGACGTCCACACATTAGAGTTAAGTCTGCACTGAAATGCTACATAAACATATACTTCTTTTGGGTGGTTTGTGTGTTTTTTGGTGGGGGTGGGGTGGGTTTTGTTTCTGGGTTTTTTGAGTTTGTTTTTCTTTTTTTGCAAAGTGAGTGTTTTTCATTTAGAGATTATATCATGAACAGATGTAGGATAATGTTAATAGTCCCTTCTGGAAACATTAATCACAAGGTTTTACTTATTATTTGGTGTCAGCATTTAAAAGTTAAAGCATTTCCAGAACTGTCACCATTGAAATATTCCTTTTGCTTAAAGCTAAATTACAAAACAGTAATTTATTTTACAGTCCCAGCATCTTTTTAAAAACATATATAAGAGGAAAAATGGCAGGCAATGCCTGGTTCTCATGGCAACAGTGTAGACTGACAGTAGTAAGTCTGTTTCTACTTTAGGAAGAGGACTGAAAACACAACTCTACCAACTTTTTAAATGTTTGAGCAATTTTAAGTCTCCACAAAAGAGATTTTGGTTGTCAGCCTGACACTAACATGATGTTTTCAGAAGTGAACTTTCCATTCCCAGCTCACTGAGTAAATATTAACCAGAACTAAAACAAAAGCAGGCTAAGGCCTTTATACCAAAGAGATCTTAACCTCTCTTGCAAACATATTCTCACACATAGAATATTGTGCAGGTGAAGAAAACTGCTACTACTCAAAGTACTTGTCAATGTATCTGCAGAAATGTTCCACTAACTGCATCCAACACACTTAAGAAAGTAATCAAAACAAGTCCATATCCTTCTACATTCCCAGGAAAGAACCTTACTGCTTACTGCAATGTTCTGGAACTTAAGAACTCTGCAGCATCTTCCAGTTCAAGATTTGCTACAGATTCACCCTCTATTGGTTCAGCAAAGAGCTTACATGCACTTTTGTATTTGGGCTATTGTGGAGGGGAAAAAAGTATAAATGCAAGACTGTCCTTAAAGCATCAATGAAATTTAATCAAACACAGCAGCACAAAAATCACAACACAGCATCCTCAAAATCATCCTCCATTCACATTTGAACAAGGTAAAAGTTAATTGCTTCACATGAGATTTACCTGAGGCTTTAAAGTAAGCAGATGAAAGACTATTCCCCTTCTTTAAGCAGTGCTATATATAGCATTCTTCATCACCTCTTCCCTTTTGGAATGGATGAACATCAAACAAACTCCTTCTGAATCATCACTCTCCACTAGCTCTAAAATTGACCCAGCTTCAACTAAAGACAAAGTTATTAAAGTGTCCTAGGGATATGAAATGAGTCCTAAAGACCATTCAGGTATTCTCACATCCTTAGTCCTGAAATGTCAATCTTAATCCTCCTCTAACTTCCCTAGCCAGTGCATTAGATCTGTCTGGTATCTCTCGAGACCAATAGCAAAGGGCAAAAGTAAAGATGGAAGTGCTTTGGCCTCTATGCCTGCTAAAAGAGACCACTTCTTCCAGTCAGCACTGAAAAGTGGCTCAAACCTGCTCCCTGGCAAACTGATTCTCTAGTTTCCACAGTATCACTTTCAAAAATGTCCACGTGAAAACGCAAGCACGTGCACTAAGGATTATTTTGACACATGGTATCCATCATTTGGATTTACTCATTTTCCAAAATAAACTGTTTTGTCAGTTTTCCTGTGCATGTGAATTTTTGAGAAAAGGCAATGTGTAACGTTACAAGACACATTCATTTGCTGACCTTTCCCAAAACCAAAATTTGCAGTAAAGCTAGGATGGTGGGAAGCACTGTATTTTCATTTTGGTCACAAGACCAACACAAAGATTTGTAAGGAGAAGCTGAATGGCCCTAGCTTGCAGCCTAATTCTGCTTCCTCACATGAACAATCTGATTGAGGACATAGCATCACAGGAAGTTACTCACACAAAAAAATGTTTATATAAGTAGATCCTTTCAGAAAATTTATCTGCATATGACATGCACTAAACAGGCCTCTGCAAGTAACAGTAACTACAATAACTGTAACTACAACTACTAGATATTTCCAGAGGCTCTATGTTCCTTTAGTTTGTCATGTGTATTTCTGTAGAGCACAGTCACTGAACCAAGTTTTCTGTACTCCTTCTTATTCCTATATTCTCAGTTTAACTCTACTTTTACAAAATATCATTTATTACTTCCCATCCTCAGGGTACTTACATATGCTCAGTTTATTAACAGACCAAATTCTTCCTTACTTGACAAGATTTTTTTTCAACATTTTGTATTTCCAGTTAAATACTGTGCTGGATTTGACTGTATTTAGCAACTAAAATTCCAACTTTTATATATAATAACCCAACATCTATGGGACTCTGTGATGCCTGGCCAGGAAAAGACAAGTTACCAACACAAGTCACCTAAAGCTGCAGCTCCATTACCAGGCTGCAGAACAATGCAGTTACAAATCCTCATCTCTCTTCCGGAAAAGGGAGACTGCACTCTTCTACAAGTGAATTTATGTGGGATCAGTTTGGAAGCATTCTGGTTTGACCAAACCATGGATCATATTCTCACACAAAGGCTCTTCAGCACTCATGCATGTGGTCTCATAAGTTGACCTGTATTTGAAAGAGCCCACAAAACAGCCACAGTGAGTGAGCAGCCTTGAAATAAGAACCTTACAGTCCTTGTGGCATGGTCTGAAGCTGCACCCATCCTCTCCTACGAACCACAGTGGCTGCATGACCTGAGCCGTGCAGGGTCAGTACTACTGGATATTTTTACTAATTCCATGCTTTCTTGCAGCTTCCAACTCCAATTATTTTGGAAGGTGTGAAGGAGTACTTCTCCTCCCTGACTCACTTCCTGTGACAGCCCTGTATAAAAATCTACACATTCAAAAATCCAGATGTCATAAAATAATACACTTTTCATCCTCTTGAAGCACTGTTCCTACCTTAAAGAATACCCACTAAAATTACTTCTGTAAGGGGGAATATCCATTTATCTTCTGTAAATATCCGCATAGAAAAATCCTGAAACAATCCTTAAACTGTATAACCAGGCTTTAGAGCAGAAAGAAGTTAATTCTGGAAGGGCACAGAACTTCTCACCCACACAGCCCCGGAGTGTGCCCGTCAAGGACCTCTGACTCTGTACCTATTGTGTTACATGAGGCAGGGATGGGGGTTTGCAGTGTTTGCAGTCTGCAGCTTCTGGCAGAATCCCCAAAGTAATGTTCAATTAAAAGGCTAAATGCGGGTACTTGTCAAATGTGAAGACATACAGTGCTATAACAATACGAAATAGCTTCCTTACAATTAAATTAATTTCATCAGGTATTTAAATAGGACTTGCAAATATTATGCCTTTGGGTAACTTGAAGAAATATCTAAATGAAGTGCAATCATTTTCTGTCACAACTGTGTCTCAATACAAGAACACAAGCCTGGCTTTCAAATCTTTTGAACTGAATGATTCAAAAACATGTAGGTCTGACAAATATTTGTATATTTTTTGTTTCCATTAATAAACAGTTTTTGTTAAATTAGCCATGTTGTTAAGAAAATTACATTTTTAGTTTCACTGCTAGTCTGTTTTCCCTCTAAGTATTTAAACTTGTGATAAATGAAGAAACAGCAATGCTTCCAGATAATCACAAAAATAACAAACAACTGACTAAAAAGAGGCAGTACTAAGTAAATTACACCCTCCCAGCTTAACCTCCTACTAATCAAACTGTTAAATAGTATAACTATTCCTCTTTTACAGCTCCATAGAAATAGAACACACCTGACACAAGGAAAACACAGTAAGTAACAAATGACTTCTGGGAGCTGAAGGCTCACTCTCAGCTGCCACAAACACAAGACAAGACATCCATAAGCTTCCAGAGTATTATGACTGAGTCTCTAATTCTTATATCTAATTTGACTGAGGAGAGAGAATTATGAAAAATATGAAAGTATATTTAGCCATAATTTCAAAGCTGTCTGGATCTCTAGCTATGGCTCTGACCTGGATTCAGAGGATGAACTAACAAGAGTTCCCTAAATTTCCTTAGTACTAATACTCTTGCAAGCACTTCTACATGTTTCCTTTTTCTCAGGTGTAAAGGGACAATAATGATGCTTACCCTAATTTGAAAAATTAGACATCTGTTGAAAACAATTCACAGCTACTTTTAATTTAATTAATTTTTAAATCTGTTAAGTAAAATACTATTTTCAAATGCTGCTCCTGATATATTAGGAGGCCAGTGCAACGATCCTGCGCCTGGATCATTGTCTGAAGTGTTGCAGGACTTTTAAAAATGTGTGCAATTAAAGCTTTGACTCAGCAAAGTCTTACAAATTAATTCTTACAAATCTTACAAATTACATAAATAACCTAAATAACATAAATAACCTTGTACTTAAAATGATGCATATACACAACTTATGTGTTTAAATGCAGAAGTTCAGCTTGTCTGCAAGAAACATACTACACACAAAAACAATGCAAGGATAAATCTTAATTTTCCTGTGCAGATGTAGGTGACACCCCTGCCCCCCAGCCTTGTAACTTGTCCTTCCTTCATCAGCTGGTGTGTTTATTTTTGCTATATGTGATGTGAGTAGCAGAACTTAGGAAATGAAAACTTCTTAATCAAGAGAAGATCTTTTGAAGAAAAGAGAACCTGCTCAACTTTTCAGAATGCAAGGTCAAGAGTTATATACACATGTTTAGAGTCCAGTTTCATTTAGGTAAGTTTACAACTAAGAAAAGGAAACATTTCCTCATGTAACTTGTGAGTGAGAGTTACTGATATAAATAATGTTTTGGCAGTAACAGAAAGAGAACTAGATAAGTATATTACCATTAATAATCTATGTCCTTATGCAAATTATAGCTCTGTATCAGATCACACAGCCCACATGAGTAAATCAGAGAGAACTTAATTCCAGCTGCTGCACTGCTGGAATTCCAGCACTACTCTTACCCCGGAACAAAGCATTGCAGAAATGTAAATTGCCTACCATCACAGCATCAAGGTTTTCAAATAGTAGATATACAGGCAGCCCTATATTCTATATTTCAGTACATAGAGCATAGAATCAGAAATATCAGGTGTCCCTCCAGCCTCACCCTGAAGGACAGGGTGCAGTAAAGCCTAACGATAGCTTGGAGTGCAGCACATACGTTGCTGTGGTGTAAGAGAGGTGGAAAGATAGCAGAGATTTTTTTTAAGTTTTAGCTCAGTTCACCTTAATTTTATCAACTCAGCAAAAGGCATTATCTTACATTATTGCAGAACAAAGAGGCAAGATTGAAGAGTCCTACCTCTGCACAACACTTCCCTTGGGACATAGCCTTCTCAAAATCTCAGAGCTCTTTCTTTGTACTCCTGGCAAACGCCCTAGGGAACCTAGGGATACATGGTCTTCAATTCAAAGTGCTATCAGCATTTATTAGTGGTGGAAATGAGAAATGAGCTGTTCCTACACACTAAAGAATGAATAGGAAAATCTGGAGAAAGGAAAACCTTCATTTTTGTTCTGTATTTGTTATCTTTTTTTTATTTCTCTTTAATTTTTCTCTGTAGAGGCAGACTATTATTTGTTTTCCATTTTTCAGGCTTAGCTAGAGAAATATAATCGGTTTACCTGTGGCTTTGAAGACAAACAAGTCATGGGAGAAGGAAGGAATGAAGCACGTCAGCAGAGTAACCTTGTACGGAAACCTGAAGGACGCAGGGCGGAGAGGCTGCCCGCATATGTTCATCAGAGCAAGGCACAGCTGTAGACCAAACACTGCTCTGTCTTTAAAATAATGAAAGGAAACAAGTCACAACTAGAGGCAGCCTTTTCCATTCTGTCTTTATTACCTCTTATCTATGCCTAAGGTTACTTTTTCCTTTTCTTAAGCAAAACCATAAATCACAGCTAGGTTTGCTTCTCCCTTCCACTGGAACATCTTGCACCTCCCACTACCCTCACTACACAGCCACAGTGCTCTGCTTCCTTCCAGGCTCAAGCCTCCTTCCAGGATGATGACCCTGTGTCAGCCATGGGCACATCCTTCAGCACTTGCCCAGGGAGGGCACTCTCTACATTGCTGCAATCAGGTTGGCAACCAGAGGTAGATTACAACATCAGCCAAACAGAAAGGTACCTGCATTCCTCACAGATTACTGTGTCACCTCTAGTGACATGTACCTCTCCTGTACGTGTCTGTCACTCCATGGTAACTACTTCTGCAGGTGCTCCTACACACCACTAGCTGCCTGACTTAACTTGGCCTTCCCTTCTCTACCTGTAGCTGCATCATGAAGTTCCTCTTATGGCAGAGCCTGAGGAGTGACAAAGGCAGCTAACTCAGCATACATTACAGACCGTGGGTTCCCGTTGATTTGTACCTAATTTTTTATGCAAGTGTTCTTAAGCATGTGAAGAACACCAGCAGTTGCTAAATTGAAGATAAAGCTATGTTTCCTTATATTGTTTTGTAAAACCATTCCAAAATAACAGAGAACACCACCTATGTCTGGAGAAAAGGCTAGAGAAAGAAGAGAGTAAATATGAGAAAATGAGGAAAAGTGGGAAAATATTAACTGTTACAATCTCTAGGCATTGGGAGTTTGGGTCTGATGAGAAAGAGAGGGAGAGGGGGAGAGAGAAGCTGAAACTTAGAAAAGAACAAGCAGTTTAGCAACAATATTTGATAAGACCAAAAACAAGATGAGGGAAAAAAAACCAAACCATCCCAAAAAGGGAAGGACTCAGTAAGGCTGTCTTTTGAGCTTAGTCAGGTAATTCAGAATGCTATGGATCAGATTTAGAGCTTGTGGATTAAAACAGTTTTATTTGAGTTAGGAGCAGAGTCAGCTTCTTAGCTCAGAAGGAAATTTTCCACCAGGAAATTTGTAATTGCAACCTTCAGTACTAGTCAAGAGGAGGAGCTGGGATTGTTTTCATTTTTTTTAAAAATTGCACAGGAAGTCAGTAGAAGGAAGGGCTGACTACTCCACATGGGTGAAACCAGTGGGATGCATCAGCCCTAACACAGCCATGGCCATGCTTTGTTCTAAACCACCAAGGCAGAAGCCACAGGTAACGATGAGGTCATGTTCAAAACTGCTACATTCTTTATCACGTTCTCATGTCACAGGATTACTGCACTAGAAAAGTAATTTTATGAGCTAGCCTGCAATTGCTTTATCAAGCCATAACAAATAATCCAGTTCTTTCCATGTTTCATATAGATGGCTGCAGCTTTCTTATTAAGATACAATCAACTTATGTTAATTTAAAAATAAGTTTTAAAGTTATAGCCAGTTTTATCAAACTCTCCATCCATTTTCACATGTATAGATTCCATTCACCTATTTTGTCAGGTTCAGATAATTTAGTTCCATATCCAATCAAACTTGATTCGTTCTGAGAAGCCTAAGCAACTATATATTTAGCTCTCTGGTTTTATTTAGTCAGCACCTATGCTACTTACTTTTAATCCTTCTACTGCAGTGTCCATTTTCCCAGAGAATTGAAATTCAGTGATTTTACCATTACCTTTAAGCACCAAAGAAAAGATGCTATTAAGCCCAAAAGAAGACGAAATACAGCCTTAGGGAAATCAGCAATATCAGATTTTAACTCAACATGAGAAATGATACGGGTTCTGGTCTTTGCACCTTGACGAATAAATAGTAGAAATAGAGGGTGTAGAGAGAGAGCAGCTAATAGATTGCAGCAGGTGACTTACAAGCAGCGATAAAAAAGGCTAGGATTTATCAATCTGGACAGAAGATCAAGGGAGAATACACTCAGGGTTCCCAAAACTATGGAAGAACTGTGAGAAATGAATGTAGCAATTCTACTCATAAAACCCCCCCATTTTCAGGCCATTACAAGGCATTAAATGAACATGCAATACAAAACAGATATAGCACTTAGTGGGCAATACAATTCCTCACCTTGCCACCACAGGTGATGGTAAGGTCAGAGTGCAGGTTCAGAAAGGGATTATACAAATTCATGGACAACAGGTCTGTAAGAGGATAATATCCAACAATTACAGGAAGGCTGCACACTAATATCCAGGCGTGGGGGCGTGTAAGGAGAATGCACCCCAGCAAACGTCTTGGCTCCTGTGCACCTTCACTATGGGATGTCTCCTGTGACACACAGAACTCCTGTGATCCAGTAAGGCATCTCTCCTTACGCAGATGAAACAATCATCTGATGTTTCATTCACTAAGGAAATGTTGTATGACCTATATGCCAAAAACGTCAAGACAGCCGCACACAGGTCAGATTATTTGTGAAACATGAAGCCAGGTTAAGATGGTAGAGGACAGATGTGTGAAAATGTCAGAATGTTACATTAAACTACATTCCATATAGAGTAGAGGGGCATAAATTTAAAAAATCCCAGTGGTCATGCATTTCATTTGGAAGATCTGATCAACAGTGTTACTCATTTACCTGGACATGCACAGAGAGTTTTTCACAATTCAAGAATTTCCTGAGCTGCAGAAGTTGTAGAAAATAAGTGCTTCATATGGAAAAGCATTACTGTATCAAAGCAAGAGGCAAACTTTGAGATTAAGGTTTCTACAATTTTTTTTTTTTTTTTTGGAGTCATAAACATTGAGAAAACCATTACCATTCTTCCAGGGAGTAATGAGCCTAGCAAGCTCCCTGTACAAAAGCCTTTCAAGAGAGGTTCTCCTAAAACCACAAGGAGCATAGCATCTGAAGTACTGCATCTTGAACTTTTCAAGATATATTACAAACCCAGCTGCACAAACAATGCATGAAAAAGAATTTTACCCAAATAGCACACAAATTAAAATTTAATTAATTTAAAAGCCCCTTTGGTGTAATTTTTGTTTCAGTCAGAACTTAAATTTCAGTTGCAACTACTCAGATATCTATTTTATGGCAATCCACTTTTCAAAGTTTGAATCTACTTTACTTTCATTGAAAAAGATGTTTCTAAAATGAAACATCTGGCTAAAAGAGGAGAAGTTTTGGCATTCCTGGGCTTTAAAAACCTTAAATATACAAACCTATGCTGACACACACATCAAGAGAAAAGAGGTAAGAAGAGAATTGTCATGGGCTTAATCCTGCCAGAAGGACAATTGGTTTTCTTTTGAAATAGAAGTATTACAGCAGCTTTTAGATTTCAAAGGTACAACTTGATCAGAGAACATAAAACACTGATTGACATCTACATGAATTTCCATGCAGTGTATTTACTTTCATACACTGCTGCATTCTATTGTTATGAATGGGAAATACTTATGAAAGATTCTTCTTTGAATACCGTGTCGTTCTGATTAGACCATGAATATGCTGACAAGTTTATCAACAAGATTTTGTCTGTATATAAGTAAAGAGAGTTTTTTTCACACAAAGAAAATGATTCTAGTTTCATAATGTCTTTTGTCCTTGGATACTCAGAGATGGAAGCAGGAAAGGGCCTTTAACAAAGGTATTTTAAAGCAAGTTATAAACACAAAAACTGGGAATGTGAAATATTTTCTTTATTGGAAATTAAAAACCTCTGGTCCCTCTAAATGCATTAAGTGGAATAAATATGTCATTTGTACTACTAATTGGCACAAAAACTAGTGTTCTAGAAAGATAAATGATGACCATGAAATTTGAAATACATGATGGCACTGTAAAGTTTCTAGCTCTGCACACTAATTTGCTAGTCTTTCAGCAGGATAATGAAAATATGTTAAGGCATCACCAATTTAACCACAATCAAAAATAAAATCTTATGCAATTTCTACACACTCCTCACAAAACTGCCATTCAAGCACTAATCAAAGAAGAATAACTTAGGATCAAGCAAAAAATTATGAAGTTTCTCCCTAAGACTCCTGGGTCATGCCATCAGCTTAAGCCACAGGAAAGTGAACTACTCCTCTAATAAAGAGATGGTGCTCCATAGTGGCACCTGTTAGTTGTTTCTTATTCTATGTCATTGTTTGTTCCAGAACGTGGCTCTTCTGTTAGTTAGAAACCTAAACCACAGCTCATATTTCCTCAAGAACAGATTATATCAATTTGTTTGTCTTTAATTGTTGTCTTTTAAATAGCATTGCTTTTCTGATATTTTCTCCCATGGATATAAATCACAGCTCAAATTTAATTTTGCTAGGCTAAATAAACCATTGCAAATTTAGTTTCTTCTTACAGAAAAGCTTATCATTCCCATGATCCCAGTAACTCTTCTGTGGACTTGTTGAATCCTAATTTCCCCTTTTTTTCAACAAGGAAAATCGGAGTTACACATGGTACTCAGATACAGCTTCATCATGCCTCGTCAGGCAACAGTACTTACTGATTTCAGCTGGGAAAATCTGGCCAATCTCAAATGCCATTTGCCCTTTGTGCCTGAAACATATTGCTGGCTACCAGCTATCCAGTGAACCCCTAATACTTGGGTTTGTCCCTTCTTCACCTGTTTACAGACCATGAGCTTCAGTTTACATCAGAGTTTGTCAGTGATCCCAAAGTGCTGATCTTACACTTCATTCCATTAACTTTCAGCCTCTTCCTATTAGTCCAAACTTCGTGGTCATTCATTTCTTCCTGTAAGTAATTCCTGCCCATTCTGCTCTAGCAATTGGTACCAACTGGATATCATCCAAAAATTTCCTCAACACCATCTTTTAAAGCCAAAGTCACTAATAAAAGTATAAAATGTATCTGGCACTCAGACTGATCACCACAGAGCTTTGTAACCTGCCTGCCCAGTAAATCCAACAGCACCCACTCTCCCCTTTGAGGCACTCCCTTACTCACAGTGCCTGTACAATTCCCCATCTCCTGCAGCCTAACACTGTGAGTCCCCTGTTGATCTTGCCCAAATGTTTTGCAGCAAAATATCTAGAATAGAAATTCTTTTTCTAGACACATTATTGTTTTATATATTGCTTTACTAGGCTGTGATCTAACTTCAGCAAGCTTCTCACATGTCACCTTTTTTAATCTCAATCTATAATTATATTTTGTCTTGAACATTTGTTCTTAAGTCTTCAAAGCACATTATATCCAGTCATAGATTTTCTGCCAATGGAGTGGAGGACAGAGTGTATTACATAGAGATTGTTTGGTGCTTTCTAACTCTAGATCATTTGTTTGATCAAAATCTTTCTAGACAGATGACAGATGTGACAAGGCTTCTATGCAGTGGAAAAAGAAATAAAATAACATTTTAATTGAAATGAGATAACTTGGAAGGAAATATGGCTTAACATAGTCACTATCTTCCAGAATAAAGTAGGAATACCATGGAAAATGAAACAAACAAACAAAAAATGTGGAACTCAAATTAAGAATGCCTTGTGAAAGGGATTTGATCAGTTTCTGAAAGTGATATGCCACAATTACCCACCACAAGGTATTCTTAAGCTGCCAGTTTCCAAAATCTGAGAGGTTCTATGTCTAACCTTACAAGAAGAAGTGGCCACTGTTGGTACATCATTAAATGAGTTTCTGGTCTGACACTGGGATTTTCACTGCAAAACACGATTGAGTGGAATACCTAATACATCATTTAATGATCTCCAATTATATAATCCGTGACACTGAACAGAACTCAGGCCCCTTCATCAATACATTGTTAATATCCCTTACAAATTATTGGAACATGTTTCCGTATTCCATTCGTTCACACATAGAATTCCAAGGCTGTACAATCCTATTTTATCATGCCTCAACAATTTTTTTGCTGAAGTGAACATGGTCCCATGTTCCCCTTACACAACTCAAAAAGTATTCCATCCCTTTAACTTTTATATTATTGGAAATTGTATAATAACAAAACATAACTAACTAGTCATATATTGAAAATAACAGATGTCATTTTACAGGAGACTCTAAAGTGAAGCACCCCATGTCAATATAAACTCCACTTGACAATATACCTGTAAGATCCACACACTCCAGAGAGTTCCATCTCAGCCAAAAATATGTTTTCTGCTGAAGCATAAGCCAAACTCATAGCCCTCAGAAGGAGCCTGTGGGTGGAAGAGAGATGGAGGCTGAATGATTTTTCTCCCAAAATCAAGGAATTGTTTTGGCTTCTTCTTTGCTGAGGTCATTTTGTGTCTGCATAGATAATAATAAATAAATACATTGTAATCATGTGGATTTATGAGCAACTGAAGTTATTTGGACTTTTGCAGAAAGCGAGGCTGGGAAAATAAGCTGGCGATTTTTTGATGTGTCACATTCCCAACTAAAACAAGCTTAAATATAATTTTCCATAATCAGCTATACTTGGGAAGAAAAAAAAAAAGCACCAACCACAGCTGGCATTTAACCCATAGTCTGTGGGTAGCTACATTATGTGCCCACTTTGCAGGTTTCAGACACAGCACTCACAGGCTGGTTACAACGCTGGCAAAGCAAATCCTACACCCTTGGCAATCAATTCTCTTCCTGCTTACTTTTCTGTCTTAAATTAATGTTCTAAATCCTACACCACTAGCAACACTCTTCTGATTTTGTGTCACACTTATGAACACAATACAATCATCAGAGAGTTTTTCCAGATGAGACACCACAGAAATAAATCTCATATTTTATTTTGTTCAGTTTTTCCTGAAGGGAAAGGTTCTTGATGTGGCATCTTAATTTGGGTATCTATTGACTGGTGCAGCAAAATGTCCCCACATCCAAGATTCCAGCTGCTTCCTGTACAGATATAAAAACTTCTTGGAGCTTTTATAGAAAAAAATAAAGTTCAAATTATTAGGAAACAATACCATTATATTTCCTTACATAGACTTTATAAGGTCAATTCACCCTGGCACATCACCTTAATGCTGTGTTTTGCTGAAGCGATTTTCAAAGTCTTGTTAAATTAGGGGTTGGGTTTTTTCCTCAGCAAGGCTTTTCCCACCACAAGAACAGATTACTGGAAGGTACTAATGCTATGAATTTAGTCCTAAGTCCCCGCTTATCCAGAGCTTTGGCTATAAAAGAACATAGGGACCTGATTTAGGGCCCCTTCCAACACGCTATACAAGAAATATGTACCTCAGGCTTCATGCCATTTTATTGCCAGCTTCTTGTCATTTCATTTGTGCATTTATTTAGGTAGACTTTCTTAAGTGGAATAGATTCAGTATGTTCCTTTTCTATTTTTAAGTCCTCCAAAGGACTCTAGATCTCATTCTTGTACCTAAGCCTTGCAGAGACAGAGACACAAGGGAAGGAGACACAAGGAACCATGGGCATTTCAGTTACGAATGCATACCTTCTGAATTTTACCTTCCCCCAAATGTAACCTTCTGAAAACAGCCAGACCTTTCATATACAGTGAAAATAAATTTTTGGCTGACTTAGAAGGAAGAACTCAACAAATGGATTGAACAGAATAAAAACTTTTGTAACAATATTGGCAGCCTACACATTCAAAACTGTCAAAAAGATATTCTTAAGAGAGAAAAGTTCTTATCTCTTCTGTAGGGATGGTAATACATATCTAAGGGTAGCCAGGAACAGGGCCCATAAATTAATCCTTATTTGCTTGCTGAACACAGCATTTCCCTGTTACTAACATTACAATAAGGGATACCAGTTTACTTAACAGACTTTAAATTATCTGGGTTACGTAGCTGAATATCAATTATCACAACTACCACTTGAGGCCCACATGGGAGTGAGGACCTTAATGTCTAAAGACCAAACAAGACAGGAGCCCTTCCCCCACGTACTGCCGAAGCCTGTGTGCACTGAAGCAGTTTGGGTGACAGCACAGGCAAAGGAAGGTGACAGAACATACAAATGAAAAGAATGAGCAGCACAAGACCGCTGCCACTCATATTAGTTCTTCATTCTGTCTTTCACTTCCATGGGTAAGGTAGCATGTCACCACCAGGAGCCTAGCCAGATTTAGTCTACATAGAGTGCCTTTCATTTCCCATGCTTGCTAGGCAGAAGATGCAGAGCACTTAAAAATGCCTATTTGCCCAACTCTGAGATTTTGTAAGGTTTTAAGAGCCAGGAACAATACATTGCACAACAAGAACCACTCTGTGAAGTTCCCTGAAGTCCACAGCAAAATTCCCATTGACTCAAGTAGAGCCAGGACTTCCTATCAATTCCCCAGAGGTCAGCTGAGTTCTCAGTGCTGAGAACTTGTGAGCTGTGTGCATTGCAGAGAGCAAGCATCACCAACATTTCAGCCTGCACTCGTTCTTCTTGTGATGGTTTTAGCATGTGGTGGTTTCAGCTTTGTATGCTTTAGAGGTCAAGAAACTACCACAGCATTCTGGGTTTGTTTTATTTATTTCATGCAATAACAAAGCATGGTTACTTTCTGTTTTCCAACCAACAGTGCTGCAGGGCTGGAAATTAGATAAAACTCCATCATTAATCTAGTTTTCCAGCACCTAGATATTTTTAATTACCCCTTTATTGCAGATCAGTTACTAAAACTTCCCTGCTTCAAAACAGGCTTCATCTCTTTAGCTCCAGTTACACATAATCCACAGAGCTTAAAGTATTCTTGCCTTTCTAATACATGTATGGAATCTGAAGACAAACTTGGATTTGGATGAATTGTTGTCCCCATGGGGACAGTAGTTGACCATGGAAAGACTGCAGTTCTTTGACAGAGCTGCTCCTGACAGCTCCCACCATCACAATCTCTCCACCTTCAGGCCTCCATAGCCACATGACTAAGAGGAAACTAAGATAATTTTCATAAACAGAGAGCCTGAGCTATGGGAAATTTTGCAAGTTTGGTTTGCTCAGGTTCTTGTGAATTTTTCCTGCAATTTGTCTGTATTCTGTGTGTGCTTCTTCAACTCCTAAATTTCACTTTGAGTTTCAAGTTCAAACAAGAATGTTAAAAGCTCAAATTGAAACATACTTGAAACCATCAGGTTTCACTTGCAAAACTGTAAGTGGTCTTCTACATTCCAAAGGTGCAAATTAGGGAATTTATGTGAAAATTGCAACCGGCAGTTTTACAGTTGAATGAAAGTAGGCAAGCTTTGCATGGCTCTGTAAGAAACACTCCACGTAGCAGTTCTCCAGGTTTACTCTTACTGTATGTGCAGAAACGGGCCCTTTACACTCACCTAAGATGTTGCAATACTCCAAAATGCTGGATGAATTCTTCTTTAAACTGTTACTTAAAATCTCTCCTCCTTACTGTCTCTGGAGCTGAACCAGCCCCAAGACCTTTGGGAAATGAACTTTTATAATAATTTTCCAAAATCTCTTTCCCTGTTTTAGGACTAAGGATTTCCTTGCTCATGGTTATGTACCATCTGTCATTATCTATAAGGACTAAAATGCCAAGGACAGCCTCTGGCTGTCAGCTCTGCTCCTCTGAACAGGGTGTTACAGGATGTCTCATTCAGCATTTGCAGTCACAGAAGAGGGGAGATTCTTTTGTTCAGAGCAGGGAATAACCTCCACAGCTGCAAAGCACAGGAGGCCCAGGGAACTTCCTAAGACCAGCAGCTGTGGAAGCAAATTTTGGCTGGATTGGTCCATTATTGTTGACGCATGTAAGGCCTCAAATTCAGTGTCAGGAAATCATGCACACACAGAAAGGTCTTATTTTTCATATTAAGTATACAAATGTGTAATAGTTAAACCTTGCTTTGATGTTATGTTCAGCATTGTTAGTATTAATAAAAAATTATGCTGGCTCTTCCAGTCAAGTCATATTTAAATGAAAACTCAGCCCTGCCACCACCTCCCTTTTCATCTAAACCAGTCCAGCAATTTACCAATCAGTAAACTTGATTGATTCAAGTCAGCAATCATGACTTGAAAAAGTTGTCACAAGCATGATGTTAAACTAAGTCAGAATCTCTTCTTTCATACTGCAGTATGTATGAAGTTAGGAACATTCATTTTTTACTCTGTGACTTAAGCACCAATTATTTACAATCCCAAAATACCCAGCAGCATCACCATGTGCCCAATCTTTTTGCAAAAGTTCACTTCTTAGAAGTTTCCTGGGAGACCTACATGAAGACAATGAAAACTAACCCAGTGTTTGGCACTACACTTTATTTAGTACTTCTAGCTCTGCCATTACGCACAATCCTGAAGATGGGGAGATTTCCTGTCACTCTGCTGCCAAATTGCTTGAGCCTTTCTGTAAATTCTGAGCTAACTCATATTATTTTTGCACCTTGATTTCAATCCCTGTAACATAAAGACAACTCTTGCCTAACTTTGCAACAGTTAAGGTGTGTGTTTAGCTCATGACCCTCTGATACTCTCGGATGCAAATTCACAACACAATTAACAATACAGTAACCCCAGCAAGGGGGTTACATTTTTGCACAACATTCATGCAGACACTAGACACGATTTTTCTGTTTTCTTCCAGTTTCAGTCTGAGCTGAAGTGGCAAAGACTGCCCCTCCAAATCTAATGTTCTGCAAAGCAGCAGCAGCAGATTCAGCATTCTCTACTTCATGCCCTGCAGTGCAAGCCAAAACCTAAGAAACAGACTTGCTCAACAGCTGAACAACGGAGGCAGAAACAGATCCATTCAGCAAGGAGAGCCAAAGGAGTCACAGAGGGAGCCAAAGCCACCAGCTTCCTATGCAAGCAAGAAAGAGCCCCAGAACAATGGAGAGAGCAGAACAGCATTACACTGGGGTCATTTGGTTTAGTTCCCAAATTGCTGCTAACAGATGCCTTGAGGGAAAATTTGCTGTGCATTGCTGCTGCCTCATCACCCTGGAGCCACGTACCCCATGCTCAGTTTGGCAGACTCCTTCTCCTTGTCTGCTTCATCTACCCAGGCTGAGATCCAGACATCAACGGGCCCATGTGGGGGGCCCAAACTCCACTGGCTCCCCTGTGTTTTGGATCCATCCCTAGAACTTGTAATTATTCCTACGGCAGTGCTGGCCTGCCAGAGAGCATCTCCCAGCCCACTGCAGTGGGGTCATGAAAAAAAGTGCAGTTCAGAAAAGGTTTGATACAGAATGGCTCAACTGACAAGCAGAAAATTATCCAAGTCCACTTGATAAGGCAAGGATCAGAAGATTGTGAGGTGGGAGAGGTCACTAAAAGAAAGAACAGCAAAAGAACAAGACCATGGGAAAGGACAGACAGTTTGGGGAACAAATATAAAGGTTAAAGTATAAAGTATAAAAAGTATGACATAGCCCCCCAACATACAGATTGAAGGCAATGCACAGTAAAGTTGCATGTGACACAGGAAATGTAAGGGTTCTGAAGATGGCATGGAAAACAAATTACAATGTTGCTGAGAGTGTGATAATTGCATGTGCTTTTGACAGTAATACAGGTTGGGGAGCACAGCTCTTTATCTCCCTTTACTAAGTTAAAATCACTCCACCTGATTACCCTCCAAATCTGGTGGGGTGTGTGGAAATAAGCATCTCTGGTTAGAGAAGTTTGGCTCTGGAGCTGGCCAGTTCTAGCTGCTATAGCATGTATAGGCACACCCTGCAGTCAAGATAAAACAGTCACAGCCTATTTTTCTAGACACCAGCAAATGCCACAAAAAATGTCCCCCGCCCTGCTTATGGCTGAATTGGCCTCTAATTCTTAGTGATGCTCATTTTGGTGCTCTTGCAAATAAGAAGGTGACAGACACGTGGGAGAGTGGCCAATGCTGCTTTCTGGGCTGATACTGTCTCAGAGTATGGTCTTAAAATCCAAAAGTATAACTCTGCCACACTTGACAAGTACCCAGTATACCACAAAAAAACTTAAAGATTCTTGCTGGAGATCAGATGAAGGAAAAGAAGACTCCCGTGAGAATCAGAAGATAACGAAATTTCTTTATTTCTAACCAAATAAACACTGGATTGTTTATCTTCTTGTCCCCATTTCATGTACATGAAGATTTTGAAATATTTCTGTTTATTTTATAATATGCAGCAAAATGAATGTTCCTTACACACTGAAATAAGCAATCCTTTTCTCTCCCTGCCATACACACACAAAATTCTACACACAGGAAACTTCCTTCCACATCCTTCCTTTGTGGTTGTGAACTCCTCTGAGGCTGACAACTCCCAGCAGATCCAACAGAACACTTGCCATTGCTTTTAGTCAGAATATGATTGCACCCTTTTCTTATAGCAGGCAGAGAGTTAATTGAACAGAGCTGAAGATGTATTGTAGGAGACAGGAGTAAATCAAATTATATGAAAACATTCCCACGGTTTTGATTTACTTCACAGAAAGAAGCAAAATATTAGACATCTTATATTTCTTCACGTTTGCCTAGAGGGCAAATGTGAGGTAAATGTTCAGAAAATTCTAAAAATGTAGCAATAAGCCCCTTCTAAGTTCTCTACGAAAAAAAAATGCATTACTGAGAATATAATATTATTCTAAGATGCTAAACAGAAGTCTCTAAACCCATTTCAGAGGGCAATAGTTTCCACTGGTTTAGATTGGATATTCTTTTGAATCCTTTGAATCTGAAATTGTGAACAAAAAAAAAACTGTAAACAGAAGGGCTCTCAAAGCAGTGAACTGGGAAGTTCGTTGTGCTGCTGACATCTACTGAGAGAAAGCCGAATCGCACGTCTTTGCATCAAGGGATGAGCCTCCCTTGGCCCTTACTTGCTGTTTGCTCCTCTAGTTTTCAGACGCATTTCATGCCTGCTTGCATATTTATTAATTATCTTGTATCAATATTCACTTGCTTCATTTAAGGTCAGTGAGTCAACAAATACATTATAGGAAAGGCCAAGGAGCAAATGAAAGGGGCCTTCAGGAGATGGCTGTATCCCTTACATGAATGCTGCTCTCGTTCTTACACTCAAGCTGAAGGCTCAGATTGACATAGTCTGGTGTATCAGGATGCACCTCAGACTGGGGCAGCTGAAGCCAAAATCCACACAGTACAAAACACCAGATTTAAGAAACCGTGCTCCAAAAGTAATATTGAAAATACAGTATAGATTTTTTTCCTATAGGAAATGAATCATTTAGCTAAACTATGGCAGGAATAACAATACCACCACTATGAGAACTGTACTCAAAAAAACAAGTCAGAAATACTTTCTGATGTGTGTGTCCGTTGTCACAGTGACATAGAGCAGTGACACTGTACAGGCAATTCAAGAAAAAATTTTGCTGGTATCTTGTGCATTACAGAATATATTCTTTCCCCATGCTGAACAAAGAGAATCCATAGCCATCCACAGAGCCACAGAACAGTAACCCTTACTACAGGTCTCATGTCCAGGGATTTCCTTCTACAACAGGAAAAGTATGCCTATCTCCGTTTGGGTAACAGCAGTTTGGGGGTTGTGGGGGAAGAAATAACATAAAATTCTAATAAAGTTGGAATTATTCAGGGTGATAATGATTGAGGGCATGTGTTTCTTCACTCCTGGGGCAATTTTCTCATCACTGATGTTACATTGAACTTACAGGATTATAAATAAAAACTAATTTGGCAAATAAATATTTGTTCCACAGGGAAACACAATAAAGCAGCATAATTAATTTTATTTCTACAAGAGAAACCTTCATAGCCAAAACTAAATATCACATTACAAGATTTGATCTAAATTGTTATGAAATGCCCCTGTGACCTTGACAGGGCCAGGATTTCAGTGTCTGCAAGAGCTTTTCACAGTTGTTTTCTGCAGATTCTGAAACAGATATAAACATGAGACCTTTGGCTCATGTATCTGCTGTATAAAATATCTCCATCACTAATTTTTGGTCACACAGGACCAAATTCCAACTCTTTTAGGTGAGTTAGTGAGTTTTATCCAATGGATAACGCTGATACACATTGAGCTCCCACTTAGGTTCTGCTCTGAAAATCATACATAGGTTAAAAACTGTAGCACAGGGTTGGAAACCCTCTCCTGGCTGTTCTCTCACTGAGGGATCTATGCCTCAGGTATCACCTTGAATTTTCCTTCATACCTAAAGCTTGGCTTCTGCATACATTCTGACATGCCACATGGGAGGACCATACAGTTCAGCACTTACCAGCAGGATTCATGCAGTCATCACTAGTGCCTGATCCAGAATAAGTTTCTCTTGCTCACACTGGCCTCCCCAGAAAAAGTAGCTGCAGCCTTGTCTGTTTCCCTAGAGTAGGAAAAGGTGGGTTCTACTGCTCCTCCACAAAGTAATGCTTTGAAGAGCAACTGGAACCTGATCTTTCTCTTCAACATGTCAGATAGGTTTGAACTCATGTTCTCCCTCTCCCTGAGGTTTGCTAGACTGGGTAACAGCTTTCCCTGAGGACACCAGCCTAGATCAATACAGAACAGTTTGTGGCCCCCATGCTAATTAATTTTTCCAAGACATTCAACAAACAGACTTGAAGGGAACAGGCTCTGTAATAAGAGGATCTAATCCCAGCTGAATTCTACAGACATACAATTATTTGAAGGTGTGATTTCAGAGAAATGACAGTCACTTAGCTTCTGAAAAGAAATACCCAGGAATCTGATTTCCATTCAGATTGCTAATCCAGAGTACCCAGAGGTGCTTCCTTACTGTTTCTCTTTTTGCTTTCTGGTGTGACCTGGACATTACATGGATCTTTCAGAGGGGACTTCTCATGTGTTTTATAAGAAGCCCTGGCACTTAACTCACGGCTGTGCCTTTCCCTCTGTACTCAGAACTCTAAATTAAACTGGACAGCACAGTGCTCAACACTGTTACATCTGAGTCTCAGCAAACCCCTTAATGAAATACCATTTATACACTCATATCAATGCACTTACAATGGGCATTTAGGAGGGTTAAGGATCTAGTGAAGCAAAATTCCAGGGCTTGGTACTTGGAGTTGTAACACACTGTTATGTTTAAAAATACACAGGTCAGAAATAAAGATAAGGGAGCAGACATATTTGAACAACTGTTCCTGAACAGAAATAATTTCCTTATTCTATTATAAATCTATTTCTAAATACCTAAAAAGAATGCTGAAACATATGACTTTCTAGAAAAAACTTGGTTCCAAAGATGAGACTCTGAAAAGGCTCATTCTGGCTTGCACTCATCAAAAACCAAGGCACTCAATATCAACATTTTGGCAATTCTAATAACAAAGACTGCCAAAAATATGTTGTCTATCAAACATACATGGAAGAAAGATGTTAGAATATTAAGAACAGATGTCACAGATATCTTTGCAAATACTCATGTTCCCCAAGTACTCTGCAAGGCAATATGCACAAAACCTCACTGAAAGATTAAATTAATGCATCTTGTTCAAATGCTTCCAAGTGTCATATACGTATGTAAACTTACTTATGTATGTAAACTTCTAGAATATGTACCAATAAACATGTTAGAAAGGAGGATTGTGTCATAATTTCATAATGGTCTTGTACCTTAAAACTTGAGCTTTAACAGTTCAATAGTGCAGTAAAGACTACTTTTTTACAGAATGTTATTTAAACCATTTTGTTGCACGTGTGCAAGGTTTTCCAGATATTGAATACTCATTTATTTACATCTTAATTATTATTCTACTGACAAATAAAGTTTACCAAAACTCCCTTTTAGAAAAACATCTAAACAACTTAATGAAAGGAACCTTTATACAAGAATAGCTTGTTGTTTAAAATTAAAAGGCAATTTAGAAAACCAATATATGTTAAGAGTTCCTTTGAGCAGGCACAGAACATACTTTCTTCCTCTGCTGTACTTATTTTCAGTATTAACAGTTCTAAACAGTAAAAAGTAGGTAAATTTCCAAACAGAAAATCATGGGCACTGGTTGATTGATTTATTTATGTATTTGTAAACATAGAAAGCATTGGATTCATTACAATTGACAGAATTAAGAAAATATTTTACCTTTAGGGCTGATGTTCCACATTTCAGGCATAGAAACTCACCTTATTCAACTGAAGTCAAGATTTTCATGCATGATTGTTTCAGGAGATAGAGTGTTAAAGAAAAAGAAAAAAGAAAAAATGAAAAAAATAAAAGGATCAACAACAAAACTGCCCCCAAACCCTACTGAATATTTTGAAGAACAATAAAACAATAAAATAATGGGCAGTGACACCATTGTGTTTCTAATGGGATGACAGTTTCAAGCAACAACCAAGAAACCAGAGCACAGCAATTTGAACTAATGATTCTGACATTTTAGATTTTCCTACTGAAATCAAAATTTCATAAGAAGTGGATCATGGCTCTCTAAGATAGGCCACCAGAGATAGGCACTCTTGTGAGCACGCAGAGCCAAGCCAGACTTGTCTTTATTTTAAGTTTAAACCTGTCTCCATGCTAAACTCAAATGAAGATTTTGTGAGGTAAAAGATTTGCTATTTGATGTGAAAATGACTGTACTGAACTCAGAAATGTCACGTTGTGAACGACATAAGAGTAATGTAATAGCGTTACAGTAAGACAATACACTCCTAAAATGTAATAGTAGCAACAACACTGGCATTTTCTGTCCTTTAATTTTTTTAAGACAGGGCTCATTTCTTCTTGCCGTACGTTGCTGACAGGATAATAGCAACACAGCGCTGACAATACAACAATAATGCCTTCCCGGCCAAGGGCGGGCCGGGCGCCCTCAGCGCCCGCAGGGCCGGGCCGTGGAGCCCCAGCCGCGGAGCCCCCGCACGGCCCCGGAAAACACGGCATGTGTGGGGCCTTCACGGAACACGGGCACATTTAACCCTCTTTTCGAAAGACACACTCACAGCCTTTGCTGAACCGAGCTCTAAGACACGATTTCTCTTTTCAAATCACCCCCTTACAATTAACAGATGTGAAGGCAAACTTGGCATGTACAGATGGCTTAATTTTTTTTCCCTTTGAATAACCTGGTTATATCCAGTTTCCGCAGCAATTGTAAGAGTGTTTACATTGCGGGGTGGTGGGGTTTTTTTTTCATTTCCCTCTTTTAATAATAGAAAGCAGACGCGGCTGCCCGGTGCCCTCAGGAGGCCGCGCAGAGGAGGGCGCTGCCGGCTCCGCTCGGCGCGCAAGGGGCGCTGCGCGGGGTTATTTCTTTTGTTCCTATCTGCAGAGCCCTAGGGCCCCATTCCGCCCTCCCTGGCTGCGCTCCAGGCCCAGGCTGTCAGCCAGGGAGAGTACAATACCTCTGGGCTACGGCCCATTTAAAGTTTTGCCTCAGCTCTCACCGAGCTTCTCGCAGCTCAGGGGAGGCCGCGCCATCTCCTCCCGCCCGTAGCGGCCCCGGAGCCGCCGGCAGCGCGGCCGCCGCTGCCGTCCCTGTCAGCCCGGGCTGTGCCACCCCTCACAAACAATCCCCGAGCTGGGGCGCTCTCCACAGCCCAGTCCAGGTGATTCCTTTGTGTGATTGATTTGTGTGATTCCCCTCTTCTGAAGCTCTGTAAGGAGGTCTGCTATTTGATTAAGGTATTATGAAAAAACTAGATATTTATTACATGATTATATCAGCTTGACTGAACATCATAAATCCGCAGAAATTGTGTAAGAGTTGGGAGTCAAGCCTTTAGTCAGAAGCTACAAACAGGCCAGCTATATTGCTCAAGCAATGGGAACAGAAATAGGATCAAGCAAGGTTGCATATACCTGTATTGTCAACAAGAATATCAAAAGATATTTTCGAATCCTCTCAATATCCAGACTTTATCTTGGTTGGTGATTCTACTGACGTGAGGTTTCTCTGCCTAGCACGACATTGTTCATCTTCATTAGCCCAGGCAGAGCTTGGTGCCAATGAGATTCCATTGCTTCCATCGCCCTGTCAAGCCAGGCAGGGTTCTGGGGTGCTGCCTGGTGCCACACTGGTGCCTCATGGCATCACACCAGGAGTGCATTAATTATACAAAACACTAGTTACAATTTTCAAACCCTAAAACAAATCCCAAACAAGGCTGTGTTTGTGGGGAGAAAAAAAAAAAATGGTTTCTCTCTGCCTTAGGTTTTAAAATTACTATGGCAGCCCTGAAACATTGGCAAAATTACAAAAGCCACAAAATGCCTTGTATGGCACAGCTCTGTGGTGGGGAACAAGGTGATCACAGAGGGGACACTGACTCTTCAGACAGAAGCAGAGATTGAGACTTTCCTGAGGACGTGGCTCAATGAGACATTACCCGGGTTTAAGCACCTAGTCTGATCACAAACAAAGCGCTACTGGGCAGGTGAAACAAACAGCAACACTGATTCAAACTGAGCTCATGAGCCTCCGCTGTTTCAGCTGTTCTGAAAAACACTCTTCCCCGGCAGGCTGTGTGCCAGATTGAGTATTGTCCTTACACAATTGGCAAAGAAACCTAAAGGCAGCACAACCATGGGACTGCTCCAGCTAAACAGAAAACAGGAGTAAGTTGTGTATCCACACAGTATCCTGGTTTAACTAGTACTGTTGGGTGAACCTGTACTATACAGCACCAGCATTAACAATAGTAAAACCATAACCTGGGAAAACATTTCCTGCTGCAATGGCAGACTGTAAGTGGGTCTCCTAGTTCTCCATGGGCTAGACGTGGCCCAGTGGTCCTTGATCAAAGCCCATGTACAATGTATCTAAATGCTATTTGATCCAGGGCAGCCCTGTGACACATAGCACTCCTACAAACATCCTCTTACATTACTACCACAGATAGCCATCTCACTGCAGTGTCCAGGCAAGAAAGTATGGATTTCATATCAAATTCCGTGATAAGGTGTAATCTGACTCACATCTCCTCTACTCCACCAGTAAAGCTTTTTACTTAGACATCAATTTAGCAGGGAATGTAAGTTTAGGTTAGATTTAAGAATGAGTGTCATGCTGTCCTTCCTTTCCCATCTGGAAAAGGTGTGCTGGGTTTTCACCCTAATCTCTACATCACTGATTCTTAGAGCCTCCAAATACTTTGGAACTATCCTTTCTTACACACTAAAGCACAAAAAAGAGCACACCAAATCCTCCAGAGCACTTCCCTCCAAAGCTGTGGCAGAGAGTTATGGACTACATACACAAGTTAGACAGATGTGACACAGACTGAAATACAAACTGCTGCTCTCTCCAGACCTATGAAACCTTATCTCTCATCTCCCTGTTTTTAAAAGATAGAAAGAGCGTAGTTCAGGTGACTCTCCCACAGACCCATTCCACTAGTAAAAACACAGTCTGATCTCTGTGGAGAGGAGAGGGAGCACCTATTCTAGCAAGAAGTGTGTGATACTTCATAAGACAGACATAATGGATGAAATATGACATGGTACTTTGCCAATTACCTTTATGCTAAAAGTCAAACACGATTAATAACCATGAGAACTGCTTGCAAGACAGAGAACAGAGCTCTTCTCAACATCTGTCTAATATACCTGACCTGTACTCTTTTCTGCAGGAAGATTCTGATAACCTAGTAACAATATATGCTCTTTGCTGGGTTGCTTTTGGTTTCAGTTGTGGGGTTTGGTTGGGTTTTTTGAATGTTTGTTTATTTTAAACAAAGTGCTATTTATAAAGAGAGAGCTTTACCATCTAATGAAATATTTACTTAACATTTTTTTTACATCTTGCTTTCTTTTAATTTTTCAATTTTCTCTGCATATAACATAAGTATGTGGCACATGAGAACAAAAGTCAGCTTGTAATGTATGTACTACCTAGAAGTTTGTTATCTTTGGATCTCTACAAAACTTAAGAATCATTAAGGAAATAATAATACCAAAATAGAGAAATGAGTTAACATTTTAAATGTACATAGGTCAAGTGTCTAAACAGTCATTAAGTACAAACCTGTAAACTTCATTTCCTCTCTACTGTGTGGTAGTTTGAGTCAAATCAAGGGTCAAGACAGAGCTTGAGCTCTTTTGTCTTTAGACAAAGCACAAAAAGAATGCATAAAGGGAATTTTCATCTGCTACAAATGATTTGAAACTAATTTTATTACTTTTTTTTATCAGCATTTTTCCTTCTTGGGAAGAAGTAATGTTGGAATGGGGCAGAGCTGATAAGCAAAGCATCTACCCATACTGCCCCATCTTTTCAGCAAGGTCAGAAAACAAAACTGCAGGAGGAAATCAGAACTGTATTACAGATTCAAGATCTGATGAGCAATTTCCCTTAAATTCCAGGAGAGTTAAGGTATCCAAACCACACCCTCAGGTTTTAACCACGAATACAACTGGAAAGAGTGGCTGCCCTGTAACAGAGGGGAATGCTGCAGTCACGGCATGAGCAGCACACACAAAGCAACACCCCACATCCCAATGATCCATTTACCTCTTCAGTGCAGAGCTGTTCTCTGCAGTCAGTGCCCTGTGAGCACCTGCAATGAGAACACTTTCCCATGGGGGATCATTCAACAGATAATTCCTCTGTTACAAGCGCTGCTTAATATTCACAACCTACATCTTCCTCTTGGATTTATCCATTCTGCTTTATTCTCTGTCTTTCCTCAAGTGCACCTCTCTGAGTAATAAACCTCAAAATAATTTGTCTTCCTCCTCTGTGTTCCTGTAACAATGAATAAATTGCACTGTCTGAACCATAACACTACAAATTTCCGGTGCCTAGTTTTAGCAATAAAGAATTAGGTATTCTAATAAATACAAGGATAAAACTAAGGAAAATTAATTACTAAGCTATAGAGCAATGAGCAAGAGGTGAAACCGCCAAAGAGACGCTCTTATTAGATTATCAAACTCAAGGCTGATTTATAGCTTTCACTGTGCTTCCTTATCCATCACTTTTATAGTATGTAAAGGGTTACAAAGCACAAATTGCCTTGTTTTAATTAGCAGTGAAGTTTTGGATAATATGGCTATCCTGATCTGAGTCTAGGTTACTTTTTTTTTTTCAAAATATGAAAGCAGAAAACATATTTTATTAATCTGAGAGAGCTGTGACAGAACCAAATACAATACACTTGTCAGCCAACAACTTCCTGACATGCTTGCCTATGATTTGCCCAGAAATGACAAACTGTGGAGCAGCCCTGCTGAAAAGGCCCTGAGAGTCTTGGTAAAGAGCAAGCTGCTTGAGCCAGCAGTGTACCTGTTCAGCTGGGAGAAGGCGAGACCTCAAGGGGATTGAACAGCATCCTCCAGTACCTGTAGGGGCATCATCAAAAGACAGAGCCAGGCACAAGCTGAAACAAGAGAGGCTCTGTCCATGGCCTCACAGGAGGACAGTCATACCTGGGAACAAGTCATCCTGAGAGGTTGCATGGTCTCCTTCCTCGGAGGTTTCTAGAACCAGTCTGGATTAAGGCCCTGAGCAATGTCACCTGGCCTCAGAACTGACTGCTTCGTGCAGGAGCCTGGCCAGGAGCTCTCCTGAGATCCCTCTAACCTTAACTGCCACACAAACCCAGTCTGATACAGGAACAACTTTGTCAGCCAGTGCAAGAGAGATTTGTACTCAACACATATCAGCCTGTCCCACCTCTGAAAGGGATGATGACCTGTAGGTCAGACTAACACAGTAGTCCCCTAAAACTTTCTTTATCCAGTGGTATAGCACAACTCAGCCACTGACTCAATAACATTGGCAGCCAGCTTACACTTGTGCTCCTGCTAGTGACAGCCAGGTAGGGAACTGCAGAAACGAGCTGCTCCTGACAGGCTGGGCTGTGGGGAAGCATAAATCAAACTGAAAGTGGAAATCAAAGATTACTAAATCCCAAATACACTTCAGAAGAATTCCTCATTTTGTCCAGGGCCTCAGGCAGCAAAAATGCAGATAATCACAAATAATAAAAATAATTTTTTAAAAACCCCAAAACCCCAAATTACTCCAAAAAGGAGTAATTTTAATATAATATGGAAATAACCCTTTAACCTCAGAGACATGGTTGACTCCTCCTGAAGTACGTGGGTTTGCAATTATAGCCCATAGTAGAAACTTCTCTAGAGAATACAGAAAAAACCCAAAAATTTAGCATGCTTTTGCTAGCCATTGACTCATCACAGTTGTGGTACTAGTATCAGATCTGGACTGCCACCAGTATTTAATTCAGTCTTGTAGCTTCATTACTACCTTCTTAAAATACTTTAGTAGATATAAACATCTCTTCACTGTTTGTAAGGGATACCACGTTCTTAACACTATCACATTACCAAAAGTGAAAAAGATAAAGTATCTTGTAAATATTGAGAATAACTTTTTAAAATTATTATTTATAATTTTATTTTCAGTACAATTTAAGTGGTTACTATAGCTGAAATGAAGTACAGTGTACTGGCAGGAATTTCAGAAAAGACCCTTCCACCCCAGGAAAAGTTCAGTTGCATTCTATTTTAATGGCTTCTGGCAAGCTTGCATTATTGTTTTTGTACAAACAGAAGTAAGTTTGATAGAAATAAAAAATGGAACTTTATGTGAATGAAGCAAACATCAAATTCCTTAATCTTCAAAAGAAACTGTATCCCTGAATAATTAACTATGATATATTTATAAAACTAGAATAATTGAAAACAGAATCCTAAGTTGATTCATGTGGACTGTGCTGAAATATTTATTATTGCAAGTCCAGAAGATCTGTCTGGGTTTTGTCACTGGAAATGTCTAAACTCAGTGTCCAGATGTTTATTTAAGTTGCTCCCACATAGTTCCAATGTCAATTACCAGGGGTTATCAGAGAGCATCACTGTGTATCTTCCTTGACTAATATTCTCATTTCTTCTGCATCTTTGATGTTTTCTTTCATTAAAATTCCTGGCTCACAGCCACAAAAATCTGCCGTGCAGGCAAAAAAAACTGGTCTGCAGACATGACACACGATGATGCCCAATGTCTGTGCACGGATAATATTTATCATCAGCTATCATTTAAGCAGTACTATAACCAGTACAATGCCAACTTAAAGCAGTTCTGAGAAAGACATGTGAAACCAAGGATTAGGAACTTCTAATCAATGTGAAATAACCTGGGTCAGTAAAGAAAATATTACATATAAGAACGGTTTTGTGAATTCGTGTGGCTTGGGTTTGTTTTTTTTTTCCTCCCATAAGGATAAAGCAGAGAGAAAGTCAATGACAAAATAATTTCACACATAATTACAAATGGAATTGATGGATCTGTAACTCTGGAAACCAGAATTACATCAAGACTTTTATAGTAACCAGGAGACAACACAGACCACTCGTAACAGCAACTGAAAGAGAAAGAGCTTATCACACAGTCTCTGAAGGTTTCATACATTGAAATACATATAATAGCCAGATAACCCAGCTCATGTTTATATATACATATTATCTGTTACCAAAAATCAGGGGGGGTTCATTTCGTTTTAGGCAAATTCTGGAAGATTGATTTTTAAAGATTTGTAAGAAAACAGAAGAAAATCGATGTTAATTCAATATAAGGGGTAGGAGAGCTATAAGATGGCTGAACAAAAGAGTGCCAATGACATTTCATGTTTTCAAGTTAGTACCCAGGTACTAATACCAGGCTCCTCTCTTGGTGAGGAATTTTAGTTCTCATTGATCTCTAAGAGACAGGCACCTTGCAATTTCAATGGAAAACTACTTAAATGACTTGGGAAAGTAAATCTCATTGACTGTGTAATTTACTCTCCCTACAGTGTCAGTTTGGGAAGGGGTATCCACCTAGCAGGCAAAGCCCTAACAGATGAGCATTAAGCCTTGCAGAGACTCATTCTCCCTCACCAAGATCTCCTACCAATGGTGTCATTGCACCTCCAGAGTCAGTTTGGATTCTGCAGTACAAAGTTGGTCACAGTATTTGGGTCCAGTGCAGATGACAGCTTCAATTCAGAAATGGGTGCAGGAGATCTTGTGCTGTTACAGCCAGAGCTGCAGTACTCCCACCATTGTCTGACTATTCCCTGAGTAAATTTAATGTGTATGTTACTGTCATCAAGTAAAAATTGAGAAAACATTTTTTCAGGAAAAAAAAAGAAAGAAAAAATGTATAGAAATTTTACAACTGAAATTTCTATTCGGAAAAGTGTAAAGAATATCTCCTATCGAGTACTCAGCTTCAGAGACTCAGCAAACCTTGGACTGCAACCACTTGCCACATTATATCACTGTCTTGATCTAATAAGCAAGTACATTAATACCAGCTGTGTGGAGAGAGGGAGGAAATAGGAATATGTTCATTAAGCATTATGGCTCCACTTATATCCCTCATGATTTCAGTGGAGATCTGCCAATTTATGCATGACACAATTATGATCCCCAATATAAACCTGAAAGAAAAGCAATGAGGGTGTCAATACAAATTCTTACAAAATTTCCTGTCAAGAAACTGCTCTTAAACTTACTGCTCGAGGACACATTCACTCATATCTAGGTGATTAGAAGTGAAATGCTTAGTTCAATGATTCTAGCAAGTTGAAAATCAATTTGCTTCCCACACACATTTCACTGGGCTCATTTGTATCTCCTCACATCCAGTAACTGGTTCACAACTCTTATTCACAAATTGCCTTGCACACAGAGATTAAACAAAACACAGAGCCAATATCCCAGTTCAACAGAGCACTTGCACATAAATGTTCCTAGAGGAATCAAGCTTTGACTTCAATTCAGTATTACAGTGAAGCTTTCATGCTTCACCAAATCCAGGGGCAATTTAGTAAAAGCTTAATAACCAAATGGTCAGAACAGTTACTTTAAACAAGAGATGACTAAATGCCTCTAAAGCTTTGCATACATAATAATAATAATAATTACAAAGGAATCAAATGCATTTGTGCATTCATATCCCATGAAAAGTCAGTGTCATTGGAAAATGTTTGGGCTGCAGTCAGCAAACATTTGCCCAGCACTTCAGAGAATAAGAAGAAAATGCAATCATTAGCTGACTGAAAAATAAACAATACCACAACAAAATAAATGTTTTCACACAGCTGTCTTTTCTACTTCCCTTTCCTCCCCAGAACATGAGAGTTCACAACCTAAACCCAAACACTAGGAGACCAGGAAATCTCAGTGGTGTTCTCCACACATACCACCCTAAAAGCAGTGAATTTGCAAAAAAACCTGTAAACCACAAACTGAGGAAAAACACAGGTCAGTTAGCACCTCCCTGGAACAAGGCCACAACATGCAACACCTACACCCTGAAAAATTGTCCATTCAAATTACTTCGGAGAATTTATGCTTCTTTCTTATCCTGCTCTGAATAAGGAGGGCTGGGAAAGTTGAGAAAATCTGCCTTTTCCTACAGTAGAGTCTACAGGGTAGGACACAGCTTCTTCCAACACAGTCCTCCCTCAGCTTGTCCTCTTTATGCCATTCACTTTCATTTGTAACAAAAGGCCAGTTGCAATTCCCCTGGCCCAAGTACGCTCCTTGCAGGCACTAATTTGCTAAAGGCAGAGAATGAGCCAGACACCACCCAGACTGTGCCAGAACTGGGTCCTACTCCAGCTCACCTGCCCTGGCAAACCCCAGCAGGGCCCACGGCTGAGGTTCCAGGCTCCTGGATGCGGGAGCAGCCGCGGGCCGGCCGCCGGAGGCTGCTGAAGGCTGCCAGCTTGTGGTGTGTGCGAGCTCCACACGGCAACCCCGAAACTGCTGCCGGGGGCTGCTCACGGACCGCGAGCAGCTTTTGCCGTGGCTTCCCAGTCAACTTTTGATTCATCAATCAGCAATGTCTGGGTATTGTTTTCCCTGACTCCTGATACTGTGTCCCTGTGGCAGGTTCAGAAATTCCACAGCACAGAGCCCCAGTTTCCAAGTTCTCTCAATTTACCAGCCCCATTTCCTCCACACAGGAGCTCACAGCTCGCTGTCACAGACTTTTTTTGATCACATGGCTCTCAGAAGTACTCCACAAGCCAGACAGAACAGTATCAACAGAACTCTAAAAAAACAGGAAAAGCAACTATGTCTTTTCTACCCTTAGTTATTCTCAAAGTCTGCCAAAAATAATTTAAGTCCAGCAGCATTTAGGTTTTTCTTCAAGTGTTATTTCCCAAATACTTAGCACAATTTTTTAGGTGGCTAAATCCTCTAGATGATGTTATCACCATAGCAGGCAAACCAGATTGCATGTTCTCTCCCTCAGGAAAGGTTAAAGCTGCTGCACAGAAAGTCTGATACAGGGCTTTTCTTCGGAACAGTTTGGGAATCAGGTACTCCCAGCAATGCAGAAATTAAGGGCCTACAGCTGGTGCTGCACAGATCTCTGCTTCACATGCTACAGCTCTGACTCAAGGTCTTTCCTCATGCATTTGCATTCCTAGTTTTCTTTTCCTATATAGCAATCTTCTCCTAGCTCCATCTCCATTCCCATGTTTTCCTTGTAAAGCACAGAAGCAAGAGTTCCAATTCTCTTCTGAACGGTCGAAACAAAACAGTCAAAACAAAACATTATTCACATGAACAACTTCAAAAACATATAATTGATTATTTATTTTTACTGTGTTTACAGCCCATTCCAATATAACAGTCCATTCTCAAAACAGAGAACAAGCTTCTCAGCTCATAATATACATTTTGAAATGATCTGGAACTGGGAAACAGTGAGAAACACAACAGCAATACCATACTTAATCAGAAGCTTTTTTCAATGTGACTAGAAGATTAAATGATTCATCCTTTCATTATCAAATAAATCCTTTCATGAGCCTCTTGTACTCTAATCTTTCACAGACTTCAAGTTTGCACATCCTCCTTACCGTAGGACTCTTTAAACCTGACTTTGCTTTCTTATCATCCACAGAATCTTAATTCAAAGTGCACACCTCTGCTCAGATGCAAAAGCCCCCAGGAAAGCTTCTAGGCTTTGCAAACTTCTAAATAATAACTTAAAATTCATACCTTTAGCTTGGTTTTTTATCCATATGAGACTCTCCTCCACAAGAGCTCCCCAAAACTGCACTGAACAGCTGCTAATTGTTTAACAAATAAATACAAAATGCACTTCACCTGTTACCACAGTGATTTCCACCCCACCCTACCTCCCCTTAAAGGTGAAGTTTGCTCATTCAGGGTTCATTTTGGCAAAGCCCCAACATGTTGAATGCTGTCAAAATAAAGATCAAGAGCGCTGCCTCTGCTTTACAAGGCTTAAAAAGCACAAGTCTGTATTAACAGCACAAGGAAAAGAGTTGGTTTAGTTTGCAGCAGTGTGTGGTCAGCAGAAGCCTAGGCAGAGGTAAATTTCAGTACTCTAGAAAACAAGTCCCTAACTGTGTAGCTTTGTGTGGATTCCTTTAGCACAGAAAAGCCAGCACAGAGAAAACACAGACATGCAGCATCTTACAGAGGTGTGACAGCCCAGTCAGTACAGGATCAGGGCCATGATGCTAACCAGGGGAAGAGATGCAAACAACCTGCAAGTGGTAATTCATGCTTCATGAAACAATACAATTCTGGGGCTGCTTGTTCTTGAGCAGTACACACTGCAATAATGGGAGGGCTGATGACAAGATGCAGCTGGACAAGCAAGCAGCAGCATGGAAAGCATTGATCTGAGATGAGCTGAATCCACAAGAGGAGATCACTCCTCTGCCCAGTGAGTCAGAGCCACGTGCTGAACAGAAATAGCTACAACTGAGGTCCACTGGGTCATCAACAAGGATGCTGTGAATGGCTGAAAACAAGCCAAAGAATTGTGCTGACCGAGGCAAGTGATGGTGAGAAGCTGAGAGGATGAAGAAGGAGCTCAGACAAGAGAGGAGGGGAAAAAAACCCAAGTATGAAAAGAAGGTAGAAAGGTGAGAAGGCCTGGAAATGACAAACACCTGCAGAGCCTGAAACCAAAACAGGAAACAAAGAAAGCCTCAGGAGAGCAGTTGTGGCAAAAACACAAAGACATTTTAGAGGTCTCTGTGAGGTATTCAAGGGACTGAGGCACACAGGAGGTGCAGATGCATAACACATGGCAGGAGTCAAACACAGACACACACAGCAGTATGTCACAGGAAAGGGAATGGGTAGTGCAGGGATGCAGGATATGGATTGGGTTTAGTGACAGCAGGTAAGCCTAATGAGAAAAGGGAGAGAGCAGCTGATGAGAGGCCAATGAACAATGAGAACAAGACGGCTGCAAGAGGAAAGGGTTCAGGAAAGAGCAAGAGATGATCTAATCAAAAAATATCCCAATTAGCTTAGCAGCAGTTCCACCTGGCCAACTGCAGTGCCACAGTATGGACTGTGCCACAGGGACAGCCCAGGAGGGCTTGTGAAGCACTCGGGAGGGAGTTGCTGCCTGCACTCAAGAAGTGGCTGAGGCCTTCCCACATCTCCATTCCATGCAGCTCTTTAAATGACTTGCAGCTGGAGCAGCCTTGGTTTCCAAAGACATCATTCCTGCAGGAACATGTACACATCCAGAGACAGCCCTGCACACACAGCTGTGGCAACAGCTCAGAAAACAGGTGTTGCCAGTCTACAAGGAATCTCTGAGGTTTGTTTTTAAGAACTGAACTCAAACTAGGCTCAGAAAATCCTAGTCCACAGTGAAAATACCATTGTGAGATATTTGTCAGGTGTGTTCCTTATCTTTCAAAATTCATATTATTATTCATGGTCTTGTAAGGAAGGTTGTTTTTTCTCTTCAAATAACAGCCAAAACTTTAAAATACACACAACACTTTCTCCAAGAAAACCAGAGGGTGGATGTCTTAATTTATAGTATTGGACTATGAAAAAATAGTACCTCCAAAGTATGAAAGCAGTGTACAAAAATACAGAAAAACATAAAAATCTTTAATAAAAATAGTAAAGTCTTCAGATTTACTTGATTTCTTGATGTGCTTTGCCATAATAACCAAAAATCAAACAGCAGAATCCCTTAAAGCCCAAACAGAATTTGAGTTACAAAATAACTTTAAATTCTTAGCTATTTACAACATAAGGGCAGCCAAGTGTTATTTTAAGCTGCAGGCACAGAAACAAGTTCTCACATGATAAGAAGTTACCTTACAGTCTAAAGATCAGGTACTTATTGTAACTCCCTGGGCAGGTATTTTCACCACACCATAAGAGTAGGGAAATACTAAATAGGTAAAAGAAGTATCTCACATTTATACAAGACAAGAGCTTTCATACATGTGAGCAGGTCACAGCTTACTTTATGGACATGTTTTGTGCCAAAGCTCTTTGCAATCACATCTCTGCACATAAGAAACCTCTTGTAGCTGACCCATCACAGCCTGCAAAACTGTATTAGAGAGCTCACTTTGCTAAAGCTGAGAACTGTGGGGCATTCCATGAGGATTAAATGCCCCAAGCACTCAAAAAACAGTCCCCAAAGAAGACTGATAAATAATTGTGACAGGTATATTTATAATGTCTACACTGAACCCTTCCTGGAGCTATCATGTGAAAATTTTAAGAAAAAACTGACTAGATCAAGCATTCTCAACATTCAGGTTTGGGCTTTAAGAAGTACTGCATAAAATCAGTTACACAGCTCATCCACAGACACTCTTTCACGTATTCAGTCTTCTGCTGAAAAATAATCTTCATCTCTTACTTCTCTGTACTGCATTGAGGCCTCCCCCTCTGGTTCAAACCTGAGCATTTTTATATTCAGTCTCTCTGCAAGCTTCTGTGCTGCAAGCTTGGCTTGCATTTCCTACGTCAGAAAAAAAAAAGACATAGGTTAGAAAAAGTGTTCATTTGTCATTCTCATGAATAAACGAATACACTAAAATACAATCTTGACATCAGAATATCAGTAATTCCAAAGGGGCTTAATTAAAAGTTTTAGTAACTAGCAAAGAAATTTCACCTTTCTTTTCACACCTATACATAACTATGCTATTAATATTTGATTCTTTTTAATGAGAGTTGAAATTCTCCATGTGGCAGCCCCCTGTGATACACTAATGTCAGTTTTAACAGAACACTTCTACAGTAGTGTCTAATTTAAATATTAGCCTGACACTACCTGGAAAGTCAAAATCCATTACAGAATTTGAAGGACCTCAGAACCTGGATTCTTCAGATACAGCCTAAATAAAGGCAAATGTAGATATTTGCATATTTTAAGAATAACAAATACTGCTAGGCCTTCGTTTACACAAGGGAGAAAACCTCTGTAATCAGTAATAAGGAAGGTGTACATTTAAATTTCTAGTCAGAGGTGAAGTGAATGCAATAAGGTCAGCATATTAACACACATAGATTTTGTTAAATGTAGGACTAACACTTTCAGAGAGCCTTAATATATTCTTTAATTATACCATTAAAAGAATCAAAAACAAGACAAAGTGCCTTTCCTCAAAGTCTGCCCATCTCAATTCACCATCACGAAAAGTTTCCCTTATCTTTTCTTTTTTGGGAGTGATTCTGATTATGTAACTTTCAGACCAAAGTGTAAATTCATACCTCATAAGCTTCTTTTTGCTGTATCTGAATTGCTATGGATTCCTCTATGGATAACAGCTTAGCAGGGGAGTGGTGGAGTGGTGGCAGTCGAGCTGCTGTGATGTCATCCAAATGCTTCTTATCTCTGAGTCGTCTCTCCTCTGGAGGAACTGGAGAGCCAAATCCCCCGGGTGACCGACTGGATGAGGAACCATGAGATGATCCACTCTGCTCTCCTGATAGTCTGGAAGACATAAAACACCTACACTGTGACCCAAATTTGCATCACAAGGTTGAACAACTCCAGTTTCAAAACTTAACTTTTTAACACAGAAGAGTCGAAAATAAATCTGAAGTACTATGAAAACACAGACAAATAAAAAGTAAACAGTACTCAGAAAAAAACAGAACTATTTTTCTGCAGAGGGACAATATCACTCCTGACAGTGAACCAAACTGGTTAGCTGATTACTAGCAAACTGAAGTAGCTATGCTTTGGGAGTCACACAAGGTACAAACTGTTACTGCCACCAGAACAGACAATGTAAACTGTAATTTTCCTAAAAGTGCAGAAAAAGCAAAAGGCTTCCAGCTATTAAAGTTCTACGTGTTCTAGAACTGATCCAAAAGTTTTGCCAATTGTTTAACAGTTTTGCACCTTAAGCTATGAAAGTCTATGAAGATTCATGACAATTGCTTCCAATGGGTAGAATTAAACCACTGCTCAGTACTGAGACTCTGTGGCATTTAAAGCTAAAGAGCCAACATATGAACCTTGTGTGTCATGAAACTTTAAATCTCTTTAATCATCACTAGAAAATAAAGCCATCATGCTTGCTCTGTACCATTTCCAATTTCAGGCACATCAAGTATCTCACAAAAGGTTTTTCTATGCCATAATACTTACGCGTTTGTTTTAAATTTGGGTTTTTGTATGACTGGGTTCTTGGCTCTGGCCTCTAGAACTTCAATATAATGTGGTGTCTTGGGATGCTGGCTTCCAAATACATTGCCCTTATGTTTTGCCACATCCTGCTTTTTTTCCAGTGTCTTTTCACTATTTTCCCCATCTGCAATTGTTACTCTTTGAAAGGCATCAACCAAGGCTTCTTTACTATTGTCCAAAGCAGCTGTACTTTTTGTGCCACCCTCAGGATTGCTCTGGGAGACTTGCTGATCATCATTCAGGTGATTGCTTGTGGCTGACTTGGAGGCAACTTCACAAAACCCATTCTGATCCTTTGTAACAGTCTTTACTTTATTATTTTTCCTCTGAGTCCTTTGATTTTCCAAAACTGTATTTGTGGCATCTTCTTCAATACATTCTGCCTCCTGCCTTTCAGCAGAAATGTCTTTAATATTAGAGTTTTCATTAAAGACTGAGGAATCTGCACTGTCCACTGTGTCCTTAGTTAGGACAACTTCCTGTTTGCTTGTATTAATCTCCTCCTGTTTTGCCTGAAACTCCAACCTGACAGCAGATAACAGCTCAGCTGTCCTGGCTAGTTCTTGCTCTTGGAAAATGGCAAGCTTCAGCTTTTCAGCAAAATCAGAGATCTTCTTACCCTTATCTGGAAGCCTAGCAATGAACTTCCTAAAACAAACAAACAAAAATTATTATAAACAATCCAACTTCAACCCGAGATACGTCAGTTTTATTAGAATAGCTAACGGGACAGGTTTCACATTGCAACATCAGCTTCCTATTTCCATACTAAACTTCTGAAACACAGCAAGATGCAAAGCACTTGCAGCACAGCACTAACTACGTGCTGCCAGTGAAACATACGAGCCAAGAAATGGTTTGGGTGGGAAGGGACCTTAGAGATCATCTCGTTCCACCCCCTGCCACGGGCAGGGACACCTTCCACCAGACCAGGCTGCTGAGAGCCCCACCCAACCCTGAACACTTCCAGGGACGGGGCAGCCACAACTTCTGTTCCAGTGCCTCATCACCTCACAGGGAGTACTTTCTTCCTTCTGTATCTAACCTATACCTACTCTCTTTCACTTTGAACCCGCTCCCTCCCTTGTCCGTCACTACCTACCCCTGTAAATAGTTTTGTCCCATCGTTCCTTTAAGTTCCCTTCAGGTTCTGGAAGGCCGCAATTAGGTTACCCCAAAGCCTCCTCTTTTCCAGGCGGAACAATCCCAATTCTCCTAGCCTTTCCTCACAGGACAGGTGTCCATCCCTGTGCCCGCAGGCAGCAGTGCCACACGGACATGTACAACCTGAGCGCTGCCCCGCAGCCCAGCCGCTGGAGCCCGCGGTACCCGCGCCCTCGCCGGCCCC